>CM035101.1:67699082-68299082 GCA_020205505.1 Panax japonicus
TGTAGAAAGCGATAACCACATTGACTGATATGACAGCAAGGAACCCCTCAACAATGTCAATGAAGAAGAGGATAATCAGTAATACCTGTAATAAAATGAATGATGCTTAGTTACAACACCAGCAAAAACAATAACAAGATAAGTAGATCACTATTCATCACGTACACACCAAAAATGAACAAAGATATGATCATAACAATAACAAACAACAAACTAAACATGATATGAAGATGTGCTTAGGACTCTCCACAAAGGCGTGGTGATTCAATTAATAATGAACTTGCTAATCATGTTGCTACATTACCAACATTACAGAAAGTGTTAAAAGAGTATTTGACTTGGGGCTCGCCAATTTGCTACATGATACAATTGGCAGTTCAAACTTTGAAGAGTACTGAACGACAGTTGAAACTTCAAAAGAGTAATCTCCAATTATAGGGAACTTAAATTCTACCAACTCTCCCAGAAAAATGGCTTAGACAATAATTTCAACTAAGAACCCTTTGAACCAAAATTCTACTACATGAAATCGTAGTTTTACTTGAAAATAAACTTTGCTATGGTTAAATCTCGAAACTTCAAAATTCATTTAATTATTTAAATTCTTACTATCGTAAGTGTTCAATTCGTTTTATGAGAAGTTCAAAATACTTGACCCACAGAATTGTGACCATGATGAGTTAAATTCATCATTACCACAAGACAGTAAGACATTAACATGGTAATGAATTTTGTTTTAGTACGAACGTTCCAAAACATGTACATTTTTGTTCCGGAACATCAAATGTGACGATTCAAAACATTTTTTCCCTATTTACTTAAACTTCTATTGCACAAGCATGATTACAACTTCGCTTTATGATTTATTAATGACTAGCATCATCTTATATAATCCTTTGAACTATACAACCAATGGCTAAAAGATTAAATCTATGAAAGACCAAGATCGACTACATAAATATTTACGAAGTATAATAATCACATGAGTAAATCTAGAACACTATTACAAATCCTAATATATCAAAGAAAGGTTTAGGAAATGCCAACTAAGGTAGCCAATTAAGGGTATTGTGGTTATTAACTATCAAGTAAGTAAACTCTTGTGACACTACGCTTAGACATAATGTAATACCAGAAAAAAATATAAAAATAAATGAATAACATTTAAATCTATATTTTAAATATTTTAATTGAGTTTTTCTTATATTTGGGTGAAATTGTATTTAAATTATGTGAACTATAATAAGGGATTACATTAATTTAAGCCTTTAACTAAATGGGTGTAATTTATATGTGTAATTTTAAATCCTATTAATATTAGGAGGGTTAATAATATATATCAATAAATATGCAAAACCTAACTACTTCTTTGTATACGAACTGATTGAGGGGAAAGAAGAGAGGCAGCAACTTGAGAACAGAAGAAAGAAAACAGTGTCGGCTACCATTAATAGAGAGGAATCTCTATTATTTCATCTCGTGTCTGGAAGCTTAAGAAATGTGAGTATGGCTCTTCATAAATTAAATGTAATCATGTTGGGAGAATTTCGAATTTTACTATAGCGAATTGGGTGCGGGCTGTTAAATTCTCGTGCATATTATATTTTCGTCATCATATATTATATTTTCAGATACCATTAATAGAGAGGAATCTCTATTATTTCATCTCGTGTTTGGAAGCTTAAGAAATGTAAGTATGGCTCTTCATAAATTAAACGTAATCATGTTGGTAGAATTTCGGATTTTACTATAGCGAATTGGGTGTGGGCTGTCATATTATATTTTCGTCATCATATAAAATCTATCCTTCTGTTGGGAACATAAGTGATTCATTATATTTTCATCATATACATAATCTATCCTTGGGAACTTAAGTGATTCATGGGCAAGTGTACATAGTTAAGCTATTCTAACTTTAAAATTTTGCAGAACATTATAATAAATGTAATCATCATAAAATAAGACTATAAAAAAGGCTTAAATATGTTTCACTACTTTAAACTATCTGACATATTTCTCTTTGGAGATCCACCTTTTAATTTTTTCAATTAGATGATTGAACTATTGATTTTTTCCATTTTAGTTTAATTGAAACTGCCACATCAACATTTGATGACGTGGTAAAGACACATAGGATATTAGTGCTGATGTGTATTAAAAAAATAATTACTTAACCCATTTATTATTTTAATGTTTTTAAAAAGGCAAAAGTGTAATACAACACAACTAGAATTAAAAAAACCAGAACAATTTCCCATACATCAAATTAATTAACTAATTAGGATAAAATCAGATTTAAATCAAGTCTAATTAGTTAACTTAACTCAGAACATTTCTTATTAACAGCAACAATAACATATATTAATAACTAAACATAAAAACAAAAACAAAACAAATAAAATAAAAAACATGACCAAATCAAAACAAGAGTGAAGAATGTCGCGTGCTTCTTCTTCCGCTTAAATTCTCAAATCAAAAACCCTATACTTCAAATTTGTATCCTTACAGAGCAGCCAATTCATCATCTAAAACTTTTAAACTTGGAATCGTCAAAAAAGAAGTGTTTGGAATACCTAAATTTCTATATTTTCTCGCCGTTTCCTGCGATTTCTCCGGTCAGCTCAATTTTTGTTTGTTTATATAATATCCGAATCTGCATGGTGACATTTGTATACAGTTTTTAGATTTGTGAATTCTCTCTTCATTTTGTGCTTGTGGTGTTAGTCTGTCAGATCACTTTCTTCTGAAGTAGGTGTGGGGATATATGTGTATTATAGGGGTGAGCTAGGGTTCCATTTCCATTTGATTACGAGCTTTTTCTGCTTCTTTTCAGGGGGTAGCCGGGGCTCCGGCCTCAGCGGGTTCTAAAGCCCCCACCTATTACAAACATACAATCAAACCCTTTATATCTCTATAAAATTCTTTAATTCTTTTTAGGGCAAATTGGGGAAGAGATGCCAGCCCTTGCGTGTTGCGTAGACGCCGCTATTGCACCTCCCGACTATGCCTTTGCCTGGGATAGCTCTCTTCCTGCGCCGGATTTTTCGGCGTGCCTTAACCGACGAACAGCACCGCCACCGTTCCCTCCGATTCACATTGGTCCCTTCTCTATCACACGTTCCTTACAGAATCGATGGATGGGGAGGACCGTACTTCTCTGTCAACTCCTCTGGCAACATCTCAGTACGCCCTCACGGTTTGGGCACTCTCTCATCAAGAAATTGATCTCATGAAGGTCGTTAAAAAGGCCTTAGATCCGAAATCCACCGGCGTACTTGGGTTGCAGCTTCCTCTAGTTGCAGCTATTTTGCCAATTTTACCCTTGCTTAAACATTTTAATTTAACAAAATGGTAAAGAAATTATTATTTTAAGACACATCAGCTGTAGATGGGCCCACTCCGACGGACACATCAACAATTTCTGACGTGTCAAGAGAAATTAGACATAAATGGAAAAAATCAATAGTGCAATCATCTAATTGAAAAAATTAAAAGGTGGATCACCAAAGTGGAATATGTCAGATAATTTAGGACAGTGCAACATATTTAAGCCTAAAAAAATTATTAAACAAGAGTACAATATTTTGTATCTGTACTTATACTTTTATTATCTTGTTTAATTAGTTCGAAATGAGGGAGTCTAAACGAGTCGAATTTGAAATATAAATATTTTGGGTATTACATTACTTACTCCAGTTACGGATTCCGTACTCATTCAACAATAATCCTTTTAATTTTAATTTGTTCGTTTTACTTTCGTTTAGAAGTTGGTTATTGTTTCACTTGATTGTTCATTCTCAAATTCATATAATAGTTTCATCTTGACATTGATACTTAGAATTCATATTTGAACTCTTTAAACTAGTTTATCACCTGTAGTATTTATTTCTATCTTTGTAGAAAAATACAAGTTAATATATTTTTGAAGACTTTGTGTTAATGATTCGTTTCGATTTAACATGTACGTATTAGAACCTCGTGTTGATAGTGTCGCATGTATTGTGACGTTATATATTTGTTAGAATATACCTTAAGGTATTCATGAGCTATAACCACATGTGGGGGTACTACAAACATGTCCTCTTGGCATAACACCTTCCGTGCGGTGTGATTAGTTCACAGCGTCTTCATTTTGTGCTCCGGTGGGAGTTGGTCATATAGTGATTTTTGTTGTGGAAGACGTATGGGTCGACCACAATTTTCTATTTTGTTTTGTTATGCGGGTTGTTGATGTTTGTGCCAAACACGCCTTTTGATTTTACATGCATTTGGATTCGCGGTCCAATGTATATAACTTGCATGTTTGTGCTAAACATGCCTTTTGATTTTACATGCATTTGGAAGTGGGTTGTTGGTTTTGTTCGTTTCAGTTCAGTACATTTAATTGAATTAGTTATTTCAGTTCATTATTCTTATACTCTATATCTGTACTGGGTATTTGGCTCATGTTGTGTTTTTCCTTTCGACAGGTAATCAGAGGGATCAAAGGCAAGTGTTATCTCCCTTCTATCTAATGGTTTAGTTATATTCTTTTTAGGTTGTGATACATTGATTTATTTGAAGTTGTATTCATATTTTATATTGTGGTTTGTGTCGATTTATCATTTAGTATGGATTGTCTTTTGATATTTATTGGTTATGAAGACTATTCTTTTGTGTCTTAGAGCGTTGTTATAATTTCATTAGTTATGTTATGTTTTTGTGTAGCCTCTCTTTCTATTTCGGAAAGGGGTGTTACTCATTACTCAACCGGTTTTAACTATATTTTTTTAGAAAGTTATTCCCAGCACACATTCCAAATAAACATATTTTGTATCAACTAAGCGATTCGAAAAAACCTACTCCTACCATACTCCTTTTCTGGAAAACTAACATTTTCTGTTCCTGATTTCGACCCATGTACCGCATCGACCCACAATTAAACAATTTAGGTAACATTGGTTAAATCTTTCATCCACCAAATCTAGATCACCTAAATTGAAACGTATAAAGACTGTGTGTGCATATGTATATATAAGTAAGACTTGTTACACTACTCATACTGGAGAGTGAAACCATGCAATGGTTAGTTTGATATAGGTATTCAACTACTAAGTTGGTCGTTTGTAACTATTGCTCACTATGAAATCACTTCGATTAAAATAAGTGATTTCATAGTGAGCAATAAATATATCGTGGTGGAGTTCTAGTTAAAATAAGTGGGATTGGAAACAGAAAAACAAGAATTAAACATAGTTTAAGAATACTCAGTTGAGTTAAAATGGCCTCTAATACCGAAATATAATGAGAACATCCAAAATTCTTTCCCAATCAACTATCACCTTGTAGTGAAAATATTAAAACTATTAAAACTTACCCGGGAACATGTTATGGTTGAAACCATATAAAATTGCAATTGGAACTACCCACATAAACATTGATGCAACAAAGAACTTCTTTATTACTCCTGCCATTGTTACAAACCTACAAACAAAGAAACACTGAGAGTTCGCCTTAAGGGATCAACTTATTCATTAACAAAGAGTAACAAGAGCAGAAGCTGTGCAAATTACACAACCACGTGACTATAATTATTAACCCAAGTCAAACAGATTCAGTATCCCCTGAACCAGCAGTAAATTGCATATCAGTACAGCGCATAGTCCCTAAAAGTTTCGTCAAATTGCAAAGCAACACAAGTTTTACCTAGTCCAAGTATAGCAAAAAGCATACACAACCTCTACTAGTCTACCTAATGATAAATTCACACATAACATATACACAAAGCCAATTATCAATCAAGCAAAACATAAACACGAATCCAGTTATCAATCAAACATAATAAAATTAGTGTGTCAACGCATAGAAAAATTATCCCAATTTGAAGAAGTAACAAAATACAAACATAAAAACAAACCTTTGGATGAGTATAATATATTTGAGTCAGATCTTAAAGATCAACTTTAATGGCGTCCCCTCTTCAAGTTCAGTGACTATGAAGCTGTGTTTTGTTTCTATATATCTTGCCAATAAAAAAGGTTCGATCTTGAAACTCAACCGAGGAATTAAGTTTATTCACGTGACAGAGTTCGACTCGTAAGTTTCCGTATGACACGTTTATATTACAATTTACACCATTCATATGACATTATTTACATCCAACTAAAATTACATTTATAATTACTTTAAGGCTTAAATATAAATAATTACCCTAATTTTTTCCCCTCTTTGATGATTAACCTTTCAATTTTTTTAATCAAATCATTAAACAATCAATTTTTTTCACTTTGGTTTAGTTGAATCTGCCACGTCATAAATTGATAACATGGTCCTACTGACTGGACTAATCAACGCATACATGTAATTAAAAATTAAGTTTAAATATAAATTACTATCCTGAAATATTGATTTTTTTTACTTTGATCGATCTTTCAATTTTTTTCAATCAACTGATTAAACTATTAATTATTTTTTACTTTGGTTCAATTGAAGTTGACACGTCATAAGTTGATGATGTAACTTTAACACCTATGATGTGACTGATGATGTGTTAAAATAATACTCATTTTATAATTAGTTTAAATCATTTTATAAAAACTAATAGGAATAAATATAATATTATATTATAATTTAACAAAAAACAAATCTAAAAAAAACATCTATTTAAGAGGTTTTTTTATTCAAAAAAGAAATAACTAAGTAATAATTTTGAAAAATATTACTCACTATCATTAACACTTAATTTTCCAGACAAAACTGAAGGGGAAAAAACTATTTGTAACTAATTATTAGATGTCATCTTACTTACAACTATCATTAACTATTTCTTTTCCACAAAATAAAAAATGGTATTAAATTATTAGAACAAAATTTACACATAATCACTTTCCATGTAATTGAGCTCTCAGTTAATGGAGAAAACCAATTAAAAACTAGTAATTAAAAAGTAAATAACTCTTTTTTGCCTATGTGAACCCACCATCTTCAACTTCAAATGAACTAAAGTGAAAAAATTGGAAGATCGATCACTAAAGTGAAAAAAGTCGATACTTCAGGGTAATAATTTATATTTAAGCCTAATTTTTAATTAAGTGTGGACATTGTTAGCCTAATCAGGGGTTCACGCCATCAATTTATGACGTGACATGTTCAATTGAACAAAAGTAAAAAATTTGATAATTTAATGATTTGATTGAAAAAATTGAATGGTTTGATCACCGAGATGAAAAAATGTTAATAATTCATGACAGTTATTTATATTTAAGCCTTACATTAAAATACTTTTAACTTATTAAAATGAAATGTTTTTTTTATATTCATAATATTTGTGATAAAAAAAATTAGCAAAGTTTAAGGCGGGTTATTCTTATGCATAACAGAAAGATTTTAATGATCGACTTTCTTTTCCACATAGGAAGTAAAATTGTAAACGAGCTGGTCTATCCGATTAATCTCTAATCGAGTCCATCAATCTACTATCAATCTATCTAATAAAATACAAATGATTTTGAATTTCCCGTCCACTCAATAAATCATCTGGGCCGTCCAAAGTTTGAGATAAATCACACCGTTCATACATCTATCTAATAAAATACATCTATTTATCTAATAATCTAATAATAATTTAATAAAATACAAATGATTTTAAATTTCCCGCTCACTCAATAAATTATTTTGGTCGTTCAAAGTTTGAGATAAATCATATTGTCCATACAGTGCCGGAGGCACGGGACCCAGCTAGTACCTATATATAAAGGGACGTAATGCGATCCCTTTAATAAGAAAACTCAGTTATCAATTGAAAAATTCACTCAGCAACTTTTAATTAATTAAAAATTAACTCGGTTATTCCTCCTCTCATATATCGCATCTCCCCCTTCCCCGCTCTTCCATTTCCTCAATTAACCCTCATTCGATTCCTTTTCAATTTATTTTCCTCCGCTTCATCTTCGGTTTACTTCTCACCTCTTCCTCTTATTTCACTTTCAGTCGATTCCTTTTCCGAATTTCCGATTCTTTCCATCCTTTGGTTTCAAGTATCAGATCTCTTAAAGCTCCGTTATCACAAACCTAGAAGTCCCAAATCAGCAGATCCTCATCAACTAGATTAGGAGCTATGCGAGATGGAACCAGTCGGAATATTCAATCCAACACCTGAACCCTTCTACTTACGCACTATCTACTTATATCTATACATATATATAGAGAGAGAGATTGTAGAGAGAAAGAAAAGGGAAATGGAGGTAGAGCTGGAGCCAAGGGTGAAATCTTTGCCCTACAAAGTGAAGGGTATGTCTCGAGAATCTCCTTTTCTTATTCTAGACAGACCTTCGGAGTAATTGGTCTACTGGCACAAATACCAATGAGTGGATTCTACTTGAACTCGATGTATGTATGCAATTTAATTCAGCTGTTGATGGGTCGATTTCTTTTTTTGATTAGCATGATGGGTCGAATTTGTTGTCTGGGATTTGTTCAATTGTAGGTATAAAACAAACTAATGAGGCTAATTCTCGGGGTCCTGCTAACTTCACAGTGGATGAGGTAGTGGACAATATTATCATATACTAGACCTGCATATCAATTCCTTATATATAAAGGCAGCAAAAGTGATCCCAGATAATCCCAATTTAGAGTCGACTCTTACTTAATTTGAGCGAATTTCTTTAGTTTTTACTGAGTTATTTACCGAGTTAGGCTTATCTCTTCCGCTTCCTCTTCCGTTCTTTTTGATTAAATTCAATCGTGTCTTCATCTCTTCTTCAATACAACTTCTTCTTTTCTTCAGACATCAATAATAACAAGCCTCAGTATTTCGTTGGATTCAAAAGTCACAAACTTCCACTTCCACTTACCCCTCTCCCTCTTCCTCTTCCTCTTCTTTTTATTGATATTTTTTGATGTAATTTGTAGGGTTTTTCGATCCGATTTATTCAATTTCGAGAACAAATCAGGTAATCTATTTTCTTTTGCTTAATTGCAGGAACGGGAAGTTGAAGCAGAAACAAAATCTTATCTTTTGAGCCAACAAAGTGTGCAGTTTTCAGGTGATCAATACTTTGTCTTTTTGTATATTCATGTTTTGTTCCAACAAGCCCCCAATTTCTTAAATATTTTTTAGGTGTCTTTATTCATGATGGCAGCAAATGAACTAAATGCCCATATTTTCCTTCAGGTATGTTTATGTAGCATTCATGGCTATAGGGCTATGTTTATGTTTTCACTTGCAGTGAATTTTTGATCTCATGTGAATAATGAATAATATAATTTATTAGTACAATTGTCCTTGAAATTGAAATGTTTGTGTTTGTGTTTATGTTTATGTTTATGTTTATGTGATTAGTGCACATTACATGTTTGATGAAATGCCAAAAAAGAAATATAACTTGGTATTTGATATTACCTAGAATGTATTTATCCTCAAACAGTGTAATAAGTTATCTTGGTTATTTTTCTTTTCCCTTTTGTGCTTTTAGATATCATTTTCCTACAGTGACAAATGTTTCTTTGCTTTTCATTTTTCTAAAATTGAATAGCTTTATACGCGAGTTGAAAGAGATTTATGCTAACCTTTTTCTCCTCTATTTTACTGTTTTTTATCTAATGCTATTCAAGTGGTAATATAAATTAAATGTAGACATCTAGATATTGTATAGTTTTGCTTTCTGCAAGGAGGGGAAGATTATCCATCTAAATCTTTAGTCTCATATGACATTTATCAACTTTTAAATTCAGTTGATTGAAATGAGGGGTATAAATTATGATGGCATTGATTTCTATAGTCAATGAGTGATAATTTATTTTTGACATAATTTTTGACTCCATGGCAAATTATGCTTTTATTGTATCAATATTTATTAAGAAATTCGCAGATTTTCTCTATATGGTAACTTCTGAACAGTTGATCTCTTTAGAGTTTAGATTATCATTTTGTTCTACCAGTCACATTATATATACACTACAAAGGTATATCCTGGACAGCAAGTTGGCGGCACTGAGGCTGACATGATGGCAGCAAATGAGCTAAATGCTCATATTTTCCTTCAGGTATGTTTATGTAGCATTCATGGCTATATGGCTATGTTTATGTTTTCACTTGCAGTGAAGTTTTGATCTCATGTGAATGTGTGGTGATAGAAACGTAATTCATACATTTAATTATCCCTAATTTTGTCCTTTTAATTATATTAGTTTATTAAATTAATATGTTTTATTTTATTTTGTAGGATTTAATATTTATTGCAATAAAGTCAAAATCTTGGTGATCAAGCAATATTTAATGCTCTTATTCATATAAGGAATGTCCAAGAAGAATCCTACAAGGAGAAGGAAAGAGGTGGAACAATCTTAGTGCAATTCAAATCCAACAAGAGAAAGAAAAGTCTATTTAGTTATTTATTTTGAGAAGTTGATTGCTACTAGGAAGTTGAATCCTACATGGAAAGGGAATCAAAGTGTCCAAGTTCAATGAATCTAAATTAGGGTTCAAAGTTATTTTTCCTATAAATAGGTCTCTTGTTTTAGAGAGAATGAAGGAATTAAGTATTGTATTACTTTAGGTTAGGAGTAGGATTAAATTAAATTATGTTTCAACGCTTGTTGGAGGATCGTGAATGAAGGGAGTTTTCTTATTTATTTTCAATCTTCTACTTCTTCTTTATTTTAGTTAATTTATTTATTTTCATGTCTAGTTAATTTCTTTAATCTAGGATGAAGATGAAATTAAATAATTATTCATAATAATATTTTTTTATCTCTTCTATTATTTATGTTTTTATGTTTAATTGATTTCGCCTTCATGTTTCGTTATTGAAATACATTCGTTTTATAGTTCTTATGTGATTTTAAATTAATTAAGAGGTTTTGATAGATTATTGTTAAGATATGAGTTTTTCATAATCCATGCTTGCTCAAAGAAGTTTTGATGGGTTATAGTTAATCCTTAAATTTTCATAGTCTATGCTTGCCCACGTTAATTGTAAATTACTAAATTAAAGGGAAGAGAGAGATCAAAATCATAATTTGAGTTATAAAAATAAAAGAGATTGAATTATATGTTATGTTTATTATTTAGTGGATTCAAATTCCTAGATTGCATTCTCGTTAAATTGTTTTCATATTCTAGTTAATTAATTCTCAATCTTTATTTCTAATTCGCCTAAAATAAATATTAAGGAAACATTAAAATTAATCTAGTTTCTGTGGGTTCGACCTGTACTTGCCAGTTCTTCAATTAGACACTGTGCACTTGCAGTACATATTTTTAACACATCAAGTTTTTGGCGCCGTTGCTGGGGACTAGAATTAATTTTTATTTATTCCTTAATTTTTATTTATTCGAATTAGTTTTAACTCATTTTTTTTTTCAGGATTATTGAAGCGGATAGAAGAAGCGAAAAGATAAAAATTTTGTTGTTGCTCTTTCTTCGGTACTTCGTAACTCCATATTTTTTTAAATATATATATATATATATAGTAGTTTAGTTTTTTTTTATATATTTTTTTGTGCGACTTTCGTGGTTAGTTATCTATTTGTTTTGTGATTTATGGAAAAATGGATTTTTATTATAGTTGGAATGATAATTTTGCTTGGAATCAAGAATCCTATGAAAATTTTAATCCGCACCAAGTAAATCAATTTTTTTCAACTTATGAAAATCCTTATCCATTTTCATGTTTATATCCATATTCGGATCCAGAACCTCAATATCCACAAGAATTATCAAATGAAGAAGAGGAAAGACTTAGTGCCTTAGAGAAAGCTATGGAAGTTCTAATGGAAAATCAATTTAGCATGGATCAAGTTATATCTCGTCTAGAAATTCAAATGAGTCGATTAGCCACCATAATAAATGAACAAGAGGTGGGTGAATTTTCTAGTAACTCTGAGGTTAATTTTGAAAATCTTGATGGTTGTGGAAATGATGAGGAAAATAGAAATTTTATATTCAATTTTACACAATTTGAGTCAAGCGTATTTGAGGAGTCTACAAATTATGAGTCTATGCCTAAAATTGATCATGTTGCATTTGATGAGTCGGTTGAAAAAGTTTATAAGCCTAAAGCTCCATACCCTAAAAGACTTATTCCTAAAAAACCACCTAGTGATTTCTTGGACCAACCCATTAAAGTAAACATGATACAAGAGTTGTCAATGATCCAAGAAATAAATGAAAATAGACTCTTGATTGAAAAAGATCCAATTGATTTTTTCTTAAATCACCTTGACCAAAATTGGAATGAATCTGAATATTTAGATAAGGTCAATGAGCTGTTGAGATCCACTACAAATAAGTCAACTAAACTAGAACATGTATTTGAACCAACTCTTCCATCATTTGAACATGTTAATGAAAGTTTTCTTGAGGTAACCTTGAAGCATAACTGTGATGCAAATTCTGACTATTTTCAATTTTCTAGACCTCCTGAAAATAATGAAAAGTTCACACTCACTTATCCATTTGTAACATTCATTTTTAGTCACATAATTTTTAGGATTTATAAAATTTGTAGATATGTACATTTGTTTTCTTTCTCACCACATCTTCTTGCAGAACAAATGCCCCGCATACAAGGTACAATTCTTTCATATCTTTGTTCTCTTTTCTTCGTTTGCATACATTGAGGACAATGCATGATTTAGGTATGGGGGGAGTTTGTTTGTATTATGTTTGTATTAGATTTTTTTTTCTTTTTACGAAAAAAAACACAAAAAAATTAAAAAATTAAAAAAAATTTGTTTGACTTTTTATGAATTGAATTAATACTAATAAGTGTTTATGGAGCAAAGCGCATGAGTGAGATTGAAAAATTTAGAACTCTTGAATTGTTGATAAGATACAAAATCTTAGTTCAAAACACCATCTAGATTTAAAATTGATTTCACAAGCATTTTTGCACTTCACGTTTGCACTAATTCTTAGTTGTGGGGTATAAACCATGATTCGAGTAATTTAAAAAAAAAAAGAAAGAAAAAAAAGAAAAAAGAAAAAAAATGAAGTTGAGAAAAGAAGAAAAAAAAAGAAGAAATAAATAACTGCTTCAATGTCCATTAAACGAAATAACTGGGAATCCAAGTCTTGGGAAGCATCGATATTCACGCTGAAAAGTATGATGAATAAAAGCAGCTTAACTAGTCTAATTTTGTGGCCTTTGTTACTCGAGTTAGTAAATCCTTAGGGGTGTCTCTACACCTAGTGCCCTAAAGCCATCTGGTTTGGGAGTCATTGGTCCAACGCTCGCTCTATATGGGTAACTCTGAAAAGCCTAAGAAAATGAGACATTGCACAAGTCAAGAATAAAAAAAAATGGAGAAAAAGAAGGGAAAAAAAGAAAGACAAAGAAAAAAATAGTTTGCTTGATTTTCATGATAAAAATCCCTACTAAGAGTTACATCACATACACATGAATGCATTACATGAAATTGATTTAATGAAGGATGGTGTCTGAAATGAAGATCGAGTATTTTTGATAAGGTGAAAGTGTGATTTTGAATTTAATCTTGCTTATGTATAATGCCCATAAATATTTAGAAGTTTTCTTTCAATTTCATAATTTGTTGAACCCAAAAATATTTTTAAATTTTGTGGGTATATTCACTGCAAACCCTCACGAGACATAACTCGTCCACTTGGGGTAACCTTGGGGTTTAAAGGCTTGTTGCACATGCTAAGTGCAATCGTGTTTTCTACGAAAATGGGGTATTACAAATTTTATTTTATTTTTATTTTTTATTTTTATTTTACTCGAGGACGAGCAAAAACTAGGTATGAGGGTATTTGATAGAAACGTAATTCATACATTTAATTATCCCTAATTTTGTCCTTTTAATTATATTAGTTTATTAAATTAATATGTTTTATTTTATTTTGTAGGATTTAATATTTATTGCAATAAAGTCAAAATATTGGTGATCAAGCAATATTTAATGCTCTTATTCATATAAGGAATGTCCAAGAAGAATCCTACAAGGAGAAGGAAAGAGGTGGAACAATCTTAGTGCAATTCAAATCCAACAAGAGAAAGAAAAGTCTATTTAGTTATTTATTTTGAGAAGTTGATTGCTACTAGGAAGTTGAATCCTACATGGAAAGGGAATCAAAGTGTCCAAGTTCAATGAATCTAAATTAGGGTTCAAAGTTATTTTCCCTATAAATAGGTCTCTTGTTTTAGAGACAATGAAGGAATTAAGTATTGTATTACTTTAGGTTAGGAGTAGGAGTAAATTAAATTATGTTTCAACGCTTGTTGGAGGATCGTGAATGAAGGGAGTTTTCTTATTTATTTTCAATCTTCTACTTCTTCTTTATTTTCGTTAATTTATTTATTTTCATGTCTAGTTAATTTCTTTAATCTAGGATGAAGATGAAATTAAATAATTATTCATAATAATATTTTTTATCTCTTCTATTATTTATGCTTTTATGTTTAATTGATTTCGCCTTCATGTTTCGTTATTGAAATACATTCGTTTTATAGTTCTTATGTGATTTTAAATTAATTAAGAGGTTTTGATAGATTATTGTTAAGATATGAGTTTGTCATAATTCATGCTTGCTCAAAGAAGTTTTGATGGGTTATAGTTAATCCTTAAATTTTCATAGTCTATGCTTGCCCACGTTAATTGTAAATTACTAAATTAAAGGGAAGAGAGATCAAAATCATAATTTGAGTTATAAAAATAAAAGAGATTGAATTATATGTTATGTTTATTATTTAGTGGATTCAAATTCCTAGATTGCATTCTCGTTAAATTGTTTTCATATTCTAGTTAATTAATTCTCAATCTTTATTTCTAATTCGCCTAAAATAAATATTAAGGAAACATTAAAATTAATCTAGTCTCTGTGGGTTCGACCTGTACTTGCCAGTTCTTCAATTAGACACTGTGCACTTGCAGTACATATTTTTAACACATGATGTGGGTTTGTTTTTTTTTTAAATTGTGGATTAGAATGTTGATGGATATAAATGTTTTTTGATTTGTGGGATTTTATTTTTGAAATTATTGGTTATTAGTTCTTGATATAGTATATGTTTGGCATGTTACTGATTGTCAATAATGGTATTAATGATGGTTGTTCAGGGAGGTGGGAGTTTGGGGTCCTTCTCTATGGAAATTGGTAGGCTTCTGCGGCTTTGTGAGGAAGAAGATGATGCCACCAGTGGATTAGCATCCCCGAAGCCAGACCCAGATGCCCAAAAAGTTGGTAGCAATGTTGTTCTCCAACAGGTTGTCAGGACTGATTTGATATTTGTTGTTTGATATTTGTTGCTGTTTTGTTTTCTTTGTTTTTTGACAAGTCAGATTAGCGTAGTTGTGGAGGATTTCATAGTATTGCATTTTAATTTGGGTGGCAGTTTGATCTGCACGGGAATACCTGGCACAAGCACATGCACAGAGGCATAGGGTTGCACTGTTATTTATTAGTATTAAGGTGATGTCAAGAAGCAGTTATTGGGTATTATGTTGACATACTCTGAAAAAATTTCAGTTCCATGAAATATTATTTATTATTTTTTAATTGTTTAAAAAAAACAAAAAAAAAATCCGTAACTTAAGAAAAATCGGGATTCCGGACTATATATATATATATATATATATTCCATTAATTGTAGAAGGATCTCTACAATATCAGAAATAACTTTTTAACCTTATATTCCCCTCTTTATGAATATTCTCTACAGAGTAGTTCAAAAACTGTCTAAGAATCTCCAAGTTATTCTGGGGGGGGGGGGTTTGAGACGAAAATGGGGGAGCAGGTCTGTTTTATCAATTTATTAGAAGCTTTTCGGTTACTCCTACCAGTGTCGCGATATTTTTAAAATTATTAGATTGTAATTTCGATTTTTTTATGTTATTTGTACAATTTTCCCGTGGGTGATGGCTAATCCTAAACCTAAGTTTGAAATGTGTTTCATAGAAATTAATGTTGAGCTTCTCAATGGACATAACTCCTTTGAAACAGGTAATCTAAATTAACAGAATACTATATAGGTACACTAACTTGCATCAAAATCGAGACTGATAAACAATTCTCTTACCCTACGTTTGGATTGGAGTAATATAGGTGGGAATGGAATGACTCATTCATATGAAATGAAAAAAATTGTGTTTGGTTGCTATTGGAATGAAAAAAATTGTGTTTGGTTCCTTAGGAGAGAGAGAACATATGGAATAACTTATTTTAACTATAATGAAATGAATCATTCCACTATTCATTCAATTCAAACGTAATATTATTGTCTAAACTCTCAAAAATCAGACAACTCTACAAAGCAGGACACCAAGAATTTCTCATTTTTTGCTTTAAGCACTCCAACCATTTACATGTTCATGCCAAACACCAGTAACTTATAATTACTATTACTCTTCATGAATTGCAAATTATTAGTTTATGGAAGACAAAAAATACTTTAACCAATAATTTACAAAGAAAAAAAATGTTACAAAATAGGAAAACAGTAGCAAGACAGATTGTCCTCGAATTGATATTACATTGTAATATAGGCATATATATAATAAAAATAATATCCTCAAGTTACCACAATAACCATACAGCTTACACAACAATAATGTATGTATTATTACTGTCAGATAAACTACGTCTATTAACAGAATTTTATTTAATGAATTTGACCCTTAGGATTTGCAAAGTTGTAGGTCAAAGATACTCAAGTAAAGGTGTACTGTGATGTAAGTTTTATTTCTGGGTATCTATTTTTATTTTATACCACATTGGTTGTTATATACTAAAAAAGCATACTATAGTCATTAATGCATCCTACTGAATATAACTATACTAAAATATGAAACTATTATTATAATATCAAACGAGATATTTGGATAATTAGTTTTGTTATAGAATGTGTTGCTTCTTATGCTCAGTGTATCCATATTGTACAATTAATTGATTTCATGTTTCATTCGTTATGCTATAATGTATGTATTTTTTGTTAAATATATTTAGGTTTAAGTTGATTAATTTATTATTTAAACTAGCCCGTGCATTGCACGAGCTATCAACTAGTACTAATAAACATATTACCAAATAAATACAAATATATGTAATACAATACATCTTTTTATATTTAATATTCTAATAATTAATATTTTTTGAGAAATTAATTTCAGAGGACGGACTTAAAGACTAAGGGGGTGTTTGATAAAAATTGAATGAATCTGAATCTGAATCTGAATGAGCTGAATCTGAATGAAAAAAACTGTTTGATAACTGACATATCTTAAAGATCTGAATGACATATTTTTAATATTTTACCCCTCTGAAAAAATTCAAAGTTGCTGTAAATTTATTTAATATTACATAATATAATAGTTAATATTTTTTTTATTTTTATTATTATTTTTAATTTTTTTTACTTCATTCAGTCATTCAGACCAAAAATTCGGCCTTAACCATTCAGCCAACGCATCTGACCGATTCAGCCATTCAGACGATTTTTTTTCAAAACAAACGCACTTAATAATTCAGTCACTTACCGATTCAGCCATTCAGACCCATTAAATTCTAAACAAACAGCCCCTAAAGTATATCTCACAACCACAAGTGCAAGAAAGGGTTGCTAAAAAAAAGTTAAAAACCGCATATTACGGTTGACAAGCGCATGTTAGCTAAGGAAGACCGAACTACTTCTGCACAAAACTCGGAAAAAACATTCACCGTAAACGCCGCGACGGACACGTTGCCAGGTAGGCTCGCAGCTAATCCGAACCTACAGGCTCGGGCAAACCAGGCTGTATACCTGTCATTTAAAATTAATAAAACTTTCTATTTAATTTTTTTATCGGCTGGAGACAGACTGTCATCAACGAAGCCCCCACCCTCTCTATCTTCCTTCTCTTTCATTGCATTGCTTGGCCCATAGTTCTTCTCTCCACCTTACATTCTCTCTCTAAATCTTCTCTCTCCTAGGGTTTACAAACATTTTCCAGCGAGTCAGAGATTTGGTGTTCGAGCTCAACGGATCGAGATTCTATGCTTCGTAAGCTCTCTTAAGCTCTTATTTTATTTTCGATTCTGCACTGTTATTGCTTCGATTTGCATGTTTTAGTTTATGTTCTTGATTATTCTCGATCAATGCGTGTTTATTTCTCTATTTTTTGCGCGAGTTGTTGTTAAAAACGCTTATTCTGTAGTATAAATTGGTTTTATTGTGGTAATTGTTGTATTTTCCAGTTTCTTTGAGTTTTTTGGACCATTTTCTGTTAGTGAGGTGGATTTTGTTGGAATATTTTTATATCTTATGTGGCCTCTACTATTTATGTAATTATTTGGCTTACATATTGTATTAATTTAATCAAGTTATTTATGGGCTTGATAATTAATTATGTGACCTATAAATAATATTCCTAATAGTATTTGGCATAATGGGCCCTAGGGTTTCATAATCTTGATGGACGCTTTTGACCCTTGACTATTTTATAAATAAAACAGTTAGGGTTTGGTCCCAATTGTCGTCTCAATAATTTATACACACCCATACATCCATCATAAGATTGAGAGAGACAATTGAAGACCGTCACCTTTAAACGCAGTGGAAGCGTGATACATTCAAGATGACTTCTCTCAATTCAGGTAAGTACTTAATTTTATTATGATTATTTGATTCTATTTATTCTATGCAATAACATGTTTCTGTATAATTTATTCAATATCTGGTATCAAAGCATGGTTACGTTATTGTATAGAAAAATTAATTATATATGATGTTATGCTAGAATATTAATTCCGCATAATCTCGTTAATATACATATATAGTACTGTTCTGTTCGCCAACCCCATTGTTGAGATGGACGGCAAGTCCAATTGACTTTAACTTTTGTTATGTCATCCGATCTTTTGATTACTGGAGTGGTTAATTATTAGTTATGGGCGTCACTATTTATTTTCTGTGGTATGGTTTTCTGGAAGATGATATGAACTAAATTAAGTTTAGTGGCTGCCTATGAATGAGCATATTTACATATGTGACTATGTATTCGATTAATGCATGCTACATAATTAATGAGTCACCCTCTGACGAAATCAACGTGTGCTAAAGTATTAGTGGGCCGTTTATTCTATCAAATTCTTGAATTGAGAATAGCCTATAAAAGCAGGGATAACAAGGAGACACTTTAGAGCACTAATATAACTTTGGCTTTATTAAGCACTCTGACTGTATAATAGCTTTTTCTGTTATCATGTATTTAAATTGATAATAATAAATTAATGTGAATATATTCAATTCGTGTTCAATTTTAAGATTCAAGAACATGATGTGATATATTATTAGGGCTTTTAAGTTGTTGCATGTAAATTTTAAATAATGTTAATTTTTAAACTTGATTAATATGTTATTAAAGAAAATTGAGTTTGATCATAATAATTTACATGTATGCGCGACTCTTTTATTGTTAAAATTAATAATCAGCCCAACGGATGATTATTAATTGAAACAATTAAAGATTAAGAAAAGTCACATAATGTTGCATTTAATATAAATAAATATTTTAATTTTACCCAACGGAAAAATTAGAACTAGAATTTATTAAATGGAATTTTATTGCATAAGTAACATGTTTATTTCGTTTCTGCCCAACGATGATGCGTGGATAAATGTGTTGTGCATTTATTTTATGGGGATGTTATTAGCATATTATTAATTGGACCAACGAAAGATTGGAATTATGCACCAAGGTCTCATTAAAATCTATTTTGGTGTTGTAAATAGATTTTATATAACTAACTGCTTGCCCTATAGTTGGTTTTTATTTGATTAATTATTAATTATTATTGTACATTGTGGATTTCTTTTAGTTTTTTGTAAGCATGTTTATGAGCTTGATTATGGTTCGACATTGACTCCAACTAGTATTTCTGGGTATCTCTCTAGATTTGAAATCTTTAATGAAACTAATTTTACTGCTTGAAAAGTGCAAGTAAAAATTGTTCTCGGCACTATGGTTTTGGACTATGCACTACGAGTGGATCATTCTGCTCCACTTACAACTATTAGCTCAATTGAGCAAAAGGTTATTTATGAAAGTAGGAGCGATCCAACTGCATGTCCTTTATGATTATGAAAAACTCTATCACGATAGCCATTCGAGGAGTCATTCCTGACTTTGAGAATGTTAAAGATTACTTAACTTCAGTTGAGAAAAAATTCAAGGGTTCTTCTAAAACTCATGCAAGTTCCCTTTGAAAATGCTTACTAGCATGTACGATGGGTTTAGTGGGGTGCGCGAGCACATTATGATGATGAACGACATGATTTTTAAATTAAAGGGTATGCACATGGCGATTTTTTGAGGGTTTTCTTGTTCACTTCATTATGACTTCTCTTCCTGTACAGTTTGATCCATTTAAGATCAATTATAACACGCAGAAAGAAAAAAATGGAAGATGAGCGAGTTAATTGCCATATGCGTCCAAGAAGAAGAAATGCTTAAGATTGAAAAACCTAATGTTGCTCATTTGACTACCACTAGATCTTATAAGAAGGCTCATAAAAAATGACAAAGGTTTTAAGAATAAGGATAAGCAAATTTTTACCAAAACAAATAAGGCAAATTATTCAGGTAACAACTCTGAGACATGTCCTAAATGTCACTTCCGTAAGAAGCAATGACATTCAGAAATAATGCCCTAAATTAAGTGAATGACTTGAAAAGAAAAGTATATCGTCCATCAATTATGTAACTTATGAATCCTTTCTGATTGATGTTCCTTCTAATACATGGTGGCTTGAAACTGGTGCTATGGTTCACATTACTAATTCATTGCATGGATTCCTTTCAAAGAATACACTCCAAAAGAGGGAAATAACCATTAAAGTTGGCAATAGAGAGTCTATACAAGTTGAAGTTGTAGGAACTCTTCCTTTAGTTTTGGAGAGTGATTTCATCTTGTATTTATATGATACACTTTATGTTCCCAGTATGACACGGAATTTAATTTCTGTATCTAAACTTGACGTTGATGGATTTTCGTTTAAGTTTGGGAATAATAAAATAATTATTTATCATTACTCTCATTTTATTGGTTCTGACTCTTTAGAGGGAAACCTCTATGAGATAAATTTGGATAATGTCTTTTCTGAATCCTTGTTAACAATGAATGTGACAGAAAGAGCCTATAAAAGTGGAAAAAAGATAAAACTAGATAATGAGAATTCTTCAAAATTGTGGCATTAACGCTTAGGCCATATTTCAAAAGACAGAATGCAACGTCTTGTAAAGGATGAAATTCTTCATTCACTAGATTTTACTGATATTGACTATTGTATTGAATGTATAAAAGGAAAATTTGTGAAAGGTAATAAGAGGAGCAACAAGTAGTACACTTCTTGATGTGATTCACACTGATATATGTGGACCATTTTCTCCAAGAATTGGTGGACACAAATTTTTTATTACGTTCATTGATGATTATTCTCGTCATACTTATGGCTACCTGATTAATGAAAAATGTGAATCACTTAATATGTTTAAAGTTTTCAAGGCTGAAGTTGAAAATCAACTTGACTGAAAAAAAAATAAAAAAAAATTAAAGTTGTGAGATCAGATAGAGGCGGAGAGTATTAGGGTAAACACTCCGATACAAGTTATAGTCCTGGCCCATTTGCCTTATTTTGTTAAGAAAATGAAATCGTTACTCAGTATACAATGCCTGGTACACCGCGGCAGAATGGTGTAGCTGAGAGGCGAAATCGTACCCTTATGGATATGATACGTAGTATGTTGTGCAATTCTAGCTTACTTGTCTTTTGTGGACTGAGGTATTAAAGACAGCTGTTTATATTTTAAACCGGGTTTCTAGCAAATTTGTCCCTAACACCTTGTGAAATTTGGACAGGTAGGAAACCTAGTTTAAAATACTTACGGGTGTGGGGCTGTCCAGCCGAGGCTAAGATTTTAATCCACAAATAAAGAAATTTGATTCTAAAACCATTGGTTGTCATTTCATTGGATATCTTGAGAGATCTAAGGGTTTTCAATTTTACTGTCCCTCGCATACCACTAGAATTGTTGAGACTAGGCATGCAGAGTTTTTAGAGATTGGTGATTTAAGTGGGAGTGGTGAGCCTAGAAAAATTGATCTTGAAAAAAACAGGTTTTATGTTTCTAATCCTGAGCCACCACCTAATGTTGAACCTCACATTGTTGGAAATCATATTCTTGAAATTGTGCAGCATTTACGTAGAAAGCCTATTAATTTTGATGATTTTATAACCTATTTTAATGAGATTGACTATGATTCAAGTAAGATTAATGATCCTATCTCCTATAAAGAGGCCATTACGAGTGCTCAATCAACTCAATGGCTTGAAGCCATGAATGGTGAGTTGAAATCAATGGAGCTTAATAAAGTTTGGGATCTTGAAGAATTACCAAAAGGTTTTAAAACCTATTGGTTGCAAGTGGGTCTATAAGACCAAATTAGCTCCTAAATGGAACGTTGAAAGGAATAAAGCTCGATTGGTTGCTAAGGGTTTCACTCAAAAGGAAGATGTGGATTATAATGAAACTTTCTCCAGGAAAGATTCATTTAGAATAGTCATGACTTTAGTAGCTCTTTATGATTTATAGTTACATCAGATGAATGTTAAAACTGCATTCCTTAATGGTAACTTGAATGAGAATGTCTATAAGGCACAACCAGAAGGTTTTTGGTTAAAGGCAAGGAACATATGGTATGTAGACTTAAGAAGTCCATATGAGTTAAAACATGCTTCTCGACAATGGTATCTTAAGTTTCATGAGGTAATGAGTAATTTTGATTTTAAGAAAAATATAGTGGATCAATGCATATATTTGAAACATCAATTATATACTACTTTCTAAGTAATTTGTATAATAAATTATAGCATTAATACAAATCGAATAAATTCTTATCAGTTTGGAATTATAATAAATAAATAATTTCAAGCTGAATTATTTTTTAGGAACAAAAGGAGTAGAAGAGACGATTAAAATTAATATCTAGTGCCTCAAGACTGCATCCTACAAATAATTCAGGAAAAAGTGGAGAAGAAAGAATCGGGGTATGTAGAAAAGTTAATTACCATAGACTCAGCATGTCCCATACATGTAGAGGTTTTGATCTAAACTTCAAGATTTCCCAACTATGTTGTATAGTTCGCTTCCCATTCACTTATTACTGTCAAATTCTATTTTAAAAATAGATGCAGAAGGTAGCCAAGTTGGAAATTTGGACCGACTTCCAGGAATGCAATTTTACCCAAGGAAGCTATTCATATTTATAGGAAAAAAAATGGAGGATTTGTTCAACTAGTCAAACTCCAACAGCATGAGAAAAGAAAAAGAAACAGGTTAACAACATTACAAAATTTCAACAATGGGAGTTAAATATAAGTCAAAGAGGCCTCCCCTCTAAAACCTCTTTGCTCCTATAATTTATTTAATTAAAAATATAAATCTCATAAAATTACTGAAATTGTTGTTCTTTTAACTTCACCTAGCTATTGTCCTAACAAAAACTCATGGAGTTCTTCATTCTTTTATCCTCCCATTTCTAATTTCTGCAGCAGACACTTCCACGTCAGGCTCCTTTCCAAATCCAAGTTCTGACATGTCTTTCTTTGCCATCAAATTCCTGAAAAGACATGGATGGAAGAAATATTACTACTACATGATGAAAGTTACAAAAAAAAAGGCTTCTATGGTAGAAATTTGACCAATGAATTGCTACATATATGACTTGATGGGTTTTACAAACTGCATTTAAGCTAATACACAATACAAATATAAAAATACTAATTTTGCAAAGAAACATTACGAGTGTCTAACTGTCCACCTTCCTTAAGTCTTCTTATGCTGCTATGTCACTGAACAACGATTCAGTATTTCAAAAAGGTTAGGAATTACAGTACAGAGTCTAATGCTGGGAAGCAAGCTTTAACATCTAGTTGAAAATTTCACTAATAATATAAAAAGTCTGTGGCATTCACACAAGGCTCTTATAGACCACCCAAGGACTTAATACTAAAAATTTAGTACTGAACATTGCCAGGATAACAACAAGGAGGTGATTAGAGTCCCCAACTCAAACCAACTATCAATATCTCCTTATCTATATACCTAAAATGATATGTAGCTTTAGACTATGCAATACCTTTTAGGGGTCAGCTACGCAGCATAACACCATATTCATCAATATAATAGTTATGAACAGATTACACATTATACTTTCAAATATCTTTCCACATTTACACCTTGAACATCAACACATGCTTTTATGATGTTAGTTTTTGTAGTTATTTGTGTACGGTACTGCTACAAACGTGTGAATTGGCATCTCTTTCTCAATTTACGTATAGGGGCTATTTTAAGCTGTTCGCCACAATTTAATGAAGCTCACTTGGCAATATCACTCAGGGACAGCATAAAAGCGACATAAACGACTGCTTAGACCACATGCTTTGGCCGGAAAGATCACTTTATAACTACAATCTAGGAAAAAGAATGATTATACAAATAGAAAAATGAAATATCAAGGGAGTTTAAAGAATTTCAACCTTGAAATAGTTCAGTTGTGTAATTAACTAATTAAGAACACATTTGATCACTTTGCCAATCAATACATTATGCTGTCATCAGGTCTAACAACATTTTAGGGTTCAAAATATATCCAACCTCATGAGAAATGAACTGCATGACAATCGGAATAGTCAACTTTGAATAGAATTTATATGAAATTTTACTCATGAACACATGATATCATGCAAACAATATTTTGTAGGGGAACAAACTCACTAACTTTTGCACAAGACATTGCAAGTACTTTTTGGACAGCTGTCTGCATATATCAGATTTATGACCAGAAGATTTGAGACAACTGATGTATTCTTTTTTCTCCTGAAAAATGCCAAAAGAGAGACCAAGAACACAAAAAATGAGTAAAGATCTTCTATAATAATGCAAATGTAACTTGTAAACTTCGAAGGAGTACATTATCTACTCGAAAGAAAACATTAACACTTTTTAAATACTACCAGGTCACATAAATGCATGTGGTCCAAAGGGAACACTCCTTTTTCTGGTGGTACTGGCCTCGCTCCTCTGTTTCCCCCAAACGCTCCACCTGCAAAATGCTATATCTCATTTGATTCACACATACGTACATAAATAAATATACACAAGCACATATAGAAGCTTAAAAAAGAGTGTGTTAACACAACAACAATGAGTTAAACAGTCAAGAAAGAAGATCTTGAACAGTGTCACTTGACTCACTTCAACGCGGTAAAGGTTACAAGGGTGCAAAGTCATAGCGATAAATGTTGACATGTAACTAATATTGGTCAATGATCATTAGTTAATTAGTTAGTTAAGTAAAAGTAAGTAGTTAAACACGAGTGATCTTCATTCTAAGTGAACAGGTCAGTAGTTAGTTAGTTAGTCACAACTTGTTTGGGAAAGCAATTTGCGAGCGAACCATTTTTATATGTTTGATAAGTAATAGTGTAAGTAAAACATAAATACCACAATTGGGTCATGCAATGTGTATAAGTTGAATAATTTAAAAATTATTTCCTCAATCTTCTCTCTCCTCTCAATTCTTCATCTCTTCTGTAATTTACTTCATTTCCCATACTTTCTCAGACTTGTTACCTTGCCACAGTTTCAGCTAAGGTTACAGTCTTCTCTGTTGTTACATGTTACACGGAGGATTGTGGTCACAATTTTTATGGAAAAAGTTATTGACAACATCGATACCAGAATTGGGAATGCATATATAAGAATCAGATCCACTACTATTTTAGAAGAGTACATATTAAGATAGATAATAGATTTATGGAATTACGACCATTGTTAATGTCTATTAACAAGAAATTAACTGAGCAGATAGTTTAAACACAGATTTCAAGGTTACCTCTTGAAGCCATGACAAATTGTTTAGGTTTGCAATGGCTTATCTGGCAAGGATAATTTCCCACAAGAATTGATAAAGCCTTATAGATTTATATATTTGATGAACAAATGACAAACTTAAGAAATTCCATTGATTCTTATTACAATTTCAGAGCTAAACTGTTGACTTCTGGTTAGATATCCGACTAATCCGTCTCCAGGTAGCAAACTGTAATTCTACAATTAAGCACACCTAGAGGGGGGGTGAATAGGTGTAAATACTTAGACGTGATCAACAACGACCAATTTTCAAAGTTAACTATAACAGACTGTAATCGGACGGTCAAACCCTGTCCATATTAGTTATATTCTTAACTGTTAAAAACGGACAGCTAATGCCTGTCCGGATCAGTGTAAAACTTTTTCGACGCACACAAAAACTGCAGAGTATTAATTGTTAAAAACGGACAGCTAATGCCTGTCCGGATTAGTATAAAACTTTTTCAACGTAAACCAATAAAAACTGCAGAATATTAACAGTTAAGAACGGAAGCAAAAAGGTAGAAAATCACACCGAGATTTTTACGTGGTTCAGCCCCTATCCTCTACTCTAGTGGCCTAATCCACGTCCAATCCCAACTAGGATTGGAGACTCACTTTATTAAAATAATACTCAGCAATTACAAAGTAAATAAAAACTCCCTGTTACAACGACGATCACTTGGACACCTCTGCCCCCTTTGCACCTCTGCAACACCTCTCACCTCTGAGACTTTTGATACCTTCGTTGTACAGACTGAATATTACTAAAATAAAAACCCAAGCCAACCTAGACTTGTACTATGTTTACAATAGATATGAATGAAGAAATACAAGAACTATAGTGCAAATTGAGACTAAAAGAATAATATGACGATTTGTATCTCAGATAGCTCTCTTTAAGAATACGTTCTGCAGTCTTGTGTCTGCTCCATGAAGCCGAGAAAAACAGAATATATAGAAGATAGAGCAACGGCTATATATTAACGTTCCAATTTGCAACAGCCATAATGATCGTTCCAATAAAGCAGCTAGCACTTTTCAAATACGTTAGCAACAACAACTCAGTAGATAAGAGAAGTAGATAACTATAAAGACTTAGCTGAAAGAGTCCAACTTACTTTTTAACAAGTTTCCTTTAAAACAACAACTCTGTTAACAAGAAAGAGTCCTTATTTGACTGTTAACAAGATTCCTCCAAAAACTCCAACTGCTAAAACAAGACTCTAAGAAATAACAGATGTTCCATTTTAAATAAGAGTCCATAAACATACCAATTCCTAAAAATATTCAATATACGTAAATTGGTATAACAGATATATAACAGATAATATCTATATTGGAAGAATATAACCCAACAAATTAATAAGGAATATTTAACAGATTTTCAATCTCCTACAAATACTCCAATTCAAATTCAGATTTTCAATCTCCTACAAATACTCCAATTCAAACTTGAATATTAATCCATGCAATAACTCATGCAAACAATTATATTAATATGCATGAAAAAATATTTAACCCAAATAAATTAAATAAGACCATAACACAAACCCAAATATATTGTCATTATTAAAATCACAAAAGATATAAACCAACATTCTCCCCCTTTTTGATGATGACAATATATTATCTTTTGAATTTATATACTCCCCCTATTTATAAGGCTCCCCCTAAATTTATGCATATTAAGGAGCAACAAAATGGCACAATAACCATCATTGCATATAGTAGCACAATATAGTATCTCACTACCAACATGAATACTAATTCAAATACCAATATCTCTCCCCCTTTGTCATTATCAAAAAAATTTATTAAGCATAAGGTAATTAAAACATAATCATCATTACCCAATATATTATCTCTCCCCCTTTGTTATCAACAAAAATTAATTCATATCAATTTAGCTAAATAGATATCTCGCCCCATTTGTCAATATGAAAAGAATAAGTTCAAACATAGAGAATATCATTCGAGAAAGTTTATAACAAAATCACATATAGCAAGTAAACAATACGATCATACCTTTGTGATTTGTTACCTATATATCAACATTGTTGTTACCAATAGTAAGCTCACTAGATGTGCTTTGAAGTTTTCGATTTTGGATTTTCATAATCAAATCTCTTCAAAAACACTTCTTTTGATCATCTAATGTGTCGGGATCTCCTATAATCAAGTTTGGAGGATGATTTCTCATAGTTTGAGATGATTTAGGAAGCTTGGCAGTGGTCATCTGTTTGTTGGATTCAAAACGTGGTACGACACATTCTGCATCAGTGTGTTCATCTGAATTTTCTTCTAAATCGGACGGGTTTGGCCGTCTGTTTTTCAGCGTCTTTATTTCTGAGTTTTCTACTAAAACGGATGGGTCAGGCTGTCTATTTTCAACTGTATTTCCTTCTGATTTGGACGGCTTAGGTTGTCGATTTTCAGCTGTATTTCCTTCTGATTTGGACGGCTTAGGCTGTCCAGATTTAGCAGTTTGGCTTCCACGAATTAAATTGTCATTTCCTGCAGAATCCTCATTCTCTTCCTTTGACAGATCATGGTTAAGTTCATAAAAAAATACAAGTACAGATTCTTCATCATGATTGTCATGTGTATTAAATAAGGAGCATTTGACATAATAAATGATGTTATAAACCCTTGACATACGAAATTCATAGAGTTTTTATAATAATATATCTAATTAAAACTCTATTTAAAAAACAAGAGGTACTTACAGATTCCGCCAAATAATTTATAGGTAAATTACTCTCTCAAAGTAAAGAATCATCCATCTCCTTTTTGATCTTGAGACATCTACAAAATGAACAAATAGTCTCTACCTTTTTGGTACCCAAATCTTCTTGGGGCCTTTTGGGTTAGTAGCATATAAATCACATTTCTTTACCCAAATTTGTTTTATTCTAATTTTATTACAATTAGAATCAAAATGACCTTTAAAACCACATTTTCTACAAGTAACAAACGGTGAACAATAAAGTGGCTTAGACCTTGGTTTACTATTAATCATTTTAATATTATCATTTGTTCTATTTTTCACATTTTTAACAGGATTATACCCAATTCCTTGTTTATCAAGACTAGACCTTTGTGCACCTAACATAATATTTAAATTCTCTTCTCCTTGCACAAATTTAGCAAGATCATTTTTTAAAGATGTTATTTTTGCATTTGTTACATTATCATCATGTTGCATATACATCATTTTTTCATCATTAAAAGCATCTATGCATGCATCTCTCATTTTCAAATTTTCTTTTAACACTTCATTTTCATTTTTAAGATATTCATTTTCTTTTCTCTCTTTAATAAACGTCTTAACTTCATTCATTAGCTCATCTACACAATTCTTAAAATAAGCAGTTTTCTTTTTGAGATGTTGATTTTCATTTTGTAAAGCAATATAATCAGGCATATATAATTTAGAAGCTTCATGAAAATTTGATACCTCAAGTTGATCATCATCTTCTAGTCCCATGAAACAGAGTTGGACAGTTTCTTCTTCTTGTTCCGTTTTGGACTTACTCACTGGAGTTGAGCTACCTTTTTGATTTTTCCTTTGTTTCTTTCTTTGAAGTAGTCTCTCGAGTTTTCTTGAGAGCATTTCAATTTCTTCATCAAAATCTTCGTAATCACTTTTATTGTTGCTCTCGACTTGAAGTGCCAATGTTTTCTTTATTGGTGATTCATCCTCTTCATCATACCTCTTTAGTTGATTTTCGAATTCTTCAAGTTCTCCAAACAAAGTTAGAGTATCCATTGTACTAATTGTTGGTGAGTCTTGGAGAGTTGTGACTTTCGATGCAAACCGTTTGGGCATGACTCTAAGTATCTTTCTATTTATCTCCCTTTGATCAATTTTTCGGCCGAGCATACTTAGAGAGTTCATAAGAGTGAGAAATCTCCCTTGAGCTTCATTAATTGTTTCATCCTTTTCTAACTTGAATAGCTCATAGTCTTGCATAAGCATACTCAACTTAACCTCCTTGACTTTGGAAGTACCTTCGTGGCTTGTCAAGATAGTATCCCACATTTCTTTCGCTGTGTTGCACGATGATACTTTATCAATTTCAACTTGGACCATTCCGCTTAGCAAGGTGTTCATGGCTCTTGAGTTGTAGGAAAACATATAGCTTTCGTTTGCATCCATCTCCATGAGAGCCTTTGGTTTGCCATCGTCATGTCTAGGAATGACAGGTCCATTTTCAACAATCCACCATTCCCATGGGTCTCTTTTAAGAAAAATCTTCATTCTGAACTTCCAAAAGTTGAAGTTTTCGCTTCCTATCAACAGAGGTGGTCGGCTTGTAGATTGACCTTCTTGAAAATTGAGGTATGCCATAGGATCTTTCTCTACGACCTGCAAAGATCAATATTAGTAGAGCCTCGCTCTGATACCAAATGTAATTCTACAATTAAGCACACCTAGAGGGGGGGTGAATAGGTGTAAATACTTAGACGTGATCAACAACGACCAATTTTCAAAGTTAACTATAACAGACTGTAATCGGACGGTCAAACCCTGTCCATATTAGTTATATTCTTAACTGTTAAAAACGGACAGCTAATACCTGTCCGGATCAGTGTAAAACTTTTTCGACGCACACAAAAACTGCAGAGTATTAATTGTTAAAAACGGACAGCTAATGCCTGTCCGGATTAGTATAAAACTTTTTCAACGTAAACCAATAAAAACTGCAGAATATTAACAGTTAAGAACGGAAGCAAAAAGGTAGAAAATCACACCGAGATTTTTACGTGGTTCAGCCCCTATCCTCTACTCTAGTGGCCTAATCCACGTCCAATCCCAACTAGGATTGGAGACTCACTTTATTAAAATAATACTCAGCAATTACAAAGTAAATAAAAACTCCCTGTTACAACGACGATCACTTGGACACCTCTGCCCCCTTTGCACCTCTGCAACACCTCTCACCTCTGAGACTTTTGATACCTTCGTTGTACAGACTGAATATTACTAAAATAAAAACCCAAGCCAACCTAGACTTGTACTATGTTTACAATAGATATGAATGAAGAAATACAAGAACTATAGTGCAAATTGAGACTAAAAGAATAATATGACGATTTGTATCTCAGATAGCTCTCTTTAAGAATACGTTCTGCAGTCTTGTGTCTGCTCCATGAAGCCGAGAAAAACAGAATATATAGAAGATAGAGCAACGGCTATTTATTAACGTTCCAATTTGCAACAGCCATAATGATCGTTCCAATAAAGCAGCTAGCACTTTTCAAATACGTTAGCAACAACAACTCAGTAGATAAGAGAAGTAGATAACTATAAAGACTTAGCTGAAAGAGTCCAACTTGCTTTTTAACAAGTTTCCTTTAAAACAACAACTCTGTTAACAAGAAAGAGTCCTTATTTGACTGTTAACAAGATTCCTCCAAAAACTCCAACTGCTAAAACAAGACTCTAAGAAATAACAGATGTTCCATTTTAAATAAGAGTCCATAAACATACCAATTCCTAAAAATATTCAATATACGTAAATTGGTATAACAGATATATAACAGATAATATCTATATTGGAAGAATATAACCCAACAAATTAATAAGGAATATTTAACAGATTTTCAATCTCCTACAAATACTCCAATTCAAATTCAGATTTTCAATCTCCTACAAATACTCCAATTCAAACTTGAATATTAATCCATGCAATAACTCATGCAAACAATTATATTAATATGCATGAAAAAATATTTAACCCAAATAAATTAAATAAGACCATAACACAAACCCAAATATATTGTCATTATTAAAATCACAAAAGATATAAACCAACACAAACTACTGCTAATCTGTGGATACGGCTTGAATCATAGACAGAGTATATAAATAGGAGTATTACAAATTTAACCTATGTTTCCCTAATTTTGGATCAACTCTACTAAAATAAACGGTGTAATAATCAATTAAGAGAATTTAACTTGATCCCTAACGAAACATAGAGAAATATCTGCACTCATTTGTATAATATAACAAGACAGACTACCAAAAATGATGCAAACTCGGAAGAAAAGGATTGATGAAGGAGGCGGCGTCGTTTTCAGATGATTGGATGGTGGTGTTATTTTAGACTTTGAAACTACTGCCCTTTCATTTCACTCCCGCGCTGTTGGGATGGCGTTTTTAAAAGGCCCAAAACACTGACTGCAAAGGTTGGAGTTGGACTATGTAGATTCAATGGGATTGGGATGGGCCAATGGAATGAAATGATTTATTTATAGGATTAAAAGATTACTCCACCATATCTACGTAATCATTCCTAGGGTGTAATTGAAATTTGAAACGATAATAATAGTAATTTAATGTGACGGGTTAAGTGGGTCCTACTTCCTCTGTGCACTGTGAATTCAATTGGGACACTCTTTTTATAGAGGATGCGATGAGCGCATACGCATACATATGTAGGTTTCTCTCTCTAGTCTCGTGAATCCCAACTTCTTGCTTTATCATTACAAGTTTATAACCCTCTAAACACAGACAAATAGCACAGCCCCTTCCCCCGCCCCCCGCCCCCCGCCCCCAGCCCCCAGCCCCCAGCCCCCAGCCCCCAGAAGAAAAATACTACTAATTAATGGCCGACGGACAACAATCAAGTACTTGTTCAAACTTCTCCTCTTCTGATTCTTCCTCTGGGTTAAATCGTACCATTTCAAACCCCCCGGTCCAAAAGAAAGGCGTAATAGTAGCAAACACCCGGTTTACTTAGGGGTCTGAAAGCGTTGTTGGGGTACTCTTTTTATAGAGGATGCGCTGCGCACATACGCATACATATGTAGGTTTCTCTCTAGTCTCGTGAATCCCAACTTCATTGCTTTATCATTACAAGTTTATAACGCTCTAAACACAGACAAATAGCACAGGCCCGCTATTGAAGATTCGAAAAAAATGAATGGAATTACTCCCATGTTCTCTCATCTGTCGTTTGTATATAAGGAGGGTAATTAAGTCTTTATCCAACTTAAGTAACAGACTTATGACAGAAAGCAGTTATTCACTTCAACTCAAAAAATCGGGAGTTTAAATGTAGCTTTACTTACTATAGGTGGTTAAGTGGGAAACCGCTCAAACCACAGGTGGTTATCTGAACTTATCCCTATATATATATATGAGAACTGATCCATAGTTAATGTTGTAAATTTAATATTATTTTTATAACAAATTGTGACCGTCCAATCGCAGATTTAATGATGAAATTGAGCTCTCGTCCGCAGTTTAAAACTACGGAATTTGTAGTTTAATACTACGAATGCCAATTACCGGGTCTTCCCATTCTCTCTATTCCTCTTTTTTTTCTAGGTCTTTCCTTTCCCCCCTCCCCCTCCTTCTTGGTCTTTCTTTTATCTCTCCTCCCATTCTCTCCATATTTCCATCTCCCATTCTCCGTAGAGAATCAGAATTTGAATGTGAATGAATTAAATCTGAATGAAAAAAGTTATTTAATAATTAACATGTCTGAAACATTTGAATGACAAAATTTTATTATTTTACCCCTCTAAAAAATTCAAAATTGTTGTAAATTTATTTAATATTACTTAATATAATAGTTAATTTTTTTTTTACTTTATTCAGATGCTTATTCAGTCAAAAAAATCTGATTTAGTCATTCAGCTCAATCGATTCAGCCATTCAGACGATTTTTTCCCAAAACAAACGTACTTAATGACTGACTGATTAAGCTATTCAACCATTCAGATGTATTCACGAGACTAGAGAGAGAAACCTACATATGTATGCGTATGCGCGCAACGCATCCTCTATAAAAAGAGTCCCAATTGAATTCACAGTGCACAGAGGAAGTAGGACCCACTTATGCCGTCACATTAAATTACTATTATTATCGTTTCAAATTTCAATTACACCCTAGGAATGATTACGTAGATATGGTGGTGTAATCTTTTAATCCTATAAATAAATCATTTCATTCCATTGGCCCATCCCAATCCCATTGAATCTACATAGTCCAACTTTAACCTTTGCAATCAGTGTTTTGGGCCTTTTAAAAATGCTATCCCAACAGCGCGGGAGTGAAAGGAAAGGGCAGTAGTTTCAAAGTCTAAAATAACACCACCATCCAATCATCGACGCCGCCTCCTTCATCACTCCTTTTCTTTTGAGTTTGCTTCATTTTTGGTAGTCTGTCTTGTTATATTATACAAATGAGTGCAGGTATTTCTTTCTCTATGTTTCGTTAGGGTTCAAGTTAAATTCTCTTAATTGATTATTACACCGTTGATTTTAGTAGAGTTGATCCAAGATTAGTGAAAATAGGTTAAATCTGTAATACTCCTATTTATATACTCTGTGTATGATTCAAGCCGTATCCACAGATTTGCAGTAGTTTGCTATCTGGAGACGGATTAGTCGGATATCTAACCAGAAGTCAACAGTTTAGCTCTGAAATTATAATAAGAATCAATGGAATTTCTTAAGTTTGTCATTTGTTCATCAAATATATAAATCTATAAGGCTTTATCAATTCTTGTGGGAAATTATCCTTCTTGACTGTTTAACTCATTGCTGCTGTGTTCTTTTTTAAGCTTCTATATGTGCTTGTGTATATTTATTTATGTATGTATGTGTGAATCAAATATGATATAGCATTTTGCAGGTGGAGCGTTTGGGGGAAACAGAGGAGCGAGGCCAGTACCACCAGAAAAAGGAGTGTTCCCTTTGGACCACATGCATTTATGTGACCTGGTAGTATTTAAAAAGTGTTAATGTTTTCTTTCGAGTAGATAATGTACTCCTTCGAAGTTTACAAGTTACATTTGCATTATTATAGAAGATCTTTACTCATTTTTTGTGTTCTTGGTCTCTTTTGGCATTTTTCAGGAGAAAAAAGAATACATCAGTTGTCTCAAATCTTCTGGTCATAAATCTGATATATGCAGACACCTGTCCAAAAAGTACCTGCAATGTCGTATGCAAAAGTTAGTGAGTTTGTTCCCCTACAAAATATTGTTTGCATGATCATGTGTTCATGAGTAAAATTTCATATAAATTCTATTCAAAGTTGACTATTCCGATTGTCATGCAGTTCATTTCTCATGAGGTTGGATATATTTTGAACCCTAAAATGTTGTTAGACCTGATGACAGCATAATGTATTGATTGGCAAAGTGATCAAATGTGTTCTTAATTAGTTAATTACACAGCTGAACTATTTCAAGGTTGAAATTCTTTAAACTCCCTTGATATTTCATTTTTCTATCTGTATAATCATTCTTTTTCCTAGATTGTAGTTCTTTCCGGCCTAAGCATGTGGTCTAAGCAGTCGTTTATGATCGCTTTTATGCTGTCCCTGAGTGATATTGCCAAGTGAGCTTCATTAAATTGTGGCGAACAGCTTAAAATAGCCCCTATACGTAAATTGAGAAAGGGATGCCAATTCACACGTTTGTAGCAGTACCGTACACAAATAACTACAAAAACTAACATCATAAAAGCATGTGTTGATGTTCAAGGTGTAAATGTGGAAAGATATTTGAAAGTATAATGTGTAATCTGTTCATAACTATTATATTGATGAATATGGTGTTATGCTGCGTAGCTGACCCCTAAAAGGTATAGCTTAAATGCAGTTTGTAAAACCCATCAAGTCATATATGTTGCAATTCATTAGTCAAATTTCTACCATAGAAGCCTTTTTTTTTGTAACTTTCATCATGTAGTAGTAATATTTCTTCCATCCGGGTCTTTTCAGGAATTTGATGGCAAAGCAAGACATGTCAGAACTTGGATTTGGAAAGGAGCCTGACGTGGAAGTGTCTGTTGCAGAAATTAGAAATGGGAGGATAAAAGAATGAAGAACTCCATGAGTTTTTGTTAGGACAATAGCTAGGTGAAGTTAGAAGAAGAACAATTTCAGTAATTTTATGAGATTTATATTTTTAATTAAATAAAATATAGGAGCAAAGAGGTTTTAGAGGGGAGGCCTCTTTGACTTATATTTAACTCCCATTGTTGAAATTTTGTAATGTTATTAACCTGTTTCTTTTTCTTTTCTCATGCTGTTGGAGTTTGACTAGTTGAACAAATCCTACAATCTTTTCCTAGAAATATGAATAGCTTCCTTGGGTAAAATTGCATTCCTGGAAGTCGGTCCAAATTTCCAACTTGGCTACCTTCTGCATCTATTTTTAAAGTAGAATTTGACAGTAATAAGTGAATGGGATGCGAACTATACAACATAGTTGGGAAATCTTGAAGTTTAGATCAAATCCTCTACATGTATGGGACTTGCTGAGTCTATGGTAATTAACTTTTTTACATACCCCGATTCTTTCTTCTCCACTTTTTCCTGAATTATTTGTAGGATGCAGTCTTGAGGCACTAGATATTAATTTTAATTGTCTCTTCTACTCCTTTTGTTCCTAAAAAATAGTTCAGCTTGAAATTATTTATTTATTAAAATTCCAAAGTGATAAGAATTTATTCGATTTGTATTTAATGCTATAATTTATTATACAAATTACTTAGAAAGTAGTATATAATTGATGTTTCAAAATTAAAACGAATAATCATAACAATTTAATTTTTTATATTTTATAAATTAATTATGATCAAACTCAAATGGTACTCTTCTGTTCTGGGGAGGTTGGGAGTCAGTGAGGGATCACAACATGAAAATATGGAGTGCCCGTTAGAGTCTTGCGTGTAGGGGGTGTGATCATGCCGTGCGCATCCAAAAGAGGAGTAATAGTACTATAAAACAAAGCCACCAACTTAGAGAAGTCCAAAAGAATGGAATTTGCTGGGTTGGCAAGAGCCGAATTCAAAAACTTGTTAGAAATGTCCGTTTATATTTTCAATCTTTTATTATCAATATTCTCTCTCTCCTCCTCCATGGTTTCGCATGGAGAGCACCACCCCTACTTAGTATATATATCTCCATTTTTTCCGTATTTCCTCTATTTCTCTCTCCTGCCATGGCCTCCCAATTGTCTCTGCACATCACCCAATTCTCTCCCTACCAAGTGTAAGCAAATTCTCCCTCTCTCTCTCTCTCTATATATATATATGTATATATATGATAAAAATTATACGGTTCAATGGAGCATCATCACTTGCGTAGATTAAGTTTGTGTACACTTCTGTTTTAATTGGGCTTACATAGTTACAGATTGTTTTGAACAACTAGTTCTATCATTTATTTTCTAGCGAGAGATTAAGATTATGCGTTAAATTTTGTCTATGTTATTGGTTCTCAGGATGATGGTCAACCTCACTTTTAGTTTGTTCTTTCCTGTGAATTATTTTATTTGGGGTTCTTTAATATACCTGTTTATGGAATATAGTAAACCAAACTGTTTGAAGCTTTTACAAATGGGTTTTATGTACACTTTAGCCTAATTTATTGCTGATGATATCTTGATATTAGAAAGACTATTGGTTGAAATTATTTCTAATGTTTAATTTCATTAACTGCTTTAATCTTCTTGATTACTGGGAAAATGTTGAAAAAGAATAAAACTAGTTGTTCTTAATTTTTGAACTATTTGGGGATCTGTGAAAGCTACAATTATGATCTACCTTAGTTTATTTCAAAGTTGTTGTCATGATTCATGGAAATTTTCATTTGAAGAACAAAACTTATAATGTACATAGAGTTCAAGATTTGGTATTGTAATGTACATAGAGTTCAAGATTTGGTATTGTTCTCAATTACTCTAGTCTCTAGTGTTTTAGACCTAGTGGCTAGTGGCTAGTGGTATGGGGTACATGTTAGATGCTTAACTTAACAGAGGTGGAGTTTCCAAACTCAAGCTAAGGTAAGCACGGGTCCCAGAAAACTTAAACTCCATTATGTAGTGAAACTAAAAAGAAAATAAAAGAAAAGATGAATTTGAGCTAGAAGCATCAAGTCTCTTAATGATTGAGCATGAGGGAAGCTCATAATCATTGTCTCTGTGTTATAGAGAATCTTTTGAACTGGAAGACAGCATAAGGTTTAAGGCTAATGCATTATACACCTCAAAGTCAAAAGTGAAAGTGCTCAAGTATAGTCTTTTGAGGAACAACCTTTTGCGTGGATTTGTTTTTACACGTTGCATGCTCTTGTCTCAATACACTTCATCAAGATGGCATCCACCAAAAGCATTTTCAGCCATGTCTTCTGCGGACACTGACCATACTAATGCTGAGGATGACCAACCTGTGGCTATGGTTCATACTCATGAAATTGAATTTAATCGGATCAATTGTCTTGTATGGTTACTACATGAATCTGCCAGGAGCTTTTCCCTTGCAATTCACACGCTTGAATTGGCCAGACATGATCCAGAGCTTGCAATGGCGTGGGTCGGAGTGGATGTGCATTCATGGCATAAAAAAATTGCTTATCAGGTATGCAATTACACACATCAGCACTCTTACATTTCTCAACAGACCATGAAACTGAAGTTTTCTAATGTCTGTCAGGTTTAACTAATGTTTTCACTATAATTTGTTTATGGCATAGTTTTTCATTTAGTTCTTCAGTAATATTGATTATATGCATATTTGCACAACTTTCTCACGATCCTTTTTTTTGTTTATTAATATCAAGAGATAAATAAGATAATAAATGACTGTTCAGGTAGCAGTTTATGCTTTATTTAAAGCAGCAATTGAAGTGGAGCTATTTCTTTCTCAGAAACGTTGCAACAACGGTTCTTCTGTTTCTGAGATGTAAGTAGAATATTTTTATGCTTTTAGTCCTTGGATGTGCTTTGACATTGGATACAGTACTAGTTTCTCGTTAAATTTGCACTGCTTCTTCTCAGATGCATATTTCTTATGATGACAGGAGCAAACACCTGAGTTTAATAAGTAATAATCTTGAGATAATTCGTTTTTAAAAAATATTTATGTCTTTTAATATTTGTCGCTTAAAAATTTTAAGTAAATATTAATTTGTTTTTAATATTATCCAAAATATTAAATATAATTTTAGTTCTCTCACTATTTTATATTCAATAAATAACATATCCAATAAACAACACTCTTTTTTTCTAATACAAAAACAATGTAAGCAATTAATATTATATTTAATGCAATACAATTATTTTCTTAATAGTTGTATATAACTCTAAAACGATTTATATTAAAGAAAATATGGAATAAAAACTTAGGAAGATTCAATTAAGTGAGAGCCGTAATAAATTCAACAAAAAATGACATCTATCTATTCATATTATATGACGGTTTAGATGATTTTATTTTTTTTAAATTAGTTAACGTTTTATATAATTTATGAGAATTAGTCACGATTTGCAAGTCAAAGGACTTAACGGTTTTTGTAACGGTTTCTAAAAAAATTAAAATTTAGTTAGTTAACGTGAAGAAAAAATAAAATTAGTGATTCATTTGTAAGTTAGTGTAAGCAAAAAAACATTTATCCCTTGAGGTATCATGGAAGTGGTTAGTATGAAGTTTATTTTGAGGTAAGTTGGTTAATTGACCAATAGAATACTGACACGCAGACGAGATTGTATGTGTGTCAATATTTTATTGGCCAATTAACCGACTTACCAACAAAATAACTCTATGCTAACCGGATACAGGTATCACTGTTGTATACTTGTATAGATAACCATTCCACTTTACCTCCGTCAAATTAGTACGGTACATTTTGTAACTGTTACACAGTCTATCTATCAACCGCACTGTGTTGGCACAGATAGAGAGAGAGAGTTGCAGCCTACAGGGCATCGGGCATACAAATTGCTCCTCCTTCTGTGGCTCTCTCTGAAGAGCCAATATTTATTAAGGAAAATAAAGATCAGATGGTGGGAGATACCCTAGCTTGCTCAGCACCGTCAAGTAGTAACAACAATCCCTTACCATCTGTACCACCAACAGAAGATGCTTGGGTTAATTCATACCAAAGATTACTCCCTCAATGGCAACAATCTTCCTCCTCCCTCCCTTACCAGGTATGTTCTTTTTTCTTTTCTTTTCTTGTTTGTAATTTTTAATTTTCTGTTATCACTTCAATCCCTAACGTCATGGTATTCTCTTCCATTTGCCTTCGGGCATAAACATGTATTTATTGTAGATGCTAATAAACTTTTGAGAGGGGAGTTATTTTGAAATATTTCGAGCCCTAGAGGAAAATTAAATCAACTATTCTGTGAAGATCTTTCCCCATAAACTTTTTAGTCTGAATATATGATAAATAGTCTAACTTTGAACTTGTAAAATGATTTTGCTTTCCTAGTTTCACAAAAATTTATTCTGTTGTGCTGAGAAGATATGTTGATATGCAGATATGAGACTTAAGTTTAGGGCAAAAGTTTTAGGTGTCACATATGTATCAGAAGAATTCACGTACAGGGTTTGACTGGTTTATACATCCAAGAATCCTATTTGCTTAGTTATGTAAGTTAAGTCTTTTTTATATACAGAGGGAGAAAAAGTGATAACTTTTAGCATTTCCCCGCAACTAAATTGTTTTTCTTGGTGGTTTCTTTACAGCCAGTCATCCCAATTGCTATCTCAATAGTTAATCAGGTTGACGCTGGGAGGCTGGACATTGAAATGTCTGCCATGTTGAAAGAACAGTTGGTTAAGGTTTTTTCTTTAATGAAGGTATATCATTAAACCTAATTTGGTTGTCAGCCAATTTTTTTTTTGGTGGATGGCATTTGATTTGTTTCCCCTTGTTTTCTTTGGAATTAGCCAGGAATGTTATTCCAATACGAACCAGAACTTGATGCTTTCCTCGAGTTTCTCATTTGGAGATTTTCTATATGGGTTGATAAGCCTACTCCAGGAAATGCTTTCATGAATTTAAGTTATAGAGATGAGCGGGCCGTGGAAAATAGAGGAAAAGGTAAGAAGTTTTGACACAACCTAATTCTGATAGTTAGCTGATAGTCATAAGGCATGACTTACTTGGCTTTCCTAACCGCTTGTTTGTCACTTTATGAGAATAATTACTATGATAACTTGATCAAAGTTCTATTCGAAAAGACTTGAATGGGTGAACAGGGTACTTCCTTGGATAGATTGTTTATTAACAAAATCCTCCTTACATGTTACCAACTTCCTAACAAATTAATTGGATTGGTGGTTCATATTTAAAAGTGTCTATGAAATTTGCAAAGTATACTACATGAAGAAATAAGTCTATTTTCACAACATTTTCTCAGATTCACAAGTCTTAGATTTTTTTTTGCAAAAGTAGAATTATGTGCTTACAAATGATGACACCTAGTAGTTTCTCTCTGTTATATTACTTTCATACATGAATATTGCCAAATTTTGTGTGCAAACCAAAAGGTCCCAAAAGTGGTTTATCAAATTTTTTTTGCGCTGTTAAAAACTGTAAATAATATTGAAGTCCTATACCGATACATATTATGTGTTAATAACATTGCAGTCCTATACCAATACATGTTCTGAGCTGTAGACTTTCAATAATTTGCATTACATCCACCAGTCAGAACGGGTTTGGAGGGACCTGGACTCACTTTTGCTCAAAAGATATGGTATTGTGTTGCCACTGTTGGGGGTCAGTATATCTGGGCCCGTCTGCAATCATTTTCTGCTTTCCGCCGATGGGGCGATTCTGAACAGGTATATATTAAGTTCAAGCCCATCAGATCTCTCTTTTTTTCTATGGTCTCCCCATTTAGTATGGATGTGCAAATGTAATGAACATCAAGGAGGACAAATTGATTGCTTTATTTTGTTGGATTATATTTCAGAGGTCAATAGCACGCCGAGCATGGTATTTAATACAACGTATTGAAGGATTCTACAAAGCTGCATCTTTTCGCAATCTACTCATATTTCTTTACACAGGAAGGTATGCTTATTAGCACCAGGGATTTCATTTGGATGGTTCTTAACTTCCTATAATTCAAAACCATAATAATATTGTTAACAAAATGAAGGTATGTAACAAGGCTAAGTAAAAGAAAAATGCCGGAACTGAAGTGGCTCATCGGTTGAATCAATTACATTATCTACATTGCTTTTATATATTAACCAATTACATTATGATAATTACGTGTCTGTTCTGTATGCTCAGATGTTATAAGCTGACATAGTTGATTTGGTGAAATACTTTGAGCCGGAACAAATGTGAGATGCTGTATTAGTGGAGAGTAGGCTTTTTAAGACTGGGCCGAGTTGTATACTTCTAATGACCTTGTAGTATTTGACAGTATTTCATTTGTCCCTTTCATATTTATGCTGGTATAGAAGTCTTATTGAGAGAGCTCTACAAGCAAGACTTGTCTATGGGAGCCCTCACATGAATAGAGCAGTTAGTTTTGAGTACATGAATCGGCAGTTGGTGTGGAATGAATTCTCTGTAAGTTATATTTCTTATTCTCATTTGTAGCAGAAAATTGTTGGAAATGTTGATGAGCTCGAGTTGCAATTATTTCATTACTGAAGTAGTTAAGCATAATAAAAAGTTGGCCTATTCTGTATAACCTGAACTTTGTTTTCGATGATCGATCCAAAGAGCACTGTCGAATTTGCATGTTGTTCCAATTTCTGCTTCAGTGCCTATTTATCCTTTCTCCACTAGAGTCTTAGTAGTGTAATTAATGTCAGATACTTCATCTTCTACAAGGTGAGAGAATTTCCTTTTCCCAATATTATTCACATTGTATATCAATGTTTTTAGAACATTGTAGTAAACATTATTTTCATGTCGACACATTCGGTGTTCCACATAACTTTGTTCATCAAGTGCAAACCCTAAGAGGGAGTCACATTTTATGTTTTCCTCCTTTCTTCATAAACTGTATCCTTAACTGTTGTTCATGTGCAGGAAATGTTATTGTTGCTTCTTCCTCTTCTGAATTCATCATCCATTAAGAATTTTCTTCTTCCATTCGCCAAGGATAAATCTTCAACATCTGCAGAGGATGAAACTTTATACCCCATCTGTCAGGCGAATCCAACCATACCCTTTTTAGCCCGCCCTTGTCAGCACAGGTACACGACTCTTTTTACTTGGTTTTATGGTGTGTACACTCTAAGCTTGAAGGCCAATAGGCTTGAAACTAGCAGTATCATGAATCCCACATATTGCCTACTCCATATTTAAGGGGCCGTCCCATGTAAACATTTCAACACTAAACAATCTGGACGTCATTTACATTTTGAAGTTACTTGATAGGAAAATCTGGAATTTTTTGTATTGCATATTTACTGGACCAAGGCCAAAAGAATAGTTAGAATTTCAACTAATGTTTATTTCTTTGTATAATTGTTCACATGACCCAATATGTTTTCAATATTTTTTCGGGGCCACAGTAGTTCACATGAGTTTGCAGGCAGGCACTCGAACAAATTTGTTTGCAATAGTTTCCAAAAAACTTGCTATGTTTGTGGATTATGTCTAAAGTTGATGTGATTTCTAATGTTGGCAGGTACTGTTATTACTGTCTTCGAACACGCTGCTCTGCGGCTCCATCATTCCGGTGCTCCAGATGTAATGAACCAGTTATTGCTTTGCAACGGCATGGTGGTTCAATTGACAGTGTTACCAAAAAACAATGACATTATCAAAATAATAAAATTCAAATTATTTTGTTAACTAATCAAAACAACTAATTAAATAAAATAAGTTGTATAACATATTTACATTATATAATCAAAATACTTAAATTCAAAACATAGCATATTTACATCAAATACTAATTTAAAATATTACTATAAACCAAGCTATGCAGTCTGTTTTACTGAGGGCGATGAATGATATATTTATCATGATTGCTCATCTATCAACCGGGGTCTTGCAGGCCGTGTAGATATACATGAATGTGGATGTAACATATTGAATGTATGAAACACATCTTAATTTATTTATCTAACGAATTATTGTATATATATATATATATATAATAAATCAGGACCAAATTTGAATTTATTCCCACTTTAAAAGATGACAAACCACAACAAAGGCTCAGATTAGGCTCAGATTTAATCTCAAATCTTTTGACTTAATCCAGCGGTTCACATCTCATCTCACAGACAAAAGATCCCGCCCAAATAAAGTCTATCTCCTGTTCTCCCCATTCCAAATCTACTTCTCTGTTCCTTTCTTCCCCAAAATCAAAACCCCAACTCTACCTCACTCCCTTTCTCTTCCCGATTTCCCCAAAATCAAAACCCCAACTCTACCTCACTCCCTTCTCTTCCCGATCCAGTGCTCAACCTTACCCCTATATTAAAAGTTACAGATTTTGGGTTATCAACAAACAGCCAGGTTAGGGTTCCTCGAGGTAACAATGAATTGATTAGTTCTACACTAACCTTCCATGAATTCGCTAATTGATCTTTTTGTAATTTTGCAGGGCAAGGAGGAAATTGGAGAACTATTTGAACAGATTTTGTTAAAGAAAGTTTCATTTGAGCCTCCAGTAAGTAACGTCTAACAGATTTTGTTAAAGAAAATCTCTTTTGTTGCTTCATTTTTTCTTCCTATTCCATGACTAAGGGACGGGCATGAGGATTACACATCGCAGGCTGATCCAAACTCCTCAGAATATCCCCCAAATCCCACTCCTTTTGCCACATTCTTCAGTCAATCTAACTCTTCGAGCTTCCAACTAACTTCTCTCAGTTCTACTCTCCATCGTCCAACAATGCCTATCTTTACAGCATCTCTAATGGGATCAACCTCAGGCCTTACTTTTCTCCCCCATCTCTCTGATAACTCCTCTTCTCTCTCTCCTCTCACAAACCCACCTTCCAATTTCCCCAAATTTTACCGGAATTCTGTTCCCCTCAAAAGACTCACTCTGCATCCCCAAAGTTTCTGCCGAGCAGGCTGCCGCTGCTGCCGGAGCTGTAGAGGACTCGCCTGACGATGTAAAACAATCTCGGGTGTGTTTTCTTTCCCCTTTATTCTCTTTGTTGGCATGTTGGGAGTTCCATTTTTAGTGATGGTTAATTTGTTGTGGCCCATTTGGTTGAATTAATTCTTAGTGGTTGTATTGGTTCCTTCTATCAAAGAAATTAAAGACCATTTTTAAATCCCATTTTGTAGTGCAGTTTCTTTTATGGATAAAGGCATAGAATTTGTTGGGTTTTATATATTTGACGTCAGCATTGAGTTGCGACTGAGCTCAAGTTAAATACTGGATTGGTGAATTGTTCTTCAGAATTGAGTGATTAGGAGTTTGTCTCCCAAATTAAGTGTTCCTCTTCCCTTTCTGGGACTGAATATTAAAAGAATCTACCTTTGAAGCTATAGTTAAATCTCTTGGTATTGAATTAAATTTGAATGTGACTGATGGTAATGATATAGTTAAGACTTCGGTAAAAAGTTTGATGTCTAAATGGGAAATCTTTTTCCGGGAAGGATGTAGTTATTTTTAAGAGGGAATGGTCCCTTAAGAAACCAAATGTATAAAGTCTTTTAGTTTCACAATCTTTTCATTATTGTTTTTGCCAAAGGAGACATCCAACTGTTTATGTAGACCTGAAGTACACTCTGATTGATAAAATTATTTTTGTGTTTCTGCCTTTTGCAGAGAGAGCCTTAACTTTTCATGTTTTACAAAAGGTGATAATGTGGACATTCCTAATGGAAGAAGGGATGAGGTTTTTTTGGAAATTTAATGCGTAATAATCCAGATCATGTAACTGATAAAATCATTGAGTAGTATCTTGAGGTAAATTTCTCCACAACTATATATATGATAAGCCTATTAACAATGTTCTTTTTAAAATTAGATTAAAATTAAGATTACTACATTATTTTATTTTATTTTGTTAAAATTAAGATTACTTCCGAATTATATTTAGTTTTCTAATATGAGTATCTATAAATATTACTGTCTCCTTCCTTAAAAATTAATTCTATTTTTGTACTATATATATACTCTTATAATTAATTATTTATTTGTTATTTTAGTGTGTCATTTCATTTTATGTTAGTGAGTATAGTAACATGAAATTTTTCGATGATTTCAGTATCTGTTACTCAGATTAACTTATTGTTAAAATAATGAATAATTATATTTTATTTTGCATGTTTGTTCAGTATGGACTTAGTTGAAGATTTATCTACATTTTTTTCTTCATTTTTCTCTTCTCGGTTTGATAATTGTTAAATTGAAGTGATGTTAAGATGATGTTATATTGAAAAAAAAATATAGTTTATCGCTAATAATTTTAATCATGATAATGATGTTTGTTATGCTAATTATGATAGCGACATTTATTGCAGCTTATATGCTTAAGATTATAGCTCATATCTTAACATAGGTGGTTACTGCAGGTTACAAATAAGCTATAATATATTATAGCTTAAAATTAGCAATGATTGTTTTATTACATGAGCATATCCATTACAACCTGCAATTTCCTAAGAATTTTTATTGTGATATCTCAATGCTATTTTTTTATATTATTATTTTTATTATCAGTTCTATATATAACAAGCAACTATGCATTAGAATTGCCTTTGTGCAAAGTTTAATGGCAATTTGAGTATGTTCTTTTCGTTATCTTATTTTTTGTTCGTTTTTAAATTTGAGAAAACACAATGACGGTTCAGATTCATTCACATTTAATTCAATTCTTCCTACTTAATTTAAAGGCTCACATTCTTTCTTCCTCGCGAAATCGTTTCCCCCTCATTTTTTTGTTTTGTATCTCTCCCTCCTCCCACACAAATTTGATTTGGGGCTTTGGGTGGAGCAAATCGAGAGATTGCGAACTGTGGAGTTTGTGGATCGATTAATTTTTATTGTCGATGAAGATAGAAAGCTAGATATATAACGTATTACATTCATAGTAGGTTGGTCCCGTTGTGTTATTATTATTTTTAGCTTCAGATTTTAATTTATTTCTTTTCGGATAGTTGGGAAATGGCGAGCTTAGTTGAGAAGGAAGAAGTTTTCTCCTTGGAGCTCCCTGCAGGAGCAAAAAGGTTTCTTTATCTCTCTCTTATATAAATGCTCATATTTTTTGAAATTTTATGCTACTTGCCATTCCGAGTTGATTTTATTTATGAGCTTCATTGTTGTTTGTTGGTGTGAATTGGGTTAATATGTATTGTCTAATTTTATTTTACTTTGTGACTTTTGGTGAAATTGATTAAATTCTGGTATTTTTAAGTTGGAGCTTTTTGTGTTTTTCAAGTTAGAGCTTCTGGTGTATTATCTCAATTTGGGCGAATTATGTCTTTATTCAGCTTCATGGTTGTGTTTTGTGTTAATTTTGCGAGGTTAATTTATTTCAGGAAGGTTTACTTTGCCAATTAAAATCAGAATTTGAGAGAACCACGGTGAGGCTTGCTAGACTGCTAGCTTTGTATTTGTTTGTCTACATAAATACACATTATCATCTGATTGAGTTACTGTAATTTGTGTACTATCAACTTAAAATTACTACGTACCAGATTATCCCTTTCCCTCCTTTTAAGGATGAAAATTGCTTCTTTACTAATTCATTGATTTGGAGCATCTCATTGATTTGGATTAAATATTTTGCTTTATGTTGTTTATGCATTCATTACTGATGTAACATATTGTGAAGTTAGAAACTAGAAAAAGAAGATGACCTTTTATGGTTCTTATCTTTTGTTTTTGTTTTTGTTTACTTTCTTTGGATTTACTTTCAAAAAGTGTTTTGAGTTAGAGTGTTCTGAACTTTCAGGAAAAAATGATCTATTTTCTTCCTCAAATTTCTCCATCCAAAATGCATTAATTCTACAAATGCGCTCCTGTGATTTTTTACATATCAAATAACTTCTTGATTATATATATGCATGAATTGTATGTCAACATCTTCTTTGAGAGGAGTGGAAAATTTACTTTTCTAGAAATTTATGAGTATTGAACTGAGAAAGAAGGAATTAGATAGAAAAATTCGCGCATTTTACTTTCTTTTGATAGGTCGCGATCATATTTTCTGTAAGTTCTTTATATTCAATTTTATGATTTTCATTTGTTCTTTATGAGTTAACTTTCATTACTATTGTTGTTTTGATTTATTATTAACTCATTTGTCGAAATTCCTGTTTTGTTTATCTGTTTATAGTAGTAAGTGATTTGTTGATTAAATTCAATAAAAGTCAAGATTGAGCATTGTTTACAACATCATTGATCCCAAGTGTTAGATTCTAATGTAATATCCCTAATCAAGTATATGATTTGATGAATGTGTTTGTTTGTGTTGAAGGAATTGCATGAGATGAAAAAAAGATTGAAAGAGATGGAAGAGGAAGTTGCAGCTCTCTAAGAAATACCAGCTCTCCAAGAAATGAGTGTTGTTCAAGGTTTAATTTTTCTTTTTTTAATTGAGTTTCATATCTTCAATTTTTTTCTAAGTATCTCTATAAATAGAATCTCTGTTCTGGTGAACTGGTAGTTAATTTTGAGGAAGTGCTATAAAGACTCTTAATGTGAAAAGGAGTTTATTTGATGTAGATGTTATCTACTGAGTTGTTCCAAAGAGGGGTTGCTAATTCAGGATAAGTAATGAGTTCTTTCAAAGGTTTCAGTTCTTAAGTTTTAGCTATATATCAAAATTCATCACTGAGTTTGATGAATTTCTAATTAATTATTAGTTAATTTCATTAAATGTTAGAAGTAGCTCTATATCAAAATTTATCCCAAAGTTTGATGGATTTCTAATTAATTGTTAATTAGCTTTAGTAATCGTTAGAAGTAGCATTTGTTTTAAGAGGAGTTGATTTTGAGTAGATTGCATATTGTGGTACTTAAGCTTCATTTGGAACAAGAAAGGGAAATGAAAAAGGGGGCTGAAGGTTTTTAAGAGGGGAAATGAACAAGATATGTCATGAGCTATTATGCCAAAGTTTGAGCCCAACTCTCTTTTGCCTTAATTACACAAGTACATGCACTTTTTCTCTTTTTTTTCCTTCTAATTAAATTGTTTATATGATTTTTTTAGTTGGACCAAGATTATTGTAGAGTTCAACTATGTAAACAACTTTTTATTTATTTGAATTAGCTTGGGGTTCTGCGTAGCAATTATGTATTTATTAGTTGTTTTTACTTTGGTGGTTGATTTTTTCCAGTCAAGGGAATTTTTTCCTTCTGATTTTAATCTGCCTCACGGTCTATGGATCTTTTATGGTCAATTTATCCTTGATGATATGTAATTGTATGGTAGAGTTTGAGCAATTGAAATAATGGTTGATACTGAGATCAAAATTGTCATAGCATGTTCAAAATTTGTTATTCTATCAACATACTTGAATTATGAATTCAATCCTATAATGTTCCAATGACATGGCTTGAAATAAAGCCTTTTAGTTCGATAAAATCTTTTGAGAGTGCTTTTCTTCTTACTTGGTTAAGGCTTGGTTCTATTATTTTTGTTCAGGGAATTATTCTTGTAGTATAAGGTGTATAATCAGTAGCCTTTTCTGACCTTTGATTTTATACTTGCAAAATATTAAAATTTCATGAGGTAATTATTCAATGTATATTTTTGTTAGTTCATAAATTATGATAGGAAATTTCGCAAATAATGTGTTTGTATAATTTAATTGCTCTTTGCAAGGATAATCCCAAATCTAGCAATATTCCTCAATCCACATCAAGGATTAGAATTTGTTTTATATTTGGCAGGTTTGATTTGTTTTACTTGGAATTGTAATGTATAAATTATTGCACTTTTACAGGTAGGAGTACATGTTTCCTACCAGAAAAATGGGAACTGTTGTGTATGGAGTGTCAAAGTACTTGCAGAATGAGAAAACTAATAGTCAAAATATATAATTTTGCGAATGCAAGTCAATATGTCAGGGTAGTAGTAAGAAAAGCTCTTCGTGTTTAAATTGGAGTTGAACGTTGGATGCCCAATAATGGACAATATTTGTTACAATCTCTTTAAATTCTTACTTGTATCAATCTAAACTATACCAACTTCGTATTAAGAAAATCTTATTTGATTGTAAGTCTACATTCATCCATACCTTTTCCTAAATAAATTGATAAATTGTTACATTATTTCTAACTTCTTACTTATATCAATATAAATCATTTCCCCCCACCCCCACCCACCCCCACCCCCACCCCCACCCCCACCCCCACTACATACAAACGCATAGTTTGCTCTTCATTGGTTCTCATTCACTACATTCTCCAATGACATCCTAAGACGTACTTTGTTAGCAACAGGAGAACCATACGCAGGACCATTAACACCTGGTTCAGAAGTGCAGTTCCGATAATCTCGCACCTGCAGCAATCCACTCATTGCAAATAAGAAATTTAAATATACCTTCAACAATTATGTGTTTCATACACTTCTATCCAACAAATGTTTTTTAATTATAAACAATGTAATATCAAAGAAGCTAGGTAGGTAATCACAAGTATCGAGTACCAGCCAAATCAAATGATTCATGCCAAGTCTTCAAGAGTTCAAGGGTTGATGAACACCATCAACCCCATTCTTTATCATAAAAAGCACAACACATTTTTTAGGTTAGAAACTATATGCTCGCACTGCATTTAGGATGTCTATACATATTATACACAGTATCACATGAATGCAAATTACACGGGTGACAGAACAAGCTGGTCCGAGAAGAACAAGCTGAAGTGCTATAGCACAAGAAGGAAGGGGGGGGGGGGGTCCAGGGGGAGTGTTAAACAATGGATAACAGTGAAAGTGGTGTTGATTGAAGAGCCCCAGGAGAAGTGGCTAAGCAGTGGAATTGTTCAAGGGGAGAAGAGGGGATGCATCGCATAGGCTGGGAGTATATTAAAATTACTGCGAATGGAAAATAATTTCTAATATAATATATAGCATGTCAATCAATTATTTACTAAGAGTTAATTAGTGGCAAAATTACTAAAAAGAAAGTTCAGGCCTCCTACAAGAACAAAAGTAATATGGGAAGTAAGGCTATGTCTACCTCTTAAATTCATACAATGGAGTTAACAGTGACAGTATTACATATTCACAGAAAAGAACTGTAGCAGCCATATATAGCAAAAACCAATTCTAACTGAACAATCATAATTTAGGAGGTTGAGAATTAAATTGAGACGCAGTAATTTAGTTTTAGTACAAGGTTATGTGTTCAGATTTCAAAATGGTTATTGGACATTTACCAATGGTTACCTTGGTGGCTTGTCACTAAAGTTTTGAGTTTCAGGTCACAAACAATAACAAAACTGCTGTTGCTAACACAAATGACTTGCTTCTTCGAATAATTAGGTTCACAATTAATACATATTCCCACAAGCATAAATTGCATGTTTTCCCTCTATATCTCTCTCATACTACAATCAATTTCCTAAAATAATTAAGTTACAAATGAAAAACTCTTTCTTTTTTTTCAATTGGAGTTCTTATTTACAAAATACAGCCCACTTTGTGTTGACACATATGTCGGGAGAAGTTACATTACTTAGATGGGCTTGGGATATTGGACTAAATTAAAGCATTGGGCCTTGTCATACTCTCTTTACGCAAGTATAAAAATTGAATCAAAAAATAAAGAAGGGAAATATAGTAGTGTATCACATCTTTAAAACAGAATAACAGAATTCTGGTTCACAAGATTGGTTCCATGCAATTGCTCTTCATTGGTTCTCAAACACAGTGTTAAACACAGAATGGCATTTTGGGTGCTTAACAGAATTGCTCCTCATTTTCGTACAAGTTTCAAACACGAGATGGCCAACTTGCATACAATGCCATTTTTCCTAGAATAGTCATTCTTATTCTTCTAAGTTATAGGTGTTGTTTATCCAATCACTTCTAAGTTGTAAGTAATCTTTTTGAATTTTAAAATTAAAGTATAGGGCCTTGTCAGGCTTTCTTCACCCAAGTATAAAAATTGAATCAAAAAATAAAGAAAGGAAGCATATATAGTAGTGTATCACATCTTTAAAACAGAATTCTGGTAAACACATGACTTGCTTCTTCCAATAATTAGGCTCACAAGATTGGTTCCATGCATTTTGGGTGCTTAACAAACTAAGAGTCTTGCTTTTTTAATCATTTCTAGACGAGTAAACACAATGACATAACTCAAAAATAGTTGGCAATTTAAATGTGTTGGGAGTATATATGTATTTTAAACACACAAAAGTTTATGTGTCTAATTATTTTAAGAGTTTTTTATTAATGACAGTTTTGGCACTGCACATCACCTATATCTTCACCTGCCATTCTCCATACAGCAGTGTATGCTGTAGATTTGATGCATCCCGTTTGACAATTCATAAATGATAGCTGCCCTTCCAGTGTCAATTATTGCCTTTCCTGGAATGATCTTGGCCAGCTAGATATTTCTCCAACAGTACAAACAATAGAACCTTCAAGAGATTTCACTGTAGAAGCATTGCACTGGTCATCATAAGATATAAAACAGGATGCTTAAATAGACTCTCTAACAATACAAGTAATTCAGTGCAAAGTCACGGGGACCTTACCAATATGTCCTTGGGAACCTCCCTTCAAAGTGAGACAATTTAAGTCTGACTATAAAAAGGCCTGAATTGGTCCTCCTAAAAACATGGGGACCTCTTCAACATTTCCCGAGTCCCTTTTAATTCCAAGGACCACAGTGACTTGGAATTTAGCAGATATTAATCTAAATAAGCAACTCAGTTAAAAAATTTCTTGTGCTTGAAAAGGCAAGTAATATACAGATTCTTCAAGCTCGGATATCACCTCCTCAGAAGGAGAAAATATTTCAAATCAGATAAAAGGATAATGTAATTTTGCCATGGTAACAGCTTCAAAAATACCTAAGTTGGTATTTAGATGTTTCAATAGAGACATGATATGTAAACAATGGCCAAGTAAAATATAATGCTAAAATCTTGGGAAAAGGTCCTTCAATGTATTTTAATTTTGTTTTTTAGGCAAAGTAGAAACCTTTTCTCATAGGCTTAATGGTATTTAGTAACAAGGATAAAATATATCAGAGGGAACTTTAACTAAGAAAGCCAAAAAAGGAATATATGTGACAGGTTTGTGTTTGTGATGAGTTTTTTTTTGTAGATTTTTCTGTTCTTATTTCTTTTCTGCTTTCAATATCCTTATATCAATTGGGTTAAGGCCAATCAACAAATGGAATATTAGGAAAATGTCTAGGCAGGGCTTTTTGATTCTTTTACACATGACAACGGATTTCTGGATGTGACAAACTCATGCAAAGAGTACATCAGGGAGGACAACCCTTTATTCATAGGCGAGGTATCCGACGACTAGAACTTTGATGTTATACGAAAGAGATCTCTCTTGGATTGAACAGCCAACAAAAAGAGAAAATCGTAAAGAAATGTGAAAAGATGTGGCGAAGACTGAAAATAGAAAAAGAGGAAGATAATATATTAATATGAAAAGAAAAAAAAATAATTTTAAAAATCTGCATTAAAGAAATTTTTAAAACCAAGAAACAGATATAAATGGCACAAGTAATAACATACCATCGTTGCCACAAATTAAAAGAGTTAAAAAGTAAAATGCATTGCCACATGCTCCAAGCTAACCTAAAAGGTAAGAGGCATCCTCAAAATATTTGAAAGAAAATGAATGTCGAGGACTTTTGATATTGGCTATAGGACTCGAGGCGCCGGGTATATTTTAAATAATTGCAAAAAAACAAGATAAAGAGGGATACACATACATGAGAAAACAACCAAAGATTATTGTAAGAAAATTGAAAAGGGGAGCATGCTTAAAAGTTAGTTGGACACTACGATTCTCAAGTTTAACACACAAAGCTCCAAGGGAAGCCTTGATATTATATAGCCAACATGATAAGATAATCATATTATTATTTTCACTTGTTGCATAAATAATATAATTACCCAAGTTATTCTGAAATGGGCTGAAAGAGCATGGAAAATACATCTTCAATATAATAGTGCAAACAATATTAGTATATTACAAAGACATCAATAATAATAATTACATCCCAGAACCTTGAGTTCGACCAATGTAATCATTTTGATTTTTTTTGGCTAATGATATATGTAATGCAAATAAAATCTCAGAATGTGTAAGGCGTAAACAGTATAATGTCAGGCAATAAATTATTGAGAATTCTGTAATAATTCCACTCAGCAATAAGTTGAGCAATATGTATGAAAAATTCATATCAAACCAGAAGACAGTATACAACTATCAAAAAATGATAATAATAGCGATGTAAATCAATACTAACAATAAAATTTAGAGCCCCTTATAATTCATGAACAGAATTAACAAGAACAGGGTACATATTACATAAGTGGGTTGCAAAAATTTTCTAATAGTATTAACATGGAAATACATGAGTTGTCACTTCATGTTGTAGGTTGTTAGAACCATAGTTAGTATATAACTAGTGTAGTTAGGTTAGCCATATATATATATAGTATAAATACATATCAATAGCTTTAGGATTAATCAAGTGTGTTTTGTAAGATTTGCAGAATATTCATCCCTGTATTCAACTTCTTCCTTTCTATATCACTTTGATTGTCAATTATATCTTCTGATTTATCAAATTTACTAAACAAGATTTTTTTCAAACCCAATAACAAGCTAAATTAAACATGTAAAATAATACCAAATTGGGTGTCTGGGAGAAATAATGACCGATGATTGTATTATGAGCTATGAAAACTCTTCTGCCAGTAAATAATGAATGGAGAAAAACCATGGCTGCTAAGCTCCCAAGGAACCAGAGATTGCCTTCTGTCCCTTCCCATTTTCTCAGAAATTGGTATTTGCAGGCTAATTTCAAGCCTGGAACAATGGCAATTTTCTTCTCCCTCACCACTCCAATTGGAATACTGATTGGTTTAGGAATATCAAATATATACAATAAGAATAATAACATTGAGTAGAAGAAGCTTATTCATGACTTTATTTTTAGAGAGAGAAATTAATATTTAGAGAGTACTGATCAGTAACAAAAATTTGATATAGAGAGAGAGAATTATCGAGGAGCTTATTCACACACATCTTTGTTTCACCAATTAAATGTCGGCCATGCCTTATGTATTGTTGTATAGAAGTTATGGTTGACAAGTTTCAAAAGCTAAAATATATGTACGTATTGATTCATGTTGAAGTGATCATGGAGTACGTAGGGGGAATTGATTGTAGTATGAGAGAGATATTAATTAAAGGGAAAAGAATTTATGCTTATTGGAACATGTATTATTAACGTTGTTGGTTTGCTTCAACTACTACCAATAAATTAATAAGAACATCTTTTTTAATTTGCATGCTTGCTTCTCCAAGCAATTTCATTGAGTCTCTCAATAGTTTCCTAATATAACTGTCTAACATTTTTTTTAGGGATTCTTTAGCCATTGATGTTTTAACTTCATTAATTAATTCTTTTGCAAATTTAGGTCACCACATTATGGGCTGGAATTAAGTTGGTACATTTTGGGGTTGAAGTTGATGAAAATGATATATTCTTCGATTTATAAAATCTACTTTTCAGTTGATTAAATATACAGTAAAATCTCTATTTAGGAATAGACTTGGGACCAAACTATTTTTATTCTAATTGAGAGGTTATTATTAAATAGAGATATTGGTATAAAATATTTTCCGAACACCCAAAAATATCTACTTTAACAAAATATTAATAATAACTCCCTAATAATTATTATTCAAAAAATATTTATGCATAATACTCCATGATCACTTCAACATGAATCAATACGTACATATATTTTAGCTTTTGAAACTTATCAACCATAACTTCTACAACAACACATAAGGCATGGCCTCTCGTGGACCAAATTGTTGATGATTCCTTTAATACATAGATGTGGAGGAGAGTTTTTTGGGAGGGAGGCTTTATATCCTTAGTGGGGGAGGCAACCACTTTCACCTTATTATATTTTCTCTGCTACAATCTTTTTCTTTTAATAATTGTTCAACAACTATACGTATCACTCTACCTGTCGCCTGAAAGTGGGCCATCTTGCCTTTAAATCAGATAAAACTTGTAAAAATAACAAATTTTCAATGACTTTATTCAATATAAGTCTTGAAGGTTTCAGTCACAAAAATGAATTATGGCAAAGAGTTTTGTTCGGTTTCTAACGTTTGCAGCGTTTGAATTTTTAAACGCATAAAGTCATTTTGGATGCGTTGGATCTCAAACACTACGTTTGTGAGTTAAATAAGTTGTGTTTAAAATAAATTGTTATTATATTAAACAAACAAATTTTTTAAGTGCATTTAGACTTTCAAATGCGGCAAACATTTGTAACTAAGGGGGACTAAAAAGGCTTATATATATATAGTTCAACTTAAGCTTGAATCTTTCTTGATTAATTAGAGATTGAAATTAAGGGAGGGGAAGGGGAAGGGGGAAGGGGGAAGGGGGAAGGGGGAAGGGGAAGGGGAAGGGGGAGGGGAGGGGAATCACACTTTGTGGTGTAGTAAAATTGAAGCAGTATATAGGTAGCCGAAAAGAAGAAGTGGAAAATAAAGATGTATCTATAGTTGAGAAACAAGTGGAAGAAGAAAAGTAAATAGGGTGATATAATTGGATAGTTAATTAGGACATGAGTTATTACCTAATATTACACATGCAACATTTGGATTTTGGTGATGTCAATGATTAATTCTATGGTGTAAAAAGGTTCCAACAGCTGGTGGTCCAGTTTTTGGATAATATATATGATATCAATTCATCTGCAAGTAAACAACTGGTGAGGCCAAGGGTAAGATATATATATTTTTAAAGTCATAGCAGTTATATATGTAGTTAATCAACTCCTCGTTCAGCTAGTCTGTGGAGAGCTCAAATTTAGAAGATTGTGAGATAGATATCTTTGTATCCTCTCAGCTTAGCTTAGTATAGTTGATTTTTCAGAGTTTGTTCCGTGATTTTTATCTCTTAATTTTAAAGTATTTTCCACATTAAATCTAGGTGTCTTGTGTTTTGTTATTCTTTCCATTTAATTTAACAAAACAACAAGTGGGAAGTGATTTTTATTTTTCCCAACCGATTGTCTATTGTTAAGAGAACAATTTACAGAATGTAAATTTTCTCATATTCGGCGAATCGGTAACTCAGTTTCTCATGGGAATATGGACTTTTAATTTTTGGTTGGAGGATATTCATTCGAGTCATATTCTTCCTTTACTTGTAAAAGATGGTCTTCATTATTCATTAATATTATATATTTTCAGTCGTCTTGGATTGTTATAAGAATACACTAAATTCTCATAATAATAAGTACTTAATTACAATTATAATATATATTAATATAATCGCGATATGAGAAGTTGTAGCCTCATCACATAACTTTAAATAAGATGATATAAAAGTGATATCTAAAAGTCACATGATTCGATCTTAATTGGCAAGATATCATTATTATTGACTAGTGGGGTTAAGAATTCAAGTTTATATTGATTTTATCTATAAATGAACTCGAGTTTATCAGTATGGTAATCTCAAGATCTCGAAAAATGATGTGTAAGACTATTAAAAAGTGGAGTACTAGTAGTATTATCATTGTCTTAAAGTCTAAATAGACATTAAGAATATGGTAATCTCAAGATCTCGAAAAATGACATGCCTAAGTATGGGTATTAAAAAGGAGTATCATTGTCTTAAAGTCTTATAGAAGTTAAGAAGATGTAGAGGAAAATTCAAATTAAGGCTATACACTCTAAATTAACACATAATGTCAAAGTTCAATAGAACGTGCCAATTGCTCATACTAGGCAAAATGTCATTTAGTCTGGGAGGAGGAAGAAATGAGGGGAGAAGGGGATGTACTTACACAAATATATAGGAGGGAAACTACAGTACCATCCTATAGTTGAAGTAGGCTAAAAATGAATTTTGTAAGTAATTGTAAACGTAAAAAACCAAGAATAATAAGAAATGTCTCTGCAAAATAAAAATGTTAGACTAATCTGTTGAAAGTAGAGGGAATATTTGAATATTTGTATAAATAGTTGAAGTAATTTGAATATTTATTTCTGCCTATTTCAAAATCTCAAATTTTATTTCCTTGTGAAGAATATATTTTGCATAAGTTGTATGTAATCTTTTATTTGTGAGTTAAGAATTCCTTGTACTCATTTATGTCAAACCTGTTAGGATCCTTAAAGTAAGAAGTTGGTCACTTGCTTACTTTTCTGTGCATGAGAAAGAACATTTCAAAAGCTAAATTCCTTATAAAACTATACAAACATCAAACCAGAGGTTAGACCAAAAAACACTTGGCATAACAAACAAACAAATAAACAAAAAATAGTCCCTCAAAAAATTTAATTTTTCAATGTTCTTTGCATGACCCAATTTAATTTGCAAAAAAATCATTTTATTTTCGCCTCGTAGTTCGGCCTCTCCCTTTCCATGTCCTATATATATATATACACACACTTAAACATATATATACATAATTATAGTGTCACCATTTATATTAAATTCTAAGTCAAGCCATTCTCTTTCCATGACCTAATCTCTCTCTAAGATATCAAACTACTAGAGAGAGAAAATGGAAAGGAGGAGGAGTCTTGTAGTAATATTATTGCCCATGATATTAATAGGGTTGGTTTTTGTGAATATAATTCATGCATACAATGATAATTCATCACCGGAAGATCAATTTTCCGGCGACCATTATCGGGCAAAAATGCGAAAAATGCAAGCTTTTAAGGCCTCTTTTGCTCAACGTGATTCCACCTCTCTTCCACCTACCCCCAATATCTCTCCATCGCCAAGCCTTTCTGCACCAGCTCCATCACCAAGTTTTCTGGCACCAGCTCCATCACCAACAGTAAGTACTAAATACCTTTTTTTTCTTTTCTAAATTACTGTGGAACCATAGTCACTATCTTTCGGCTAAAACAGAGAGAAAAACAGATCGAAATGTAGAAGAAAATTCTAATAAAATTATTTCTCTATATCTAGACTTCCAAAATATCAGTTTTTGAATGATTAAAAAGGTATTAATTAGCAAATTTTTAGATTTTATTTATTTATTTTCAGTTTTTTTTATATCAAATTTTCCAAACATAAAAGAACCACTATGTTTGATGAATTTAAATCTTCTGTCTCATTTCTTGTCTCATTTGCAGTTCCATTTCATGTTTTTTTTTTTAAATTTTTTTAGTCTGCAAAATTATTTGTAAATAACTAAATAAGGATCAAATGACAGAATTATATAAAATTGAGACAACAGATAGGACAGTAAAATTAGATTGTATTGTGATTATTTTTTTCTTTAATGTTTGAAAATCTTGAAGTAGAAGTGGTCATCGATAAGGTTATGATTAATTGATTGTGCTGTAGGTTAGTGGTACACCAAGCCCACGTGAGTATCACGTGACATCATATGGTGCAGACCCAAGTGGGGAAATTGATAGCACAGAAGCAATTCTTAGAGCAACTTCAGATGCAGTACAAGGACCAGGTAATGGGTTCTTAATGAAGGGAATTGTGAACCTTGGTGGTGTAAAGATCAACCTTGATGGTGGAATTTACAAAATTAGCCTCCCCTTACGGCTGCCGGCCGCCGGCCTAGGTAACCTCGTGGTATATTTGCATCCCAATATTTTGCAACTTTTAAAATCTAACTACATTCTCATCTCAAGAGACTTTTGTGATCAATGTCCGGTCCTTTTACGTTATGGGTGTGTGTATATATATATATATATTTTTTTTCTTTACATTTTTCTTCATTTTCTAATAGGTTGGTAAACAACTATAAATCACAACAGATGAAATGTAAACATATATAATCATCCCATTGCCTACATGTTGACTTAGGCGGTGTTCAATAAAAATGAGTAATTAAGATTTGAACATATCTGTATAGATGAGAATCTAAACGATAAAATATTATTTGATAAATATGTGTAAAACATGTTAATGATTATAACATTTTACAATTTTAGCCATTTGAAGAGAGAGAAAAGTGAAACTAGAGCTAAAATAGCACCAAGGACAAAAAAGGAACAATGTAATTATTAACGATTTGGAGTAATTTTTCTCCCTTACAGCGATCCATAAGCAATAAGAGGCAGATTTTTTTTACCAAACAAGTGTAATTAATCTCTTAGAGCGATTCAGAAGTGTTAGCATTAAGAGTTGATCAAACATTATCTTAAGGTGGTGTACTGATTGCATCTGAATAGTATATCTCTTAATGCATTTTAATAGCCCACATATTTATATTAAGAGGTCATCTGAATAGTATAGACTCATATTTGTATCTTAACTATTCAAAGTACTTCTTAATACAAAGATGTGGGACAGTGGGATGTTAAGATGATTTAAGAGGTAGGCTACTAAGATATATACATTACGAGGTATTAGTTTCAAAGAGAGTTACCAATTCTAATTGCATGACATAAATTTTTTTCACTCTATTTTGTTTATTTATAATTGTTGTAAAAGTTGATATATTTTCAATGAAAACGTACAGATACACGGAGGAACGTTAAAAGCTTCTGATGATTTTCCAACAGACGGATATCTTATTGATTTATCAGATTCATCTAACCAAGACCTTGATTACAATTATGAATTTGTAACACTTAGGGACCTTATGTTAGACTCTAATTTCAGGGGTGGAGGAGTCAAAGTTGAAGACTCACTTAGAACTAGCATTGATAATTGTTACATTGCACACTTCACTACCTTTGGTATCTCGGTCCAAGGTGGACACGAAACCTACATTAGAAATTCCTTCCTAGGCCAACATATCACAGCCGGCGGCGATCCCGGAGAAAGAAACTTCTCCGGAACTGCAATAAGTTTAAGTGGGAATGATAACGCTGTTACAGACGTGGTCATTTTCTCGGCAGCCACCGGAATTATCATATCGGGCCAAGCTAATACACTCTCGGGGGTACATTGTTACAATAAAGCCACAGGTTTTGGTGGCACAGGGATTTATTTAAAACTGCCTGGTTTGACACAAACTCGAATAGTAAATTCTTATTTGGATTACACCGGTATTGTCGCGGAGGATCCGGTTCAACTTCACATTGCCGGTAGTTTTTTCCTCGGAGACGCATTTATCCTCTTAAAATCGATAAATGGGGTAGCGAACGGAGTTAATATTGTCGATAATATGTTCTCGGGTTCAAATAATGGGATTGACATTGTACAATTAGATCAAAGTAATGGTGAGTTCAAGGAGGTTGAACAAGTTGTGGTTGATAGGAATAATGCGAGGGGAATGAATGTCAAGGCTACTATTGCTAGAGGAACTGCGGAGGGAAATGATAGCTCGTGGACCGTCGACCTTAATCGGATGCTACTTTTTCCTAATCTTATAAAATCTGTACAGTACTCATTAACGGCTAGTGGTAACGCATTTCCAAATCATGCTTTGCGTAATGTGTCGGATAATAAGGTTGTCATCGTGTCGGATGTGGTGGTTCCTGCAAGTGTTACTGTCATGGTGGATCAATGAGTGCCAAGGTGGGTCGTACCTAGTACTCAAAAGGATTTGGGAAAATAGGTGGGAAAAGAGTATACTTATGGATCAATTCCATTACATTTCTTTTTTTCTTATACAAGTACAAGAGATCAAGTTTCTTGAATGTGTACTCCGATTGGTGGAAAAACAAGTACTTTTAGTGGAATTTCAAAAGATTTGATTTCTAGTTTGGTTTATGAAACTAGACTATTGTTGAACAAAGAATGGGAAATTCAAAATTTTGAACCATAATTTCACAAAGGGAGATTCTGTCTCTAGAAACAGCAAAGAACTTGCTGCTAAGAGAAGCGAAGTTGTGGAAATTTTACACATGCTTTTATTCTTTTGACTGCATTCATTATATATATTATATACACTTAGTACTCGGTGGTACACGCGTTGTGTATATAAATAATAAATACTCCCTCCGTCCCAAATTAACTGCTCAGTTTTGACTTTTTAAAGTCAAATTGACCATTTTTAAAACTAATCTTTTTATTATTTTTGCTAAAATATAGGTGAAGAGATTATAACCAAAAGAAAGTATATACAATTTATTATTAATCCTAATTTTTATAATTTTAAAAATATATTTATATATGCTTAATTATTAATTCTAAAAATAGTCAATTTGACTTAAAAAAGTCAAAACTGAGCGGTTAATTTGGGACGGAGGGAGTAATAAAATAAAGATTATATAAAATTTGAAAGATTAAAAAATATATAAAAAGGATAAAATTGGGGGCGGGCTTTCTTATTATGGTAGTCCCGTTGTGGTCATTGACCGTCCATCCCGTCTCATCTTGATGTAACAAATCATGTCGCGTCATACGGCTCCACTCCGGAATCAAGACCTCTCCTTTGCTTTGACCAACAGGTCCTCAAACCAACTTGTCACAATACCCAGACTTTGAACGTTAAATTGTGTCAAAGACTTGGAATTAAGATTTTCACAATACCCAGACTTTGAGAATTATAAAACTTCATAAGAATTTTGAATTTTAAAATGTCTTTAAGTACAAAAGTTAATAATAATCTTATATTTTGAAATAAATAAAATGCTTAATAATGCTAAGAATTAAGCATATACAATTATACATACATATATATATATGTTGGGTCATGATATTTATCCTATCTTGGGCTGATTGAATTGGGCTCCTTTATTGATTTAATCTGTTGGGCTGTTATAATTAAGTCATGGAGCTGATGGGGCCCAATTATTGTACCAGTTTCATTTAATCTTATAAGATCGGGTCGGATATATAGGTTGACCCATTAGACATTTTAATATCTATTATCTTTGACTTGTAATGATGAAAAAGCATTATAGGTGACCAAAGTTCCTGTCATGCATTAATGTGGATGGGATCATAGTCGGCCGGCGGGATAAAACAGTGACCAAAAGCAGTAGATAAACCACATGCAGTCGGCAGAACCCATCAGATCAGGGGGATGTCAGGCAGTAGTGGTTGGCACGGTAATTCATGCAGGGACAATATATCTTAGCAAGGAAGCTTTCTCTAACAGGTAAGTTCTCATACTTTTCAATATATTCAGATTCTCTCATCCATATACACACAATTAAGCATTGTCATATCTCTAGACACTAGAAATCACATTCCTCCATTGTTAACCTTGTGAACACTTACTAATTCTCACGCCTGAGCTATCCCCCGACGGAACCGCCGTCAAGCTTGTGGTGTTTATCGTGTTTATTGTGCAGGATCAGGACGTCTTACGTGATTGGGACGTAGTAGAAGATCTTGGCGTTAACATTGGCGCTAGAAGGAGGGGTTTTTAGTTCTAGTGTCATCGAAATTTTCAATCACAATCATTTAACCTGCTTCAGAAGATGATGAGGAGTAGGGATGGTACACCAGAAGGGCAGGCGATGGCTGTCAGTTCATCACTGCCTCGAGTTTCGGTGAAGGATCGTTTGGGTCCTTCTAAAAGTGCTCATGAGAGCACGGCTTCTAAGCATAATTCAGGAGATCTCCGTCCGAAGATCCACGGTGGGGCCAGACGAAGACTAGTTTTTGGTGCGGATAAGGAGCGGGATCGTGATCAAAGACAGACGGAACGCTCCCCAACCAGGACGTATCATAGAAGTGGTCAGGAGGATAAAACTGTTAAGTTGACGAAGATGGCGGACGAAGCGGATAAAGCTTTGGAGGTTCTGTTGAAGCAAAGGGAGGAGATAGCTGAGCAAATGCTTCGGGTGCCAGAATTGAGGGACGAAGCTTCCAGTCAAGTCCGGTCCGAAAGGCGTAGTAGGCATAAGGAGGTGCCGCGGCGAGACGGTAAGGAGCCGGAGCACTCTGCTCATGCTTCTATAGATCGTTCCCGAAGTAAGAAGAAATCGAGGAGCAGAACTCCTGTGGCCTCGAAGAAGGCACTGGTGGTCGTTGGTTCTCGGCATCGAGACAATGATAGACGAAGAAGTAGATCGAGGGAGATCATGCCCGAGATTGGAGTAAGAGATTATCAACAGGACCATTCTCACAATAAGGACAGAACTGTACATAGGAGTAGATCGAGAAGTCCCATTAGGGCATTAAGATCGACGGGAGTAGGTCGATCTTCTCAAAGGCAGAATGTTGAGCATGAGAAGGAAGTCTCCCTACAGCCTGAAGGCGTTGATTTTCTGGTGAAGGAGTTAAAAGAGCTCCGTAAGCAATTGGCTGAAGTCCAGCAGGTGAAGGACGCTCCGGGAAAGAAGGCATCCCCATTTTCCTCAGATATCCTCAAGGAGAATGCGAATATCACTAAAAAACTGCCTCGCATGGAAAGTTACGATGGGACCGGAGATCCTTATGACCATAGCCAGGCGTTCGATCGACTAATGGACTATTATGACTTTACTGATGCTGCCAAGTGTCACACTTTTGTTACAACATTAAGGAAAGATGCCAGACAGTGGTTAGGAACTCTACCTTCAGATTCAATATCCCCGTGGACCAAACTTTGTGATAAGTTCCATGCCCGTTTTGGAAGTAACCGCAGAAGAGGAAAGCCCACGGGTTCTCTGGCACAGGTCCGGCAGTATACCAGTGAATCTTTGGGACAATATGTTAAGAGGTTCCGAGAAGCAGTCGGACAAGTATCCGACCTTAATGATCTCCAGGCAGTGGGATTGTTCCAGAATGGGCTGGATCTGGTTAAATCTGAGAAGTTGGTGAAAAAATTGATGTTCCACCATCCGAAGAGTTTGGCCGAAGCCTTCGACAAAGCAGAAGGCTATATTGTTGTGGAAGAAGCCATGAACAGCTTGAAGCATCCTCCTTCAGATCAATTGAAAGAGACAATAACTCCTAAAGTCGAAGTTGATCAGAGGAGGACAGGGGGGGTATAATGACCGATCGGAGGGTAATTCAAAAAAGTATAATAATTCCTGGCGACAAGGAAACAGTCGTCCCCCTGTTGCAACCCCAAAGGTGAATAAGATCTATACTAAGTTGAATACTGATAGATCGGTAATCCTAGACCAGATCCGAAATCAGCCTTTCTTCGAACCACCCCGCGATAATTATCGAACAGGACAGGGTAACTCTCGTAAGTATTGTGGATATCACCAAGCTGCAGGCCATGATACTAACGAGTATTGTAATTTAAAGGATTTTGTAGAAAGGAAGATTAAAGATGGCTTATTGGTACAGTATGTGGCCGTGAACAACCAACAAAATGTTAACCGTACTGTCCAAACGGTTCAGACGGTTCCGGTACCGCCTCCCAGGCATGTTGTTGATGTTATAACCGGTGGATCTGGGGGGAAGTTGATAGGAAAGAAGAAAAGGACTTACTTGGACTCGGTCATGACTGTTACGGATGCACCCATGAAGATTGACAGGCCATTTCCAGGAACCGTTATATCATTCACTGACGCTGATTATCCTTCAGAACCTATTGATCCTCATGAAGGGGCCTTGGTGATTACAGCACAAGTGGGTTCGGTGGACATGAAGCGTATGATGGTAGACAATGGGTCTTCAGTAGATATTTTGTACGCCCATGCCTATCAAAGGATGCATCTCGATGGACAGAAGATGGAGGTCGGGCAGGAAGCTCCGTTATACGGTTTCAGCAACGTTCCGGTTAAAGTTGCAGGCACAATTGAGCTCCCGGTTATCTTCGGCACAGCACCCCAACAGGTAGAAATAATGTGCAAATTCTATGTTGTGCACGTAGATTCAGCTTATAACGCTATCCTGGGAAGACCTACCTTGACTGCTCTCCAAGAAGTGACTTCCATCCCTCATTTTAAAATCAAGTTCCCCACGCCGTATGGAGTAGGGGAAGTGGTCGGGGACTTGGATCTAGCTCGTCGGTGTTACCGGAACGCCGTTATTTCCTCTGGAGTGGGGATCAGCAAGCAAAAACAGACTATGACGATTGAGATTGAGCCCTTCACTGAAAGTAGTTCAGAACCAATGGTTATTCCAGAAGGAAGTACGGAAGAAGTCGAGTTGATTATCGGCAAGTCGGACAAAACTGTAAAAATTGATCCAGGACTACCCGAACCTCTTCGGACGAACCTTATAGAGCTCTTACGATGTTATGCGGATATTTTTGCATGGGAGCCGAAGGATATGCCTGTGGTAAGCTGTAAGATTGCTGAGCATAGTTTGAATGTGGACCCTTCTAAAAAGCCAGTTCGACAAAAAAGGCGGATATTTGCACCTGAGCGACAGAAGATTATTGATGAAGAAATTGCGAAGTTGTTAGCTGCTGACTTCATTTATGAGATTGATTATCCTGAATGGATGGCAAATGTAGTTTTGGTGCAGAAGTAAAATGGAAAGTGGCGGGTTTGCATCGACTACACAGACCTCAACAGAGCTTGCCCGAAGGACTTTTATCCTCTACCCCATATCGATCAACTCATCGATGCTACTTCAGGGTATGCTTTACTAAGCTTTATGGATGCTTTTTCAGGTTACCATCAAATATCCATGCTTAAGGAAGACATCCCGAAGACTGCATTCATTACACACCGTTCGGTGTATGCCTATAAGAAGATGACTTTTGGTCTTATAAATGCCGGAGCCACTTATCAAAGAATGATGAACTTCATCTTCGACAGGCAGCTGGGGAGGAACATGGAGGTTTACGTCGATGATATGATCATAAAGAGCATGCATGTTCATAAGCATCTGGACGATCTAGAGGAGTGCTTTCAAACTATTCGTTATCGTCAACTGAGACTTAATCCGGCGAAGTGTACTTTTGGCCTCGGTGCAGAAAAGTTTTTGGGTTATTTGGTCAGTCAGAGGGGCATTGAGGCAAATCCGGAGAAGATCCAAGCCATTCTTGATATGAAGACTCCTCAGTCGTTCAAGGACGTTCAACGTCTGACTGGCAGGATTGCAGCTTTAAGGAGATTCGTCGCCAAGTCTGCCGAAAGGTGCCTTCCTTTCTTTAATACGTTGAAGGGGCCGAAGAATGCGAAGACGTTCCAATGGACTTCGGAGTGCGAAGATGCTTTCCAAGGCATAAAAGAATATCTTTCTTCTGCTCCTTTATTAGTAAAGCCCGTTCCAGCGGAGACCTTATATCTGTACCTTGCAGCAAGTTCATTAGCGGTTGGAGCGGTATTAGTTCGAGAGATCAGTAGAAAGCAGCATCCGGTCTACTATGTCAGTCATGTTTTGCGAGATGCTGAGACCCGGTATCCGAATATTGAAAAATTTGCCTTTGCTCTAATAATTGCTAGCAGAAAGCTTCGACAATATTTTTAAGGTCGACTCCTGGTCGTCTACACAGACCAGCCATTGAAGAAGGTAATGGGAAGACCAGAAGTTTTCGGGAGGCTAGCGGCGTGGACTATGGAGCTGTCCCAGTTTTTCATCGAATATCATCCCCGAACAGCTATCAAAGGTCAGGCCTTAGTCAATTTTATTGTTGAATGTACGTTCACCGAAGCTGATGAAGAGTTGCCAGAAGCTGAATCGTCTGATCGAGCAGTGGCGGTCCTTCAACAAGGTCAGAATGCCTGGATTTAATATGTGGATGGTTCTTCCACTCTGGCTGTTAGTGGGGCAGGAGTCATCTTAACAAGTCCAGACGGATTTAAAGTTCAACAAGCCATCAGATTCGGATTTAAAGCAACAAACAATGAAGCTGAGTATGAAGCAGTGCTAGCGGGTGTTCGATTAGCCAAGAGTCTAGAAGTTCAGAAGCTCATCATTTACAGTGACTCACAGTTGGTCGTCAAGCAGCTGTCCGGAGATTATGAGGCTCGTGGAACTCGAATGATCAAGTATTTGGCGGAGTTAAAGGACCGACTTCAGTATTTCGCTTCTTATGAATTTCAAGCCATAGAGCGAAGTGATAATTCCATCGCCGATGCACTGTCGAAATTGGCTACTACGGATATCGATGTTTTCAATGGATCAGTTTACTTGGAGATTCTGCAGCAGCCGAGTGTTCTTCATCAAGCAGTAATGTGTATCGAGCGATCTAACTGTTGGATGACCCCCTACATCGAGTATTTGGCAGATGGCGTCCTACCTTCGGATCAAATGCTGGCAAAAACGATCAAATATAAAAGTGCCAATTTTGTCCTTATTGATGGGGATTTATATCGATTGGCTTTTTCATCTCCTTTATTGAAGTGTCTGGTCCCATCCGAAGCGGAATATGCTCTTCGGGAAGTTCATAAGGGTATTTGCGGAGATCATATGGCTGCTAAATCTCTAGCTTACAAAGTACTTCGGCAAGGATACTACTGGCCTACGATTTTTAAAGAAGCAACTGAGTATGTCAAGAAATGCGAAAAATGCCAACTTAATAGTCCGATCCCACATCAGCCACCTGAAGAATTATACTCGATTTTATCTCCTATACCCTTCGCTGTCTGGGGGTAGATATATTGGGTCCGTTGCCTAAAGCTAAAGGGCATGTTAGCTTTGTCATAGTTGCCATTGACTACATGACCAAGTGGGTAGAAGCGAAGCCACTTCGGTTAATAACGGAGCAAGAATGTCTAAAGTTCATAAAAGAGTCCGTAGTGTTTCGCTTCGGAATTCCCAGAGTGTTGATATCGGACAACGGACGCCAATTTGTGGGATCAAAGTTTGAGGCATTTTTAAAGGAGCTGGGAATTCAGCATAAGAAGACTTCGGTGGCTCACCCTCAGTCAAATGGGCAAGTTGAGGTGGCCAATAGGACGCTGCTGAATGGGATCAAGCGCAGGCTGGATGAAGCTAAAGGAAGATGGCCAGAAGAACTGCTCAGCGTGTTATGGGCTTACCGGACTACGCCGAGGACCACTACGGGAGATTCCCCTTTTCGACTAGCTTATGGTACTGATGCTTTTGTCCCCGTCAAAATTGGATCTCCTAGTCTTCGAGTAAGCCAGTACAAAGAGATCTACAATGATGAAGGTTTGAAGGCCAATTTGGATCTACTGGAAGAGGTCAGAGAGGTTGCCCTACTTAAATTAGCTGCTTATCAACGAAGAGTAGCTAAACACTATAACAAAGGAGTCAAACTTCGCAGATTCGAAGTTGGAGACTTCGTCCTTAGAGAAGCCGAAGCTTCTACACCTCAAAACACTGGAAAATTAATGCCAAATTGGGAAGGGCCGTATGAGGTGATTGAAGTGTTAAAGCCGGGTACTTATCGGTTGAGGTCATTGGATGGCTCCGAGATCAAAAATGCATGGCATGCTGGCAGACTTCGGAAATACTTCCAATAGAGACCGAGTCAAGCCAACCGGAAGTCTGTATATTATTGTTCATTATCAATAAAAAGTCACTTTTTTATTATTGATCCTGGTCCTATGGTCACTATGTTGTAAGGAGGTATGGTAGGACTCGCTGGCCATTCGATGGCAGCCTATTTGTTTGTCTACCCCGAGTGGTAGACAAAGGATCCTATATTGATTTTACTAGGGTGGTAAATCAATGGTCACTATTGGTCCTAGTCCTATTTGTCCTATGGTCACTATGTTGTAAGGAGGTATGGTAGGACTTGCTGGCCATTCGATGGCAGCCCATTTGTTTGTCTACCCCGAGTGGTAGACAAAGGATCCTATACTGATTTAGCCAGGATGGTAAGTCAATGGTCACAATTGATAAGTATGTATTACTTTATTTTTATTAAGTGTTGAGTTCAGTTCATCCAGTTCGGTTAAGTTAAATTATGTCCGTAAAATATAGTTCATTTCATCTCATACATTAATTATTATATGTTTTAATTGATTCACTGCATGGGTCCATTCTTGCTAAATATTGAATTATTGAAAAGGAACTAACCGAAAGCAAGTTAAGGAAATCACAGATCCATCATCAGGAAAACTAAATACACTAATAAAAAATATTAACAATGTCAATATATAAAATTTTATACATATTTAAGACAAAACAGTTTAAATATAAACATAAGTCTGAATAAAGGCAAGAAAGACATTTAAGCACCGCCTTCGCCGTCAGAATTGAGTAAAGCAGGATCCAGTTGGGCAGCGGACAGTTTTTCTTTGCCTCGTTCTCGGCAATCTTCATAGCCTTCGGCGTAGACCTTCATGATATCGACGTTAAGTTCGTCTGAATCCCTGTATTCTGCTTGGATCTGCTTTTTCAACTCTTCAGTCAAAAGAGGGCCCCTTCCCTGAAGCTCCTTTATTTTATTGTGAAGTTTATGGCGTTTATGTTTATGTTTCCGCTCTTCATCCTTGGCCTTAGATTGAGCCTCGCCAAGTTGTATAGCCAGACTTCGGTTGGCTGAAGAAAATTCATCATTTTTGGCCTTCAGCAATAGGTTTTCTTCAACCAAGCCAGCATTCATGTCAGTTAGAGTGCGTTGGCTGGCTTCCGAAGCGGCTAAATTATCTCTTGTGGCCCTTAGCTCATCGTCAGAAGTCTTGAGGTTCATGTTGGCCCGATCAAGATCTCGTTGGAGGCCATCGATGGTATGAAGAGCATTTTCTCTGTCCTCTCTTTCTCGGGCCAAGGTCGATCTCAGCATATTAATCTCTTGTCGCATGAAATCTTCCTCGGCCTCTCCATTTATATGCCTTGGACGTAAACGTCCGAAGACAGCATTGGCCTGCATACGTTTAAAAAGAGTTCCAGATTAGTATTCAAATATTCAACCAAGAACAGAGGTAAAACATAAAAGAATAGTTATTTACCTTAGCAAGATAGCTCATCCCTTCATCGAGCAGATTCCCATCTGTGTGGTCACTGAACCGATGATCGTCAGTGTCCCTCACAAAGGCCCCGAACAGGTCAAATGGAAAGTTAGCGTTGAATCTGGGCCACAGAGTCGGAGACCCCATGGCCTCGGCATGATAACCCTGACCTGAAGGACCGGGTCTTTCAGGCGAGGGTCTTGACCTATTTGGGGAGGGAGCAGTTTGTTCAGGTGGGGTAGGCTCAGGTTCCGGTTCCGCGTATACGGTTTCCAGAGAAGGAGTTTTGTGTTGATGGGGCTCGTGAGATGGAACTGCTGATGCAGAGCTCGGATGACTGTCAGGGGTGCGCTTCCTCTTCCTCGACAGAGTTGGGATAACTTCATCCTGATCACCATCTTCGGTCATCTGTATTTCTACAGGCGGTACGAAAGGAGGGATGATCGAAGACGGGGGCACCCTGAGCTCTTCGGCCGTCAGAGGCGTCACTTTGCTCTTTAATTTTTTCATTCGGAGGATGCTTCTTCGATCAGGGCGATCTAAGAAGCCTCCTCCTCGGAGAGTGGATGCGGTGGATGGCTCGACTTCAGGGGTAGGTGCAGGGGGAGTTGGCAAAGGTGTTGATCTTGGCTTTCTTACTGCCCTCCTCTTCTGACGAGGATGCAGGGTCTCTTCTGGAACTGGAACCTCTTCGGTTTCTGGTTCGTCAGCCCCGAACTCATCCGTATGGATTTCTTGGATTGGTTCAGCTTCGGGAACAGCTTCCGCTGTTACGGTTTCGACAACTTCCGAAGACCTCCCAGATAAGAAATCTTCAAGTTCTCTTATTTCCGAAGAACTTGGTTTGATCAGAGACACTGCATAACCAGATAATTCTGTTAGAACCCGTATCATGAAAGTGTTCTCAAAAAATCTTTATATACATATAAAAAAGACTGATACTTACATTTATGGTCATATAACCATGCCTGTTTCGAGAGAAGTCCGTATTTCCACTCCTCCTTAGGGAAATTATCGAAAAATTCCATCATTTCAACTTCCCTTTCTTCAGAAATGTCTCCGAAGTCAGCAGAGATCTTCTCGTCAGTGGCCCAGTCAGGAAGAGAAGAAATTTCAGGGCCTCTGACGAAGAACCACTTCTCATGCCATCCTCTGTTGCTTGAAGGAGTGTTTACCAATGAACGCTTCTCGAATTTTTCTCCAGATTTTGGGGTTTGCTTGCTAAGGGCCTTAAATCCTTTCTCTCTCGATTGGATTATCTTGTATATAGTGAAAAAGAAATCCAGAGAAGGTTCAACACCCAATTCGTGGCAGAAGGCCACGAAGGCCAGAATGTGAATGTATGAGTTCGGTACTAATTGGGAGAATCCAATCCCTAAGAACCCTAGCAAGGTTACTATGAAAATATGTAGAGGAAAACGAACCCCTTTTTCTAGCAGTGTCACAGGAACGGCCGTCCAACCTTCTGGCCGTTGGAACATTTTCTCCCCGGATCGAGGAACCCTAACAGCGTGGGTATCCGGGATGTGGTATCGAGCCCGGATCCTCTTCAGTTCCTCTTCTGAGATGACAGAGGGAGTATTGGCATGAGAGAAGCGTTCTATGCTCCTGTAATACTCAGAGGCGGATTTAGGGTTTGTTGGAGGAGCATTTTTGTCGGATTTCGCCCCCTTTGGGTTCGAGGTTGATGATCCTTCACGAGCATTCACAGAACTCGGTGGAACAACAGTTAGTGGGGTTACCAGTATAGAAGAGCTTTGATCAGGATTTTGGGAGGCCATTGTTGACGATTTTCAGAAGGAAGAAGAAAGTGTAGAGGAGCAGAAAGTTCAGAAGGCGCTCAAATTTCAAATGAACAGGTAAAATTGTCAAAATTGGTAAAGTTACCTTTTGTACTAGCGGTTACACGTTATCCAAAGGACGGCTCATTAAATGTTAGTAATTATTCAGAATTTGGATGGGAAGGGTCCGGTTCCGGGTTCATGTATCTATTAGATTGGGCTCTCCTGATTTGGGCCTCCTTTTGTTTCTCCTTTCATTTCGTACACTTTAATTATCTCCTATCATTAGCCTTTATTAAATTATCTTGGACCACTTATAATTTTCCATTAAACATTCTGTTTAAGAAAAAACTAGGGGGCAATGTTGGGTCATGATATTTATCCTATCTTGGGCTGATTGAATTGGGCTCCTTTATTGATTTAATCTGTTGGGCTGTTATAATTAAGTCATGGAGCTGATGGGGCCCAATTATTGTACCAGTTTCATTTAATCTTATAAAATCGGGTCGGATATATAGGTTGACCCATTAGACATTTTAATATCTATTATCTTTGACTTGTATTGATGAAAAAGCATTATAGTTGACCAAAGTTCCTGCCATGCATTAATGTGGATGGGATCATAGTCGGCCGGCGGGATAAAACAGTGACCAAAAGCAGTAGATAAACCACATGCAGTCGGCAGAACCAATCAGATCAGGGGGGTGTCAGGCAGTAGTGGTTGGCACGGTAATTCATGCAGGGACAGTATATCTTAGCAAGGAAGCTTTCTCTAACAGGTAAGTTCTCATACTTTTCAATATATTCAGATTCTCTCATCCATATACACACAATTAAGCATTGTCATATCTCTAGACACTAGAAATCACATTCCTCCATTGTTAACCTTGTGAACACTTACTAATTCTCACGCCTGAACTATCCCCCGACGGAACCGCCGTCAAGCTTGTGGTGTTTATCGTGTTTACTGTGCAGGATCAGGACGTCTTACGTGATTGGGACGTAGTAGAAGATCTTGACGTTAACAATATATATATAGAGTCCGGATCCAGTCCGGGATCCCGGACTCTATTAAAATACGGACCCTTTTTTTTTTTTTGCTTTTTTTTTGAAACAACTAAAAATAAAATTATGGAATTGGAATTTTTACATAATACAGTGTTTTGGGCGTGATTTGGATGCCTATACCAAAACATTTCTGTACAGTCTGGGCAGACTGTACATACATTGGTTGGTGTAGGTTTTAAAAACACACCCAAAACAATGTATTATGGAAAAATTTCAGTTCCATAATTTTTTTTTAGTTGTTCTACAAAAAAAAAAAAAAAAATTGGGTTCGGATTTTCTCCCGTCCGGGAGGTCCGGACCTGATCCTATTTCTATATATATATATATAAATGGAAGTGTGTTGGTATAAATTGGGGTATTCAAACTGAAATATTAGACTAACCTTTGTTGTGCTGGGGTTAATAATGTGGTTGTGCATTTTAGTCATTTTTCATGCCATCTGTTAGAGTTGTTCCAGCTAAACCAATTCTAAAGCTAACAACTGGCTCACGGGTTGTTGTTATTAACACTAACACGGGGTAAATAAATGGAGTCGAAATGAATATTGAGTTATTTAAATTTGATTTATAAAATTTATTGAATTTGAAATAAAGTTTGATTGAGGTTCGTTTAGCTATCGAGTCGAACACGATCTCGAATTGAGCCAGAACAATTTGAACAATTCGAACGAATATGATTTGAATATCAATGGAAAATTATAATTTAAAAATGTTTAAATAATTTATCGAACTTTAAAATTTACTCATATTTGAATTGTTTATATTTTCATTCGAGCTCGAACCGAAATTTTAGTCGAAACGAGTATAAATTAAGCCCGAACCGCTTGATTCATTTTACAACTTTATTAACACTAACAAACAAATAAAGTACCTATTTTCAATGTTCAAACTCAAGAACTTACAGTAATTTTTATTTACTTATTAAAATTACAATTACTTGTATATTTATTCAATAAATCTCACTTAGAAAAGTCATACATTTAATGGAAAACTAATCAATTTTACATTTAACCTCTGAACTTAACTATAATAAAAATATTGATAGTAGATGAAAAATATGTTTAACCGGTTGACTTTTTAGCCTATTTTGAGAAAAGAAAGTCCTTTTTTTTTGAAGTTTGACTTTTACTTTTAGATAATACAATATAATTCATAATTAAGTACATCACTGATTCACTATTACAATAGTATGAACTAATACATGAGACATAAAGGTCACAATACCACATTCTTAACCGCCAGACTAAAATCTCATAAACAGAAAGTCCGAACTTTAACACTCTGTTTCTGAGTTTTGAACAAAAATGAAAAGAATACAAAACTTAAATTAGAACAGAAAAGAATAGAATAAAAAACTTGAAGTTTTTCTTTGTGTTGTTTATGAGTTTTTAATAGAAAAGAATAGAAAATTTAAAATTGAGAACATGAGTTGTAATTTAAAATTTATTATATTAAAAGTTGAGGATAATATGGGAATTATAAAAATATTACTTATTCCAATTTCTTTTTCGTCCAAATCAGGCCAATTTTGGACAAAAAACTTTAGCAGGAAAAGTGGCCAAGTTTTCTATCCATTTCTTTTCTTTTCCGTTTATTAAAAAACTCATAAACAATTAGAAAGAAAACTTAAATTTTCCGTTCATTTCTTTTCTTTTCTGTCCATTATAAAACTCAGAAACAGAGCGTAAAGGTCATGTATATAATCCTGGAACTCATAGATAATAATCCCAAACTATTAGGATTAAGTATTCTTAATCACATATTTATTTTTTATGAAATTATTCATAGAATAATTTAAAATAGTCTCACATTATGTTTGTTTTGTCCATAATTATTTAAATAATTGAATAAAAATTTTCAGTTTAGACTATCATACCTTTATTACTAATAACAAATATAAAATGCAATTAGGTAATGAAATTAATTAAAAAATTGTAATTAAGCGATTATGTTAAATATACTTAAACTTGCGTCTAAATTGACTTTATATTTTCCTACTGATAGCAAAAAAAAATTAAAAATTATAAAGACAATGAAGTGGCTTATCCAGCTGGTTTTAGAGGCTATGAAAGATAGCAGCCAATGTAAGTGCAAAGGAAAAAATTTGCATTTATCTGAAGGAAAAAAAATGTATCCAAGCATGAGAAAACAGATCCTACTAATATAAATATTATATTCTCGTTTGTTTAAGTATAGATAGATAGAATAAGATAAATTGGTCTTTTTAAATAAAGTTAAAGGTTAATTTTGTCCACAAATTTTTAATTCCAAATGGTAGGGATTATAATACCTACTTGAACATGATATTAAATAGTCTCCCTTTCAACTCATTTTATTATCCCGGGATTAATAATCTCAAATCTAATTTTAAAAAAATAAACAAGAGACTTGAGATTAATAATCAAATCCCAAATATAATTCAAACAGAAGTCAAAATGCATAAAAACAAAATATGAGATGAGGCTCTCAATTGTGACAGGTGGGCTATAAATGTTTTTTTATTTTATTTTAACATGAGTAACACAATTAAGGCAGTAAAATGAGCAAATAGTTCGGCTCGATTCGTACTCGTTTGACTAAAAGTTCGATTCAAGCTCGACTCGACATATAAATGAGTCAAATATGAGCAAATTTTATAATTCAATAAATTACTCGAACCTTCTCAAGTTGTAATTTTCTATTGATACTCGGATCATATTCATTCGAAAAATTCAAACTGCTCGGGCTCGATTCGAGATCGTGCTCGACTCAGTAACTAAATGACCCTCAATCAAATCTTATTTTATACTCGATAAATTTTATAAACTAAATCTGAGCAAACGTTTATTTAACTATATTTTTATAATTATTTTAGTGACGCTTAACTGACATTTACTGTTTTAACAATACATTTTTTAAGAGAAAAGAAAAAAAAGAACTAACCTTGAGGATGTGTCACAAAAAAAAAATTCCAAAAACATTTGTCCCTATAAGTTTGGCCTTGTTACAATTTTATCCTTCTTAATTTATTTTTTATATTTTATCCCAAAATTAATTAAAAAAATTATTATATTTTTATAATAATTACACACACAATACTTATCTCACTAGCATACTATATGATATAAAAAAGAAGGAATAAAAACTGTATTAGATTAATTAAGGCTATAAACCACATGCAAAGGATGGATGAATTTAGTGGATAGTGGTCAAGTCAAGTAACCCCCTTTAAACAGTTGAATTTAATAGAAAATTTTGAGATTTAGGGAAAGTATAGGACATTGATCACTCTGTCTTAAGAAAGAAAGAAAGAAATACCATTACGCATCTCCTATTGTTTCCAAGTTGACGATAAAGTATAAATATTTTATGGTAGATAAAAACACACTATTTTTTACCGTTACTTTATCACAATAATACGTACCCCATTAATATATATATATATATATATATATATATATATATATATATAAAATAATAAAAAAACAACATTTAGAAATTAATTGTAACACGCCAGTCTCACATCGAAAGATATAAAAAAAATTTATTTGTATATAATAAATTAAGTAAATATCAATAGTATCTTTAAGTCATTATCTTTTGGGTGAGCATATGGTAGACTAAAATAACCTAAGAAGATACTATTGAGTTATTTGGATGAATTTGATTCGATTCGGACTTGAGATTTGACCCGGAATTTGTTCTTGACTCGGGATTTGACTCTATTTAAAGGGGATATATGGCGTGTTCCTTAAAATTTATTTAAATTTACAAAATAATCATTTTGTATTTAACAATATTTTTTAACTAATTTACAACATTAATCCAAATTAAATAGGTTTACACTAATTTTAAAACTAACTACAAGAAAATTAAGTTGACACTTTTGCAGAACGAAGGGAGTTTTTTTTTTTTTTTTTTTGTAAAGATGGGGGCACCAGATGTTTACCAGGAAAAAAAAAATATCACATGTCAATTTGTATGCAATATCTCATGTGAACTTTTTTCTACAGAGAATAGTATAAAAAAGTTACACCCCGTTGCCCATAATTTTTTATCCATTATATTTATACAAAGTATATATATATATATATATATATATATATATATATATATATATATATATATATAGAACACGGATCCAGTCCGGGAGTCCGGACTGGATCAAAATACGGACCAAATTTTTTTTTTTTTTTGCTTTTTTTTTTGAAACAACTAAAAAAAAAAAAATTTATGGAACTGAAATTTTTCCATAATACAGTGTTTTGGGTGTGTTTTTAATACCTATACCAACCAATGTATGTACAGTCTGCCCAGACTGTACAGACATATTTTGTTATAGGCATCCAAATCACGCCCAAAACACTGTATAATGTAAAAATTCCAATTCCATAAATTTTTTTTTTTAGTTGTTTCAAAAAAAAAAGCAAAAAAAAAAAAAAAAAAGGTCCGGATTTTAACAAAATCCGGGAGTCCGGACCTGATCCGGACTCTATATATATATATATATATGGGTCTCCATCCACAACAACCGGTTGTTGGGGAGCAACCCATTTTGGCCAGCCGCTACAAGCTCTACCGGCCTTGGACAATTTTTTTTTTATAAGCCGGTAGAGCTTGTAGCGTCTGGCCAAAATGGGTTGCTCCCCAACAACCGGTTGCTGTGGATGGAGACCCTATATATATATATATATATATATATATATATATGGGATTTCATCCACAGCAACCGGTTGTTGGGAGCAACCCATTTTTGGCCCAGCCGCTACAGGTTGTAGCGGCTTATAAAAAAAAATTGACAAGGGTCGGTACAGGTTGATATATATATATATATATATATATATATATATATATATATATATATATGACTATATGTATATATATTGTTGTTGTGTATTATACAGACTATAACGACGAATTTTTTGAGTTATGACGACGGTTCATCCTTCGCCGTCGTCATAGTCCAAAAAAATGTTGTCATAACCGACTGTATATATATATATATATATATATATATATATATATATATATATATATACACCACGGATCCAGTCCGGTCTCCCGGACTGGACTTAAAATACGGATCCCAAATTTTTTTTTTTTTTTTTTGCTTTTTTTTTTTTGAAACAACTAAAAAAAAAAAAAAAAAATTTATGGAACTGAAATTTTTCCATAATAAAGTGTTTTGGGCGTGTTTTTAACACCTACCCCAACCAATGTATGTACAGTCTGCTCAGACTGTACAGACATATTTCGTTATAGGCATCCAAATCACGCCCAAAACACTGTATTATGGAAAAATTTCAGTTCCATAAATTTTTTTTTTTTTTTTTAGTTGTTTCAAAAAAAAAAAGCAAAAAAAAAAAAAAAAAAAGGTCCGGATTTTATAAAATCCGGGAGTCCGGACCTGATCCGGACTCTCTATATATATATATATATATATATATATATATATATATATATGCCGACTGCCTATGGCGACAGTTTTTGACTATGACGATAGGACAAACCGTGGTCATAGTTCATATTCATTTGTTCGCTTTCGTTCCAGAACCGGTCTATATATATATATATAATATGAGAGTTGCCTCTTAACCGTGCGGTAAACTCCGGCGGACTCATAAAGTTTTTACGGCAGGCAGGCAGGCAACCGTAAAGTTTGACGAGCTAGGTTAATTCAATATAATTTATTTAATTATTATCTCCACCTCCCTTCTCAGAAACTACGTACTACTAGCTACTATCTCCAAGGCTATATATATGGCCATTCACTACAAGCATTCAACCAACAATTAACATATATATATATAGAGAGAGAGATATATCCCACACAAATATATATTGTCTCTGTTTCTGATCTATAGATATATTGAGCTCTTTGATCTTTGATTCACTACTTGTTAAATTATTAACACTACAAATTAATTTAAACAATGAGGACGCCATTTTCATCAGCAAAAATGTTCTTCTTCTTCTTCTTCTTCTTCATCATATTTTTATTTGTACAAGAAACAACATGTTCCTTTAGACACCAGAAATTATACGATTTCCAAACTAAGCTTCAGAAAAAAAGTGTCTCTCCTACTCGAAATGTTGTTGCCTCCTTAGCAACCGCAGCAGCTCCATTGCCATCCCAGGAAACACCCACTTCCGGTGCCTTCAAAAATCCCCAAGGTAAATCTATATATTATGCATATATATATAGAGGAATAATTCATAACCAGATATTGTCTGTCACACAGTTTGTCAGATATTTTGTATGTGGTGTGTGCGGGTATAATTTAGTGCGTCAAACTATTTGATAGACATGTATGTATATCAACACTCTCGTTGGTCAAACTGTTTAACAGATAATTTAGTGTAAAATGATCGCCTATCAAACAGTTTAACGGACATTGGCCCAGCAGTAGATATTAATGATCATTGCGATATCATCATATATATATATATATATATATACTAGCTGGGTCCCGTGCCTCCGGCACTGTATGGATAATATGATTTATCTCAAACTTTGAACGACCAAAATAATTTATTGAGTGAGCGGAAAATTTAAAGTCATTTGTATTTTATTAAATTATTATTAGATTATTAGATAGATAGATGTATTTTATTAGATAGATGTATGAACGGTGGAATTTATCCCAAACTTTTGACGGCCCAGATGATTTATTGAGTGAGCGGGAAATTTAAAATCATTTGTATTTTATTAGATAGATATATATGCACGGTAAGGATCAATAGTATTCTCTTTAAATAGTTTTCCGCCTTAAATAACATTCTTTTATTAAAACTACGTCGTTTTGGAGGGACGCGGTGGCATTTTTGTAAATACGTGGTGGCATTGTATTTACAAAAATGTAACCGCGTCCCTCCAAAACGACGTAATTTTAATAAAAGAATGCTATTTAAGGCAGAATGCTATTTAAAGAGAATACTCTTGATCCTGACCGTGTATATGTGTGTGTGTGTGTGTGTGTGTGTGTGTGGGTTTGAAAATCATGCATGCATGTCTTAATTAGTTTGTGTTTGGTATTTTTGTATTTAATGGAGTGGAAATAATTTGTTGCTTGTGCATGGTGAATTAAAACAGAGCATTGGAAGAGAATTTTATCCGATTGGGTATGGAGCAGACCCGACAGGGGCGCAAGATAGCAGTGATGCAATACTGAAGGCAGTGACTGATGCTCTCTGCAAGTGGAAAATGGGGGGCTTGAACTCATGCCTGGAGTCACTGATTTGGGAGGTGTAGTTATTGATTTGCAAGGTGTGAGTTTCAAGATTGTTGGAGTGTGATTATTTGGGTCTAGCCATGGTGTAGCCCAATCTATTTAATGGTCCGGATCTGGTGGTGGCCCATATGTATTTATTATGATAGTGAGAGAGTCCTTATTAAAATAGGATTGTATTCCCTTATTTGGAGGGATAAGGAATCCTTTTCCTAGTGGGATGCAGGTGGAGGTTACTTCTATATATATATGGCTACAAGCTAGGGTTTAGAAAGAGGGAGAAGATGATAAGGGACAACATACACACAAGAGATACAACACAAATACACATCTTGTAATCCCAATATTATTATAGTGGATTACTCTCTCTCCGTGGTTTTTTTCCAATTGGGTTTTCACGTAAATTCTTGTGTTCATATTTATATCTCTTTATTTATGTTTGTGTGAATGTATTTTGTGAGTTTGATATAATCAATTAATTCATCAACTGTTGGCGCGATTTTGGCCTGCTGTTTTGGTGATTTCGTCAAGCGTACAAAATCAGGCGTTAACATTGGCGCTGTCTGTGGGAACGTTTTAATGTCATTCAAATCACTGATTCCTCAAGAAGTTAAATTGAAGACGTGATGGGTCAAACAGGAGGTTTATATATTATCCATTCGGAATCCATCAATTTTTCTGATATTCAGAGAGTTTATCAAGATGTGCGGGACGGATTCCGGCCTTGGCCTTAGTAGCTTGGAATTTTCTTCGGCATCACAAATTGAGCAACTTTGGATTCCAACTTCGACACTGAAATCAGAATTAGAGTTAAGGTTTTAGCACAGTACTTCAACAATCCTAGTTGTTCATTTATAGCACTTCGGGCAACAGCAGCCCATGTGACGCCCCCAAAATTAGGTATACATCACCCATCTTGAGTCGCCAGATACATGGTACAGAATTCAAATACAACTTACTAATACAACTGTCGTGTACAATACGACAAAACATAACTGTGAATTTGAATACAATTATTGTCTACTAGAGATCATACAAACTCAAAAGGTGTCCTCAATACAATTATTGTCACACTATTTAACAGAATAGTGAGGACTACTAATACTATTCTCTGGTCCATCACTCCGTTCCCCGACTCGTCCCAGCTATATTCTCATTTCCTGAAGAGAACAGTGAAAGAAAGGGTGAGCTCAACTAGCCCAGTAAGAAATATTATGACTAAGATAATGCAGAATAAATTATCATTAGCCTTCAACAGTGTTAAACTGATAAAATACAATAAACGTCAAGTTTAACTACAGTGGAACCAGCAATCCATTAAAAGAGTCAAGTAGAAAATAAAATCTACTATCTTTTATGATTTAAAAGGCTTTTCATCATCGTTATAGCTGAGACTCATCTTAATAAATATTTCACATCATCGAATCACCCCCGCACTACGGCCAAGGATATTCTTTAGTATCACGACCACAATTATTCATGCACTACGGCCAAGAATATTTGTGTATTCATAAATGGTCATGATCATGCCAACAACTGTCCATCAATGCACTACGGGCCAATGAGGATTTTTAATTTTTACATCATTTGTAATATTACGGTCATGATTACACCGAATAATCCCTGGTCATAATCATACCAAGTCCATCTATGCACTACAGGCCACAGATGACTTTCAACAAAATATAAACATGAGGATGATGACAATGATATAAGAATTCAATAAAACAAGTTCAAAAATTATTTTATCCAGGAATTATTAACGTCCAAATTTGTCAACACGATACTGTTTTGTGGTGTAAAATTCAAGAATGATCAGAAAAAGATTTTCATGAAAGGATACTAGATGAAGCGCAAATATCAAGGATATTCCACTAATTTCATGGAGTATAGAAGTCAAAGTTTTAACCAACTGAGTATAATAAAGAATGGGATAACAAAAGAAATCACCATGCATGCGATAGACCGCACAAGCAGGTTATTCCAACAGAATAATAAATAACGGAACCAGGTCCGGCGTAAAACGCACAGACAGGATATTCCAACAGAATAATAAAGAATGGAACCAGGTCCGGTGTAAAACACACAGACAGGATATTCCAACAGAATAATAAAGAATGGAACCAGGTCCGGTGTAAAACACACAGACAAGATGTTCCAATAGAATAATAAATAATGGAACCAGGTCCGGTGTAAAACACACAGACAGGATGTTCCAACAGAATAATAGAAGAATGTCAGCAAGTATAGGGTAAACCGCGTATACAGGTTATTCCAACAGAATAATAATGAATGGAATAACATAAGGATTTCACCAAGTATAGGGTATACCGCGTATACAGGTCATGTATAGGGTATGCCACTTTTACAAGTTATTCCAACAGAGTAACAAAGAATGGAATAACATAAGTTCTCTTCAAGAAGAAAGAATAACACCCCTTACTTTATTTAGGAGATTGAATACTGCAGTAGTGTAGTAACCGAATACTCTTCTTCTTTCTCTCTTATTCTCTCTATACTTTCTCTCTCTATAGCTTGAGCGAATTCGTGAAAAATAATGAAGCCCTAGGCCTCTATTTATAGAAGATTTATTACTATTTACGAAAGTATTTACTATTTACGAAGGTAATTACTATTGACGAAGGTAATTACTATTTACGAAGGTAATTACTATTTACGAAGGTAATTACTATTGACGACGGTAATTACTATTTACAAAGGTAATTACTATTTACGAAGGTAATTACTATTTATGAAAAAGACTCTTAGATGATGACATATGGCCCCCCATAAATAATTCAACTTACCACAAACGTCTAATAATAGACTCTTTATATACATCAAGGATTGAATAAAAATTACCATAAATCATTTTATTTTTAATCAGCACATATTTAATCTTTCAACAATTATTAATCATTTATAACTTGTCGTCTCAATTATTGTTTAAATAATATAACATATTATACAGATGATACTGTGACAATAATTGAATCAATAATATAAGAGATATGATGCAGCAATTACTGTAGCAATAATTGAGTATAGCTGAGTGACTCACGTAAGCATCAATAATCAATACCGTGTGCTACTATGCAACAACGCGTATTACTGTACTTTTACTACCGAGTAGTTCAACAGTTTTAACGGTAACACCTCCGCCGTTATTTTATAGAAAGATAATTTTGTCGTTTTCTAACTACGACAATACTTCCGTTGTGGGGTCCACCAATGTTTGTGCCGTCGTACGAATATTCCCCGACAAAAAGAATATTCCCCGACCAAACGAATATTTTATAACAACTTGCGTACTTTGCAAAATTTATAAATATTACCCACAACTATAACATTATATCAAATTTATTCCATAATATTCAAAAATAATAATTATGAAAATTCATCTTTATTTATAAAAATTGGGGTCTTACAACCCACTTCGAATAATTGTAGTATGTTTCAGACTACATCTCGTCAACTTCATTATGCCTTCGATGTTTCCTTCGGGACGGACCATCGTCCTCCCGAACGCAATACTTCCTTCGGGATGGACCATCGTCTTTCCGAACGGAATATTTCCTTCGGGACGGACCATCATCCTCCCGAAGGGATTACTTTGGCGATTCCTCTTCGGGCTACACCGGTTTCATCATATCTTTGGCTGTTTACTTTCGGCAGATATAAAGTCTGATCAAAGCCCACCGCAGGGGTCGAGATGGATATTATGGCGGCATAAGGTCGGAGGGGTTATAAGGTCGGACAAGCGTCCTTCGAGAAGGCTTTGATCTCTCGAAAGGATGAACATTCTACGGATAAAAATCCCGAGGATATAAGTCCCGAGGATAAAAGTCCCGAGGATATAGATCCCGAGGATATAAGTCCCGAGGATATAAGTCCCGAGGATATAAGTCCCGAGGATATAGATCCCGAAGATATAAGTCCCGAGGATATAGATCCCGAGGATATAAGTCCCGAGGATAAAAGTTCCGAGGATATAGATCCCGAGGATATAGATCCCGAGGATATAAGTCCCGAGGATAAAAATCCCGAGGATATAAGTCCCGAGGATATAGATCACGAGGATATAAGTCCCGAGGATATAGATCCCGAGGATATAAGTTCCGATGATAAAAGTCCCGAGGATATAGATCCCAAGGATATAAGTTCCGAGGATAAAAGTCCCGAGGATATAGATCCCGAGGATATAAGTCCCGAGGATAAAAATCCCGAGGATAAAAATCCCGAAGAGACTTTTTGAATAGTCTCTTATAAATAAGGTTCTTATAAATAAGAGACTGGGGGGCATAAGGTCGGACAAACATCCTCACCAACGGATCATATCCTCCGAGACGGACCGACATCTTCTCCAACGGATATCATCCCGAGACGGACTGACATCCTCTCCAGTGGATCACATCCTCCGAGACGGACCGACATCCTCTCCAACGGATCACATCCTCCTAGACGGTCCGACATTCTCACCAACAGATCATTGTCCTCCCGAACGGATTACTTCCTTCGGGATGGACCATCATCATCTAGATCGGACAATATCCTTCGGGACGGACCAACGTCCTCCCAAACGGTCAAAATAAATATTTATACGGTTCTTCGGAACGAATACGTTTAGTTCCTCGGATCGAACTTTATAATTTATATTCGGTTGTGATAAGGTTGGTTCGGTCGTAATAAGGTTGGTTCTATATATATTGAGTTGTGATAAAGTTGGTTCTTTATATCTTTGGTATTGATAAGGATGGTTCGGTCGTAATAAGGTTGGTTCGGTTGTGATAAGGTTGGTTCTCTATATATTTGGATGTGTTCAGTGGATTATTTATCTGTCTTCGGTAGTGATAAGGTTCGTTCGGTTGATATAAGGTTGGTTCTATATATATTGGGTTGTGATAAGATGGGTTCTTTATATCTTTGGTAGTGATAAGGTTGGTTCTGTTGGGATAAGGTTGATTCGGTTGTGATAAGGTTGGTTCGGTTAGTATAAGGTTGGTTATTTATATCTTCGGTAGTGATAAGGTTGGTTCGATTTGTATAAGGTTGGTTCGGTTGGTATAAGGTTGGTTCTCCAACAATTTTAGTTTGGCACATGAAGTTCAGGAGTGATATTTTGTCTTCGGCAAATATGGTCGTTTTGTTGGGATATATTTGTATAGTCTCTCATTTATAAGTTCCTTATAAATAAGAGACTGGGGGGCAATGTTGGAGTGTGATTATTTGGGTCTAGCCATGGTGCAACCCAGTCTATTTAATGGTCCGGATCTGGTGGTGGCCCATATGTATTTATTATGATAGTGGGAGAGTCCTTATTAAAATAGGATTGTATTCCCTTATTTGGAGGGATAAGGAATTATTTTCCTAGTGGGATGCAGGTGGAGGTTACTTCTATATATATGGCTACAAGCTAGGGTTTAGAAAGAGGGAGAAGATGATAAGGGACAACATACACACAAGAGATACAACACAAATACACATTTTGTACTCCCAATATTGATTACTCTCTCTCTCCGTGGTTTTTTCTCAATTGGATTTCCACGTAAATTCTTGTGTTCATATTTATATCTCTTTATTTATATTTGTGTGAATGTATTTTGTGAGTTTGATATAATCAATTACTCCATCAACCGTTGGCGCGATTTTGACCCGCTGTTTTGGTGATTTCGTCAGGCGTACAAAATCAGGCGTTAACAAAGATCAACAAACCCATTAGGCTCCCTCCTTCTTCCGGCAACATAGTGGTACGTACATTTATATTTCTCTCCTCTACAATTACATACAAGGCGCACGCTAGCACTTTATATGTTCTTCATGCTTCAGTTAGGAAGAAACAGTTTTGTTATTTTTAAGCCTGTAAAATGAGCAAACAGTTCGGGTTCGAGTTGTACTCGCTCGACCAAAAGTTCGATTCGAGCTTGACTCAAAATATAAATGAGTCAAATATGAGCACATTTTAAAGTTCGATAAATTACTCGAACTTCCTCAAATTATAATTTTTTATTGATACTCGAATCATATTCGTTGGAAAAGTCCAAACTGCTCGGGCTCGATTCGAAATCGTGCTCGACTCGGTAGTTACATGAGCCTCAATCAAATCTTATTTTATACTCGATGAATTTTATGAACCAAATCTGAACAACTCAATACTCGGATTTATTTACCGCCTTAGTTGTTTCTACCCTATGTCATCTCAACTTTCCAACTTCATGCGGCACATGGCGCACATTAGCAACATATATTACTAAGTTAAATTCGAGTAGATTTGAAACAATCACAAAAATATGCATGTGGGTTTTGGCCACGTGTCCACGTTCTAACATGCGCTTCGACTTTCATGCATGGGAATGGCGAAATGCATTTACCATATTATTTCCAACTCATGTTTAATCTTTTCTATCATCGCCACTCCCTCTGTCTCATAATAAAAAAATTAATTTAATTTTAATAATCAATTTAATTATTTTTAAAATAAATAATTAAAAAAAATTATATAAAATTTTTAAATCACGAAACTTGATATTAATAATACATTCTTCGTAGTTTATTAGAATCATATTAATCTCTAATAAGCGTGTATTCTGATTATTTGAAAAAAAAATTATTAATTTTAAAAATAATCAAATTAATTATAAAAATTAAATTAGTACGTTTATTATGAGACTGATGAAGTATTTAGTAGCACTAAATAAATACATAATTAATCTTTTATAAACCTTTATTACTACTTTCCAACTTCCTACGAAATAGTGCAACATATTTTATTATTATTTGGTCAGTTTAATTAATTTTCTATTAAATACATACATACATATTACTCCAAAGTCCAATCTCTCACCTTTTAGGCCTGCTTTTGTTGTGTGGGTTATTGGTTTTGTAGCAGGCATTTCTAAAGAAGCAATAAATAAATAAATAAATAAAATTAACAAAAAAAATGCATTTGTGATCCTTCTGTTCATTTTTAGTTGAGGAAACAGATAGATTAATAAAATTAATTCATGTTTTATTTAATTAATTAAATTGAGTATAAAATCTCAATATTTCTCTTTTAAAATTTATTTAATACATGAAATTAAAGAGATATAAATTAGTATTTAATATATATTTAGAAATAGTACGAGAAATTAAGTAATTTATTCTTCAAATATATTAAATCTACAATAGATAAAAATAAATAAATTTTTATCTCTAAAAAGACTGATAAAAAAAAAGTATAATGCTAGTCGCTAGAACTAGTACTGTATTGCGGTATTTGACAATGTCTCTATCATATCATATGCATGAAAGGCTACATCTTGTTGTGTTATATATAGTGAGATAATGCATTTTATCGGTAAAATTATTAACTAGTTAAGATTTATATTAATTAGTGTTTGTGGCACACGTGTTGCACGTGCAATTAACATTAGGATATAATAATTTTTTTATTATTAAATTTAGGAAATTTAATAAAAACATATTTTTAAAAAAATTAAAACGGGCAAAAGTGTTAGATTACCAAAAAATTTAAGGACAAAATACAAAAAAATTTATGCCTCCCTTTATAATATAATATAGATATGATTTAGTTAAGATTTCTCACAGAAATTATGAAGAAGCAAATTTATTAAAAGAGTTGTGTAATAAAAGGGGGATGAATAATTTGGAAGAAAAAAAGAAGACTACTAGTACGGAATTTGTAAACTTTAATTATATAAAAACAAAAGTGACAGATAATTGAAGTTGGCAATTACCTCAATTGGGTAATTAATTACCTTTAGCTTTCTTGTGAAAAGAAAAGTCCACAAAAAGTAGGGTGCATGTCTATTCTAGTGGCAGTTGCTAAAAATGCTTCTTTATAGAGTGGGGTGGGGTTAAAATATTCTCAACAAGGTACAAACTTTTTTCAAGATAAATTACAACTATTTTTGTATTTCCTTAGGAAATATTCTTTTAATATATCTATCTAATAAAATATAAATGGTTTTGAATTTCCTGTTCACTTAATAAATATATCATCTGGACCAGTTCAAAATTTGAGATAAATCTCACCGTCCATACAGTACCGGAGGCATGGAACCCAGCTAGTATATATATATATATATAGAGAGAGAGAGAGTATGAGGATCTCTAATAGACTGGTCCGTTGACAGACCAACTATAACAACGGGTTTTTTAGCAATGGCGACGGTATGAACCGTCGTCATATTCATCGTCATAGTTGGTCTGTCAACGAACTGATCCGTTGGAGCACTGGCATATATATATATAGTCCGGCTCTCTCCAGCAAATTAACTGGAGGGAGCGAACCGGCTATAGCGACGGTTTTTTCCGTCGTTATAGCATAAAAAACCCGGCTTTATATTCTATAGTGACGAAAAAATCCGTCGCTATAGCCGGTTCGTTTTTAGTTCGTTCCCCCCAGTTCGCTGGAGAAGCGGACTATATATATAGATAGATAGATATATACATGTTCACTCCACTTGTATACTTCCTCATTCTAAAAATAGTCCTGTTGAATTCTGAGTTATGCTAAAAGGTAAACTGGAATATTTGGTGTTTGCTGAATTTTGAATTAAATTGAAACTTGTGATAGTAACATTTTCCGCTACACTCTCACTTTTGAAATACCTTAATAAATCTCATTTGAGTTTTCGACGACCATATATTTTGCATGTTATTTGGACTCTATTCTTATTGAAATCTAACTAACTAACTAATATTAATCGAAATATTAGATCCAAGGAGGAACTTTCCGTGCATCAGATACATTTCCAGCCGATCGCCATCTAGTTGAACTATGGTCTCCAAATTCTCAGAAACTTAATAAACTAGATACCACTACTACTACCCAAGATGTATTCAATGATAATAAAGGCCAAAGTAATGGAATCTACTATGAAGCCATTACCCTCCAGGGACATCTTTGTAATTCTGTAATATAGCACACCTAGAGGGGGGTGAATAGGTGTAAATACTTAGAAGTGATCTACAGTGGCCAATTTTTGAAGTTTACTATAACAAGCTATAATCGGACGGTCTAACCTTGTCCGTATTAGTTATATTCTTAGACTGTTATAAACGGACAGCTAATACATGTCCGTATTAGTATAAAATTACTCCAACTAAAACCAAACTCGGCAGAATATAAAGCTTAAAATAAACAGAAACACGAAAAATAAATCACACCGAGTTTTTTTACGTGGTTCAGCCCCTATCCTCTAGTCTAGTAGTCTAATCCACGTCCAATCCCAACTAGAATTGGAGACTCACTTTATTAAAATAATACTCAATAATTACAAAGTAAATAAAAACTCCATGTTACAACGATGATCACTTGGACACCTCTGCCCCCTTTGCACCTCTGCAACACCTCTCACTTCTGAGACTTGATAACTTCGTTGAACAGACTGAGCATTACAAAATAAAAATCCCAAGCCAATCCTAGACTTGTACTACTATGGTTACAATAGATATTGAAATAAAGGATATAAGAACACTGTCAACCAAGAATATAAGAATGATTATCTCAGATAGCTCTCTTGAAGATTATGTTCTGCAGTCTTGTCTTCCTTCATGAAGCCGAGTAAACCATATAAATACAGAAGAGAGCAACGGCTATGACTGCAAGTAACGTTCAAATTGCAACAGCCGGTACTTTAAAACAGTAGAAACGTTAGCAATAACAACTCAGTAGATAAGAGAAGCAGTCAAAATAAAATATAAAGACTAGCTAATAGAGTCTTTTTGACTGTTAACACAACAACTGTTGTTAGCAAAAAAGAGTCCTTATTGACTGTTGTTCCATTTTAAATAAGAGTCCATAGATATACCAATTCCTAAAAAAAATCTTCAAGACACGTAAATTGGTATAACATATATATATATTAATTCATATTTGAATAAGTCTTCAAACCAAATCAGGATTAGATGTAACTATATATATAAAACAGAAAGCATGAGACAATAACAACCAACTTACAGTAACTTTGAAGCACGTGACCAAACTGCAGTATACTTTCATGCTACTATTAACATGCATACAAATTTTTGATTAACATAACTTATTATATAAAAACAGTTTAGTCCATAAAACATTGTCATCATTAAAACCTTAGAGTATATATATTACTAACATTCTCCCCCTTTTTGATGATGACAATATATATATATATATAACACACTCCCCCTAAATATATGGCTCCCCCTTAAAATAGGCATATTTGTCAAACAAACTCTTTTAACATGGCATTTTCATCAAATATTGCATATATATCAAACTACCCATATTAAACACACATAGTGCCCAAAGTATGCCAGTAAAGAAGAATCATATATCTTAACCAATCAAGATAGATTAAACCAACAGATTCAAATATCCAAATTTCAAAATATTCAGAACATATCCAAATTTGTAACATATCCTGCCAAATATCCAAAACATATCCAAATTCAAATTAGTAACATATATCCTACCAAATATCCAAAACCAACACAACAGAGCCCCAAAATCTCTCCCCCTTTGACATCATCAAAAAGGAGGAATTAATTATCTTCTTTATCAGTTTCAAACACCCCATCTTCAATCTTCTTAGACAAATCCTTGAATTGCACATCTAAAGATTCAACCTTTTCAGTTACTGTGAGTACTCTATCAGATAAAGAATTGAGTGTAGCTGAAAAAGTATGCATAAGTTCAAGCACTGTGTCAAACTTGGAATTCATTTCAGTAATGAGTTGAGAAAGTTCTGAATTGGTAGAAACCGGAGGAATTGGAATAGAAGAAGAATGAGATGGAGAAACATGAGGAGGAGGAACAATAGGATCAGGAATGCCTTCTACAATGTCCCAAGATAAAATATTGTCAGCCCCAATTTTGAGTTTTGAAACACCAAGTCATCAATGACTTCAGTTAAGTGAAACACTTCTTCATTCTCAAAGGATATATCAAAATGACTAAAAATCTTTGTTAAAAAACCTCCATATGGAAAACATTTTGATTTTGTTTTGTCATAACTTTCCATATGATTTATCATTAAAAGAGCACAGTTAAATTGTGTTTGTGACAAAATGAGGGATGACAAAATTAAATCTTGATACGTCATCTCAGACCTACCACCAGTTCTACGAATAAGATTGGCACGAATTAGCTTATGTATCACACTATTTAATGGTGTGGTCTCAAGAACTATAGGTAGAGAAACAAACTCAGAAGTGGGACAATCTTTAACTAACCTCAACTGTTGCAGAATAGATAAGTTTTCAATTTCCAGTGGCCCTTTGAAAGTGAATGGGGATGGACCAGTGCGAGGGATGTCAAACAAAACACCTAGTAAAGCAGAGTCTATTAACAGAGTTTTGTTTGCACAAAAGTTTGAATTTGATTATGGGCAACAGACAAATTTCCATAAAATTATTTAATTAATTTGGGATAAACAGATGTTGGGGGAAACAGTAAACTAGATAGACCAATGTGATTAAAAAGTTCAGTAACCCCAATTTTATGAAAAAGAACAGGGTCAACGGGTTTTCCACACACAATGGGTTTATTCACTATTATTTTCTGAAATTGATTTGCAAATTTGTTGGATCGAAAAACAATAGTGGAGGCATGAGTGCTATAAAGAGAGTTTGAAATGGGTATACTCACAGCAACTCGGGTGTTACCCTTAGATGTGTCCCCTATTTTCTTCATCTTCTTTCCCAAATCAGAGCCCAATCTGGAGAGCCCAAATCTGTAGCCTGAGAGCGTTGTAACGGCTCACGTCCGGTATTAAAGATAAACTCACCCCCTGTTTTGGCCATTTTTATGGAGATTAATGAGAAAGCTTGATGGAGATAGGGAGAAGAATAAACCTAGGTTGGTGAGAGAAAAAAAAGAACGTGTGACGCCCCCAAAAGAGGTATACATCACCCATTCTGAGTCGTCAAATATATGGTACAGAAACAACTACAACTTTATGAATACAACATAAAAACTGTGAGTTTAAATACAAATATTGTCATTAGACAATATCCACACTCAAATAAGTCCTCATTACAATTATTGATACATTATTTTACAAAATAATGAGGACTACTAAAACAGCTATCTTGAGCCATCACTCCACACCCCGACTAGTTCCCGCTATATTCTCGCATCCTGAGAAGAAAAATGTAACAAAAAGGAAAAGGGTGAGCTCAACTAGCCAGTAAAGAAAATTATGACTAAGATAATATAGAACAAATTATCGTTAGTCCTCAACAGGGAAAAATCTAATAGAATACAATAGACAACCAGTTTTAAATCAATCTTCGCAGCGGAAATAATAATTCATTAGAAGAGTTAAGTAGAGAATGCAAACTATTATCTTCCATATATGAATTTAAAAGTTCATCGTCGATATTTTATCCCTGTAACATCAATCAATATATATCTGGAATCAAATATTCATCTTTGCACTACAGGCCAAAGATATTCATCAGTTGGTCATGTTCATCTAAACACCTGTTCATCTTTGCACTATGGGCCAAAGATATTAATCAGTCGGTCATGTTCATCTCAACACCTGTTCATCTTTACACTACGAGCCAAAGATATTCATCAAGAAATCATTCATCTTTGCACTACAGGCCAAAGATATTTAGTAATATCATCATTTAGGACTGAGGATGATGAAAAATATTTTAAAGAAAACGAATCCAGTGAAACAAAAGAACAAGTATTAATGATTCGTACTTTAAATAATCCAAGTTCAAAAATACTTCATAAATAACCAGATTGGAGTAAAATTCAAAAATGAAGACCAAAACATAGATCTAATCTAAGATAGGAATCATAACAAACGATCTTGGACACAGAAAAGAAAATTTAATTTTTCTGTGAATAGAGTCGTATTCGTGAATAGTGTCATATACGTGAATAGTAACTCCAACCTCAAAAGATAGAAATTTTACAAAAAAAACATCATCACGCTTCGTGAATAGTAACTCGTGAATAGTAACTCATGAATAGTAACTCGTGAATAGTAACTCATTAATAGTAACCCCGACATGAAAAAGTTTTAAATTTGATAAAAATTTCCAACCAATATTTCGGCATAATGATATTGAAGAAATAATATTATTTTTGAATAAAATAACATCTCTTACCTCAGAAAGAATATTACTTCTGACTGAAATATTATATATAATGCTGAAAGAACTTGCACCGTATAGCAATACTCAAAGTACTAAAATACTCACAAGAATACGCTCAATATATCGAGAGAGAAAGAGAGAGAAATCTGTAGTTTCTGGTGTAATTTTCAATTCTAACCTAAGCACCTATTTATAGGAAAATGCTTAGAAAACCAAAGCAGAAAATTTAATATAATATTAATATTTTTAAAACTTATTCATACGCACACCTTTGAATCTGATTTCAGCCATCAAAATAGTCCACCATAATGACAAAAACGTTTTTCAAAATAAAAATATTTAAAACTTCCAAAATTTAATTATTTCGAAACTTCGGAACTTCAATAATTCATAATAGATAGTCCTTTACAAGAAAATTCGAATCTCGCGATTTTTTATAGAAAATTCAATTCTCTACAACTTTGCAGAAGAAAGTTTTTCCAAATTCCAAACAGAAATTGACCGAAATCCATAAACGGACGATTTTACAGGCTATAATCAAATTTTAGTTAAGAAATTGGGTCCACTGACACACAAAATATGTGTTAATCATTTAATGCAACAAAAATAATCTTCTTCCTCATATACTCATATATCTCACATTCATTGTAAAACTATCACCATTATTATATAATATAACAAAATATTATTTTATCAGAAAAGATAAAATATCAATTTTTAACAATTGTCACTATAAAAATTTTCTCCATCTATATCCACATAAAATCAATATTTTCCTCATCATATAAATCAATAATTAATTATTCAGAAATAATATTACAGAATCACAGTACTGGCAACCAGGCCGTTCCCAGGAAAGAGGGGGCTTTCCAATAAGGATTTCTCCTTACTAGCGCGCAATTAGGTGACCAAACCTCTCCTTAGACAGAACTTTTAGACATTGCCAATAATGTTATCTAATAATATTATTCAGATAATATGAATTATTGCTCCGATAATAAAAAATACTGTGTAGTGACAATTATTGAAATAACAGTAATATAAAAAAATCAACGCAACAATTATTGAATCAATAAAATAAAATACTGAACAGTAATTACTGTAACAATTATTGAGTAGTGCCTTCTTACATAAGAATCAATAATTGGTGCAATACCATGTGCTACTGTGCAATAACGCGTATTACTGTGTTTTAACCACCGGGTATTCTAACGGTAACAACTACGCCGTTATTTATAAACAACTTATACTTGTCGTTTTTTTCATCCAATCGCTTTCCGTTATGGGGCCCACAAAAGACTGTGTCGTCGTACGAATATTCCCCGACAGCAAGAATATTCCACAACCAAACGAATATTCCCCGAAAACAATGAATATTTTATAACCACCTGCTTATTTAAAATATTTACGCATTTTACCCATAACTAACCAAATTAATCAAATCAACCTTTACTATTTTAAAATAAAAAATAGAGAAAATTAAATTTCATTTATTAATAATTTGGGGTCTTACAGAACGTAATAGGAGAGACAGAGAAAAAAAACGGTAAAGATCAAGAGAATATGAAGAGTTTTTGTTAAAAAAAATCTGGTAGTACAGATAGTAGAGAAAAAAAATAACGAAAAAATAAATATTAAAATAGAAAACAGAGTACTAAAAGGATTGAGACACTGATCAGTTTAGAATTTGGTCCAAGAAGAGTGGGAGATGGAGAGTTTATTTAAAAAATGGAAACAGGTAAGTACCGGAAAAAATATATTCCCGCTCAAAATCTAACATAACAAATACCAATACCAATCATACCCCTGAAAATATCAATTTTATCCTTACGTAAATAAGATCAAAATGATAATTTCACATAAATCAAGTAAAAAAATAATCCTAATATAATCATAAATAAACTGAATATATATATATATATATATATATATAAAAATTAATAATTATTATAATTAAAAAAATTAAATTTTTTTATTTTAAAATTCTTAACCACATTACAGACATTCCAAGTTCTCTTCTCAAAGTGCAAAAACGCTCTTCACTTAAAGATTTTGTAAAAATATCTGTCAATTGATGTTCAGTAGGGACAAATACTAATTTAATTAATCCTTTAGCAACATTGTCACGTAAAAAATGATGTCTCACTTCAATATGCTTAGTACGAGAATGAAGCACATGATTTTTTGAAATATCAATTGCACTAGTATTGTCACATAATAGGCACATTTTCACATATCACATTAAAATCATAAAGAGTTTGAATCATCCATAAAATTTGTGAACAACAACTACCTACCGCTAAATATTCACCTTCCGTAGTAGACAAGGCGACTGATGTTTGCTTTTTGTTGTGCCAAGCCACAAGGCTTTGTCCTAAAAATTCACAAGCACCGCTTGTGCTTTTTCTATCAACTTGGTACCCTGCATAATCTACATCTGAATATTCAATTAGTTCAAAGCTAGGAGATACAGGATAGTATAAGCCAAAATTAATTGTACCAGATAAATATTTAAATATTCTTTTTACCGCTTTAAGATGAGATTCTTTCGGTTGAGCTTGAAATCTAGCACATAAGCATACACTATACATAATATATGGCCTTGATGCAGTTAAATAAAGTAAACAACCAATCATACCTCGATACATTGTTACTTCAATATCTTTACCTGTAGCATCCGCAGTAAGCTTGATGGTAGTACTCATTGGTGTTGACTTTGGTTTGGTATTTTCAAAACCAAATCTCTTTAATAACTCCTTTACATACTTGGATTGGTGAATGTGAATCCCTTCATTAGATTGTTTGATTTGAAGCCCCAAGAAATAGTTCAATTCACCCATAAGGCTTATGTCAAAATTATTATGCATACATTGGGAAAACCACTCACACAAAGAATTAGTAGTAGCTCCAAAAATTATGTCATCCACATAAATTTGAATAATTAATAAATCTTTATTTTTGGTTTTAATAAAAAGAGTAGAGTCAATCTTACCGCGATTAAAACCATTTTCTAATAAAAACTTGCTTAGTCTTTTATACCAAGCTCTTGGAGCTTGTTTTAATCCATACAAAGCCTTTTTCAATTTAAACACATGATGTGGATATTTTTCATGTTCAAACCCGGGTGGTTGCTTGACATAAACTTCTTCATTTAAGTAACCATTTAGAAAAGCACTTTTCACATCCATTTGAAATAATTTAAATTGTCTAAAGCATGCATAGGCTAATAAAATTCTTATAAGCTTCCAACCTTGCAACAGGGGCAAAGGTTTCTTCATAGTTTATACCTTCCTGTTGATTATAGCCTTGAGCTACCAATTTGGCCTTGTTTCTTGTTATAATACCAATTTCATCTAATTTATTTTTGAAAATCCAATTAGTACCAATAATAGATGCATTTTTATGAGGCTTAACAAGATCTCATACCTGACATCGTTCAAATTGATTTAACTCTTCCTGCATGGCAATTGTCCAATTTTCATCTTGAATAGCTTCCTTGGCAGTTTTTTGGTTCAACTTGAGAAAGAAAGGCTGAAAATGCACAATAATTTCTTGTTTTCCTTCTTGTATTCATCCAAGTGTCAGGATCTCCAATAATCAAGTTTGGAGGATGATTTCTCACAGTCCGAGATGATTTAGGAAGCTTGGCAGTGGTCATTTGTTCGTTGGATTCAAACTGTGGTATATCACCTTCTGCATCACTATGTTCGTCTGATTTTTCTTCTAAATCGAACGTGTCTGACTGTCTATTTTTCGGTGTCTGCATGTCTGAGTTTTCTACTAAAACGGACGGGTCAGGCTGTCTATTTTCAGTTGTATTTCCTTCTGATTCGGACGGCTTAGGCTGTTTGTTTTCAGCTGTATTTCCTTCTAATTCGGACGGCGTAGGCTGTCCAGATTTAACAGTTTGGCTTCCATGAATTAAATTGTTATTTCCTGCAGAATCCTCATCTTTTGACAGACCATGGTTAACTTCATTAAATATTACATGCACTGATTCTTCAACCTTTGACTTGTCAATATTATAAACCTTATATGCCTTACTATGTACTGAATAACCAATAAAAATAGCTTTGGTTGATTTTGCATCAAATTTTCCAAGATTACTATTAGTATTTAAAACAAAATATTTAGCACCAAACACTTTAAAATAATTAATATTAGGAATCCTTTTGTTTAGTAACTCATATGGTGTTTTCAATAATATGGGTCTAATCAATACTCTATTTAGAATATAACATGCAGTACTTACAGCCTCTGCCCAAAATCTTTTAGGCAGTTTACTTTCTTGAAGTAACATCCTTACAGTTTCTTGGAGAGTACGATTTTTGCGTTCCACTACACCATTTTGTTGTGGAGTTCTTGGTGCAGAAAATTCATGTGTAACACCTCTCTCACTGCAATATGGTATAAAGTCTTTTCCAAATTCCCCACCATGGTCACTCCGAATACCAATTAGCTTGAGATTGTGTTTTGTTTCAACATTCTTTATAAGCTTTTTAAATTCTGCAAAAGCTTGATCTTTAGTTTTCAAAAATAAAACCCATGTAAATCTTGAAAAATCATCAACAATAACAAAAGCATAATGATTATTTCCTAAGCTAGCATATCTCTCGAGTCCAAACAAATCAAGATGCAATAATTGAAGAGGTAAAGAAGTTGATACCTTATTTTTGCTTATAAAGGATTTCTTGCTTGTTTACCTAACTGACATGCATTACAAATCCCCGTCTTTTCATATTTTAGCTTTGACAATCCTTTGACGAGGTTCTTGGTAGCTAATTTGTTAATCAATTCCATATGCACATGTCCTAACCTTCTATGCCAAAGAATAGTTTAAGAATAGTTTGATCTTGAATAGCAGTTAGGCAAATATCTTCATTTTGATTTTCAAAATTAACTAGTATAAATATTACCCTCCCTTTGAGCAATTAAAGGAACATTGTGAGAAGCATGAATAATAACACATTTATCTTTTTCAAAAACTACTTTATGTCCACTATCCATTAGTTGACTTACACTAATTAAATTATATTTTAATCCTTCAATATAATGAACATTATCAATGAAAACCTTATCATTTCCAATTTTACCTTTACCGACGATTTGGCATTTGGTGTCATCTCCAAAGGTAACAGTTCCTCCCTTCTTAGTTGTTAATGAGATGAATTTAGCACTATCACCCGTCATGTGTCTAGAACATCCACTGTCTACCACCCATTTATGTAACGATACTTTAGCTTTTAAACACACCTACAAAACAAAGAAGTAGCTCATCGTTTTGGTACCCAAATCTGTTTATAGGTCCTGTATTGTTAGTAGCAATTAAATCTCTTTTCTTTACCCTAAACTTGTTTAATTTTAATTTTATTACAATTTGTATCAAAATGTCCTTTTAAACCATAATTTTTGCAAGTAATAAAAGGTGAGCAATAAAGAGGCTTGTTCCTTGGTTTATTATTTATTACTATAATTTTATTAGTAGTGCTTGTGATGTTCTTAATAGGATTATATCCAATTCCTTATTTATCTAGACTTGACATTTGAGCACCTAACATTATATTTAAATTCTCTTCCCCTTGAACAAATTTTGCAAGATCCTTTTTCAATAAAATTATTTCTTCCTCATTATTATTTTGCATGTTTAATATTTTTCCATCATTAAAAGCATCAATACAAGTATCTCTCATTTTCAAACTTTCTTTTAAAACATCATTTTCCTTTTTAAGATCATTGAATTCTTCATTTAATTTGTTTGCACGATTATATAAAATTTTATTATAGTTATCAAGATAATCAATTTTAGCATTTAACTTAGATATTTCACTTGATGAGCAATCTTTAACTATTTCTTGTTTTTCTTCAATTAATGTTTCTACCTCTTTCATTAAATCATTTATCCAATTTTTTAAATGAGCATTTTTCTCTTTAATAGGAATATTTTCATTTTTTAAAACTAGATAATCAAAAATAGTAATATCACCAAGTTCGGAGTTTACCTCAGATGATTTTTGATTGCATAATCCAGTGAAACACAGTTGAGCAATTTCATCTTCTTCCTCATCATGATTGGACTCATCGTCGCTCCATGTCATTAACGTCTTTCCTTTTGAATTGCTTGCTTTGTTCTTCCTTTTTAATTGGAAGCAGTCTCTCTTGAAATGTCTGGGCCTTCCACATTTAAAACAGGTATCTTCTTGTGGCTTTTGCTTGGCATCTTTCTTGTTGTTGAATGTCTTGCCTTGAAACCTTGATTTATTCTTCTTTCTAATCAGCTCTCTCAATTTTCGGGACATCATAGCTATTTCTTCATTGGAGTCTTCATCATCATCTTTTATGAAGCTTTCAACTTAAGGTCTTCCTTTTAGGTCATTCATCTTCTTCATCATACCTCTTTAGTTAATTTTCGAATTCTTCAAGTTCTCCAAACAAAGTTAGAGTTTCCATCGTACTGATTGTAGTTGAGTCTTGAAGAGTTATTACTTTTGGTGCAAATCGTTTGGGCATGACTCTAAGAATCTTTCTATTTATCTCCCTTTGATCAATTTTCCGACCAAGAGGAATCTAGTTTGAGCTTCTTTTATGGATTCATTCTTCTCTAACCTGAAAAGTTCATATTCTTCATGGCTCATGATGATTGTATCCCATATTTCTTTAGCAGTAGTGCATGCAGAAACTTTGTCAATTTCAACTTGAATCATTCCACTTAGCAGCGTGTTCATGGTTTTGGAGTCGTAGGATACCATGTATGATTCATTTGAATCCATTTCCATGAGAGTCTTCGGTTTTCCATCATCATGTCTTGGAATGACAGGGCCATTCTCAACAACCCACCATTCTCATGGGTCTCGTTTTAGATAAATCATCATTCTAAACTTCCAAAAGTTGAAGTTTTCACTTCCGAGCAACAAAGGTGGTCGGCTTGTGGATTGACCTTCTTGAAAACTGAGGTGTGTCATATGATCTTTCCCTACGACCTGCAAAGATCAATATTAGTAGAGCCTTGCTCTGATACCAAATGTAATTATGTAATATAGCACACCTAGAGGGGGGTGAATAGGTGTAAATACTTAGAAGTAATCTACAGTGGCCAATTTTTGAAGTTTACTATAAAAAGCTATAATCGGACGGTCTAACCCTGTCCGTATTAGTTATATTCTTAGACTGTTATAAACGAACAGCTAATACATGTCCGTATTAGTATAAAATTACTCCAACTAAAACCAAACTCGGCAGAATATAAAGCTTAAAAAAACAGAAACAAGAAAAATAAATCACACCGAGATTTTTTTTACGTGGTTCAGCCCCTATCCTCTAGTCTAGTAGCCTAATCCACATCCAATCCCAACTAGGATTGGGAGACTCACTTTATTAAAATAATACTCAGCAATTACAAAGTAAATAAAAACTCCCTGTTACAACGATGATCACTTGGACACCTCTACCCCCTTTGCACCTCTGCAACACCTCTCACCTCTGAGACTTGATAACTTCGTTGAACAGACTGAGTATTACAAAATAAAAACCCCAAGCCAATCCTAGACTTGTACTACTATGGTTACAATAGATATTGAAATAAAGGATATAAGAATACTGTCAACCAAGAATATAAGAATGATTATCTCAGATAGCTCTCTTGAAGATTATGTTATGCAGTCTTGTCTTCCTTCATGAAGCCGAGTAAACCATATAAATACAGAAGAGAGCAACGGCTATGACTGCAAGTAACAGTTCCAATTGCAACAGCTAGTACTTTGAAACAGTAAAAACGTTAACAATAACAACTCAGTAGATAAGAGAAGCAGTCAAAATAAAATATAAAGACTAGCTAATAGAGTCCTTTTGACTGTTAACACAACAACTGCTGTTAGCAAGAAAGAGTCCTTATTGACTGTTGTTCCATTTTAAATAAGAGTCCATAGATATACCAATTCCTAAAAAAATCTTCAAGACACGTAAATTGGTATAACATATATATATATATATATATATATATATATATATATATATATATATATATATATTCATATTTGAATAAGTCTTCAAACCAAATCAGGATTAGATGTAACTATATATATAAAACAGAAAGCATGAGACAATAACAACAACTTACAGTAACTTTGAAGCACGTGACCAAACTGCAGTATACTTTCATGCTACTATTAACATGCATACAAATTTTTGATTAACATGACTTATTATATAAAAACAGTTTAGTCCATAAAACATTGTCATCATTAAAACCTTAGAGTATATATATTACTAACAATCCTCTTCGATTCGAGTTATCGAGGAGGAATTTTGGTGGTGGATTCGGCTAGAATCCGCGCATAGTCGGACTGCTTCTTTCTCCACTTCATAACACAAGGAATTCTAGTCCAGAAAGGACACGAGACGTTCATATCAACCTGTTTTCTGGGAGAACACCCCACAGTGGGTGGCGATAAAGGGGAAAAGGATTTCTTAGGCACTGCCATCGATCTTGCTAGCAACGATAATGCAGTTACTGATGTTGCCATTTTTTCAGCAGCTACTGAGATTACTTTGAGGGGTCAGGCTAATATCATAACGGGGGTACATTGTTACAATAAAGCAACATATTTTGGTGGTGTTGGGATTTTAGTAAAAGCAGGCAAGACTCGAATAGATAATTCTTACTTGGATTATAATTCCATAATCATTGAAGATCCTTCTCAAGTTCATGTTACTAATGGCTTTTTCCTAGGAGGAGGGAATATTGTTCTGAAATCCATCTAGGGTCGAATTTCTGGTTTGACTGTTGTTGACAACATGTTTTCTGGCGACGCCAAGAATTGGGTGCCAACCATAAGTTTAGATGGGAAATTCACGAGTATTGATCAAGTGGTGATTGATCATAACAATGTTAATGGAATGAGATTGAAATCGACGGTGGGGAAGTTGGTGGTACCTGGAAATGGGACGCGTTGGGAGGCGGATTTTTCATCCCTTCTGGTGTTTCCTGATCAAATAAATCATGTTCAGTACTCATTTTATGCTCAGGGAGCTTCGGGGGGGGAGTTTCCAGGACATGCATTGACAAAGGTTTCCAATAATGTTGTGGTTGTTGAGATTGAAAGAGCGGTTAAAGGTGTAGTTTCGGTTGTTGTTGATCAGTATAATATGGTTGGGGAGAGAAATTTGTTCGTGTAAGTTGCAGGAATTTGTCCATTCTTAATCTTCAAGAATGAATGTTTTAGGAAAGATTGATGTCTTGTATTATTTGATGATTATTTTTAAATGGTAATTTTAGTTTTAATTTTCGACCTTATTTTTTGTGTTAAGGTATTTGTTTAAAATTCCAGAAGTCCATTCAAAGATTTGACAAATTATGAACTTATTGTATTTGGGAGAAACACTAAGAAGATTAAAGAGATGAATAATTTAGATTGAGAAATAAATTAAGAATGAATAATGTTTCTCAAGTAATGAAAACTTGAAAAGAAATGTTGAGGCACTCTTTTAAGACTAATATGCTCGCTCATTTTTCACCCAATTTTTCCTCAATACATATTTAAAAATCGACGCAAGTTATTGTGTTGCTAAATATGTATTGGAAAAAATTGGCTAAAAAGTGTAATAGAGGGGGGATCTTAATCCGAAATTTACCAAGTGAAACTATCTCTAGTAAATTAAGTCACTTCTATCAAACACAACAAACACTAGTGAGTTTAATTTTGTTTGTGTGTGAGAGAGAAAGAGAGATGCTTTTTCTCTTTAGTTTGGGCGCACAAACAAAAGGGAAGACAGTGGATTATCAAGTAAGCATATCCAGTGCCACATTTTCCCATCATTTTATCCATTACCCTCCATTGAGATAGCTTGTTTTTCTTATCCTGTCCCTTTCATTTTGTACTGTGTTCTTTCCTCCTATTCAAATTTCCATCTTTATCTTCCCACTTACAGTTATTCTCCCCATCTCTCTCCTTTCCCTCTCCCAATGGCAGAACCTCTATCACCCACTCTGAGTCCCAGCTCAAACACGCCATTGTCTTAACCCTGCACTCGACTTCAATGTTGCAGTCATCATTGCAGCCCTCTTGTGCGCCTTACTTTGTGCTCTAGGTCTAAACTCCATGCTTCATTGCATATTCCAATGCACGCATCGCTCACTCACTGAGCCAGCTCAATGGGTTGCTTCACGACGAATAAACTCCGGCCTTAAGCAGAAAGATATAGTAACATTACCAACTTCAACATATGCAAATTCTGGCTCACCGCCATCAGTTTCAGGCTGTGCCATTTGCTTGTTGGATTTCTCCGAGGGGGAGAAGATTAGGATTTTACCCAAATGCAACCATCGATTCCATGCTACTTGTATCGACAAGTGGCTGCTTTCTCACTCATCCTGCCCTAATTGCCGGATTCGCCTCAAGACCAACAGTTCTATATCCTGCAGTTTAGAGATTTTGGTGGCAGCTTCTTGAGCTAATAGATTTGTAACCGCTGCTTTCTCACTCATCCTGCCCTAAGTGCCGGATTCGCCTCAAGACCAACAGTTCTATATCCTTCAGTTTAGAGATTTTGGTGGCAGCTTCTTGAGCTAATAGATTTGTAACCGCTGCGCTCTTTCTTTCCCGCTTATTTAGTAGAGTTATAAATCTTGCAACTGAGTTTCATTTTGTAAGTTATAGTTTTTTATTCTTTTATTATGGAGTCCAAAAGAGATTCTTCGTAGCCTTACCAGGGCTGTAAAGCAATCTCATGTGGTTTGTTGCAAAACCTTTAACAGGGCAGTTTTTAATGAATTCTATGCCTTGACCATGAAAAATTTGAGCCAAGTTGATTCAAGAATTCACAAGTTTCTTCTCTTTCAACTTGTTTGTCCGAGAGTATCACCCATCACAAAAACCTTATTTCCCCCTAAAAAAATTACCAAATTTCTCCAAGATCTTTAAGCACCATACAAGTAATCTGTCCTATATATCATAAAAAGTAGAAACAACAATGTGCTAGTATAACTCAACACTAAACATTTCAGTCTAAAACTTCTTCATAGATTAACACACGATCTCGTAGAATTCACTGGTAAAACTTCTGTTAGAGACTGAACAAACAGGCAAGCAGTATATACATTTCAAATCTAAGCATAAATTCCCAATCAGACCACAGGCTATGATGTTTTCACAGCAAGGTAATGCACCATAAACTTGCAGTTCAAGAAAAATGACCTGGTCATGCACATATCAAATTCTTCAACAAACCATATATACCAAATCATGAGCACACCTTACTCCCCGTCATTGTCGTCCTCATCATAATATTCTTCATCAGTACTGGCATCATAATAATACTCTTCATCATCATCATAAGTTGCATTTGCCTTTGCCATCAGTTGTTCTTGAATTTGGTCTCTGATGGCAGTTCCCTGATGAAAAACAATTTTATTATCAGAACTAAAAATAGAATCACCTGATTAACTACAAGTGCAAGCATTCTTTCTGCATCAAGTCCCTCGAGTCTCCATTCAACTGAAAACTGTTATCTTTTGTGCGTGTGCGTGTGTGTGTGTGCGTGAGAGGGAGAGAGAGAGAGAGAGAGAGCTCATCATTTTATGGCAGCCTTCTTCAAACATCTCAAGAAAACCGGCAACCATACGATCAGCATTCTCCACCCACAGATTACGGTTTTTTGCGACTGTTTGCATCTGCAACACAGTCCAGATGCATACCATTTAATTATTCTTACCCAGTTACCATCTAATAACATATCTTCAAAGAGAACATAGAATTGCACAATCAGAAAATAACACTATAAGGAGAGAAACCACTTATAAATGCAGAAAGTTGATCATCTGATGCATTTCATCAGAGGGCAAGTATAGAGAATCATAGATTTGCATAATGCATACCCAAGACACATATGCAAAGATTTAAAGTAATCTGTGTTACTTAGAGATGGTGATAGCATATACATAAATCTTTCTCTTGCTGTTTCTTCACCTTTTCTCGCTACTTCTTTAACATGTTCACTCTCCACCTCTTTTCCTGATAGAAAGTTGCAAAAGTGATATGAATTTACTTGCTGAAGAAGATTATTAGATATCAAATGAAGGAATATTTAAAGCAAAAGATGGTGGTTATTCAAAGAAAAGGACATGCCTTCACCTAGCTAACGCCTAGTTCCTTCCTTGAGTATCCTCGATCCAAATTGCGCATCACATACTCATTGTAGTCTTTGACAATCCTCATTATTACATCTGATGTAGAGATCCCTTCGGTCCGTTTGGTCTCCTTAAACCTTCCAATGGACTTGACCTACAAGAGAAAATTGTGTAATGTCTATATTTGTACAATTCCATTTATGAATCATAATGGATATTAATGAAGAAAATACCTATGTCCCAAAATAATGTAGTAAACTAAAAAAGTAAAAAATCCAAGGCCAGAAGCAAGAGAGCTCAAAAACTAGAAAAGCTTCTGACAAGCAGACAAGAGAACATGAAACAAAGAAAGTTCCAGAAGGATCAAGAAGAAACCACATTATAGCGGCTGAAGAATAGGAAAGTACAAAGAAAGAAGACACCAAATATTAAGCATGCAGGAAATCACAATACAATATAACTACACTATGACTTGAACTTACAAATTCATACACATCATTGCCAGCCCCGCTCGCATCAGCATACCAGGAAATTAAGGCAAAAGAAAAACGGGTAACGCATACAAAGACATAATCAACTTAAAAATGCATTGATTATATTAAATTTTTATTGTCCAAAATATTCAGTCAGGTAACTGGAAACCATATAGGGAAATATATTCAATTTCCATGTTATCAAATTGGAAAAGTCTTCCTTAAGCACATCGCCTGGCCTGATTGAAACCAAACTGGGCCCTATGTTCCAATGAATCATCGATAAGATGATTTATTGCTAGGTACTCGTATTTCCACATTATGTTTGACTCTGTAGCATGTATCTACTACCTTTTGTAACTCCTTGTTCTGTTATATTATATAGAGACTTGCTTTAGATAAGGGCTGGGTGGGATTGATTGAGTTGTATATGTGTTTCAGTTATACCTATGTGTTTCTTTTGTATATCTCGCGCGTACACGACATGATTCCTATTGACATTTCTAATGGAAGACGGTGCTTACTTATCTGAGAAAGAAAGAAAACCCCACATTCTTAGATAAACTTTTTTTTAATTAGCATAGTTTACTTCAGATTGACTGTTTTTATATCATTATATCTTCTTTATTCACTTAAAAATCAATCTAGCTAACGTTAAGCTTTTTGACGACTCATGCTACCGCTACAAGTGAAGGATGCATTGACATCCTTCCAATCAAACCTTTTCCTAAAGTGTCAAAAAGAGTAACGGGAGGTTAGGTAACAACCCAAAAGTAGTGTTGGGCTGGTTAATCTTACGGAAGAGAGTTGTGTGCCACAAAATCAATCTGATGTTTGTCAAGGAACTCTAGTGCAACCACCCATGGGGCATCAGGGATAACTTCATCTACCCACCTGCAATAAAAGGTGAACAAAGCAAAACTTCATACACTCAATCGGGAATATCAAAATAGCTTACTTTTACTTGATATATAAGTGCAAATCAAATTATCTTACTAAACTTTTAAGCAGCAGCATTGAAACGTAACCGTGCGATCAACAACTAATTATACTCAACACACATATCAGTGTAATGTGAAATTACGTGTATGCACACCTAGAAGTAAGGGTGTAAACGAGCCGAGTCGATTCGAGTATTGAGTTGCTCAGATTTGGTTCACAAAATTTATCGAGTATAAAATAAAGTTTGATTGAGGGCTCATTTAACAACCGAGTTGAGCACGATTCCGAATCGAGCCCGAGCAGTTTGAACTTTTCGAACGAATATGATCCGAGGATCAATAGAAGATTACAATTTGAGGAGGTTCGGGTAATTTATCGAACTTTAAAATGTGTTCATATTTGACTCATTTATATTTCGAGTCGAGCTCGAATCGAACTTTTAGTCGAACGAGTACGAATCGAGCCCGAACTGTTTGTTCATTTTACAGCCTTACCTAGAAGGGGGGTTGAATAAAGGGGGGGGTGCGCTCTTGTGTCACTCAACAATGACAAATTTGAAATTTTTCTGTTTTAGAAGAAACCCAGGCATGTAAAATTTAGTTGTCTATTTTAGAACTTGTCTGATTTGAGCTGTCTGTGTTAAGTTGTTTCTACAAACCTTCTCAGTATTACTTCAGTTTTAAATATGCAGTGTATGCAGATGTATTTTTAGAATTTTCTAATGTAGAATTAAGCTAAACATACAGAACAATAATCAAAGCACAAACACACCAAGAATTATACTTTGGTTCAGCCCCTTATACCTCTACTCTATGGATAGGGCAAATATCAATTCATACCTAGCAGGTTTTCATTAATTAATCTTTAATTAATTACAAATACTCCCTATACAAATCACCTCTGAATCCTCTTGGACACCATGCCTCCTTTGCACAACTGCAACCTTTTGAACCACTGCAACTTTGAGCCTTCTTTGTACAGACCTATCCACTACTGGATCAATCACAACCCAACTAGGCTTGTATACAAGTTTAAAGATGTAAGAATATAATTACAACTCATAACTAATAATTAGTGGAAGAAGAATTTAAGAACAAGGCAAGCTAGAAAGCTTTCTGTGTAATTTAGTGGCTCATAAATGAAAGTTGTGTTTTTTCAAGCTTCAGTCGTGAGGTATATATATATAAGAAGTCCAACAGCTAAGTTTATTTTAACGTTGAATACTTTGACATTAAAGATTTACCAAATCCCAGTTGATTAAAGAAAATTTGTTGCAGCGTATATACAAACCAATGGCTAGCATTGTAAAGCCCGATCCCAAAGTTGTGAAGGAAAGATTTGTTTTTGAAAGGATATAACTATAAAACTCTACAAATAAAATCTTTCAAACAATTTGAAATAGAATAGGACTAATAGAGTAAATCTTTGAAAAATTCCCAGCTGATAAGATTTGACTTGATATGGGACATCTTAACTGATTTTGTTTCCCAAGCGGATAGAAATTTTAGCCCAGGACAATTTTATAAAAAACCAGGTTTTAAAAGAATTTTCTACCAATTATAAAAGCTTCCTTGTAATTAAAAACTCAAGATAAAAACTCTTACATGATTTCCTATGTGATCTCCAGTAGTGCTTCAATGTTTCCTTCTTCTGTTTGGCTTCCAGAATTCCAGCACATTTTTGGTAGCATCAAATTATATCCAGCCCAACCACTTGTCCAAACTTGTTAATCAAAAATACTTTCATACAAAATATGTTGTCATCATTAAAACATTAAACATAAACCAACACAATGTTCCATATTAGAATAAGGGAAATACTGCAACAAGCTAAAATCATGTTTAGAAAGTCTCAACTAGATGTCAGGACCTATTCTAAGTAATCCGTTTACTTGAAAAATTTTGACATGGACTAGCTATAAAAAAAAATCAAAAAGCATAACATGAGGATTGTCTCAACTCAAACAGTTTAACTAGATATTGAGCATCCTCTAAGACACTGGTAGACCTGGCAAACGGGCGGGGCGGGGCGGGGCGGGGCGGGGCGGGGCGGGGCGGGGCAAAAAAACCCGGGTTTTGGTGGGCTGAAAATCTGAGGACAGTGGCGGGGCGGGCCGGGGCGGCCCGCGGGCTTCTCCCTTTATTTTTTTTATTTTTTTTTGGCAAACTCTTTGCTACACCAGAAATAGTAATAATAATAAATATTAAAAATAATAAAATAATTAATAATAAACAATAATTCAAACAAACACGGTTAATTAATTACCTACATTAATTACATATCTCAATCAATTAAAATTTTAATAGTATTATAAATTAGTATTATTAATTAATTACCTACATTAACTACATATCTTAATTATAGTTTTCAATTATAGTTAAAATATATTGAAGATTGCATTAAAAACAAATAGTTGTTGTAGCTCAGTTGGTTTGAACTCTTATTTATTTACTTACAAGTCTTGTGTTCAAGCCTCACAAGTAGTAACATTTTATTTTATTTTTAAAAAAAAAGTCATGGGCCACAGGCCGGCCCAAAATGGCCCGGGTTTTCGTGGGCTTAAAAAATGCGGGTCAAAGCCCGGATTTTAGCGGGCGGGGCGGCCCGCAGGCTTTGGGCCCGTTTGCCAGGTCTAGACACTGGTCAAAAAATTAGCCATCAAGAGTAAAACTAACTTGCAGTGGATAAGAGACTCATAGCGCTCTTTGTCATTCATGACATTTTTACCCTTTAATTTGTGGGTAACTTCATCATTGCAGCATCCAACAAGCAGATAAGTATTCGGAAACCTATATTTTAGACATTGAAAATATAGTTGTGTTAAATAATTAACCACCACTACATGGTTGCAATCTTGATTTACATTACTGACTCTATTGCCATGTTTGTTTGCAAAAAGCATACTTGGAATTGGACAATTTGTCTTATATTAACATTACTTAAGACTATCCCTTAATGTGGGAGTCATTTGATAGTAAAAAATGGGGGGACTATTAATCCCACATTCATCATGGATTAGAAATGACAAAAAATAATCTGTACTATTTAAAAGACTATTAATCCCCTATCATGGGATAAAATAGTTCGAATTAGTGTTAAATTAAGACAAATAGTCCAATCTCAAACATATTTTTTGCAAACAAACATAGCCTATGGTCAAAAAATTCCAATCTTATACAACTCTTAGTTGTTTTAGGGTATCTATATTCGAAAAATATTTCTCAAACAAATTCCCACCAAGAAACCCTAAGCAAACCAAAAGCCTGGTCACCCTTCAGAAGTATTTATCTTAAATTGTGAAGAGAAAGCTAGCATACCATGTGAAATTTTAAACAAAAAAAAGTGTGCACTTCGAAGCAAAATAATTTACTTTTAATAGCTAACCAAGTACACAACACATTTGAGCTAAGTAATGTAACTATTGCCTATTAAGTTACGAACTTATCTAATAGTTTAAAGCTTTAAGCTATTAGGTGGAGTGACCCAACAGGGATTAGTGCGCCAATGTTGCCAAGCAAAAATCAGCTAAAACAAAACTTTTACAAATGTATACAATTTTTATGAGGAAATCAATTGAGCAACCAAAGAATAACACATAACTAACCTTTAAATACAAGCCCTAATAAACCCATAACAAATAAATCATAAAAACAAAGAATCACCCAAAAAAGAGAAAGAAACTGTATAACAAATGGATATAATAAACATATCATTCATGAATATTAATTAGAAAAAGACCCAAAGTAAACTGAAATAGGCGCGAGAAAAAAGGGAAATTAAAGATTTCTTAGCTTGCTCGAGGGAACGAGCATGGCCGAAGTGGAAAAGATCGTATATGCCGTCTGCATATATACCCGAACCGGTCGGTCTTTTGGTGGTTCATTCGCTGAATTGCCGCTCATACTCCTCTAAGTCCTCTCCTCTCCTCTTCTTCACCCTCCATTTTGTCTATTTATTTTAATTTTTTTGTCTACAGTACAGTATTTGTTAAGATTTCAAATGAACTCTGCTCCCATTATTGCAGTCTCAAAGCTCTGAGTTTGCCCTCTCCCTAAAATATGATTAATTATTAAAAGAGAGTTTTTGTTGTCATAATTTTGTTAATTATTCTAGTATTTTCATCTGAATAAAAATTATCAAAAATAATATTATTAGAATAATAAGTGTTGTTTAAAATATTAAATATTATTTACAAAATTAAATGTATATTTGTTATCATTTTTGTTCTTGCAATTCCAATAGTTTTTTATAATCGTTAATATTACCATAATAAAAATAAAATAATAAATATCATTTAAAATATTTAAATGTCGTTAAAATAATGATAAGAGTATTGTTAAATGTGTATTTGTATTAATATTATTTTTAGTGTAACAATATCAACAATAATTTATAGTGTCTAAAAGTTTGTTCGGATATGACTTATAAGTTAAAATTTAAGTTATTTTAAGTTGTAATTTATAAGTAAAAGTGTTCGACATTAATTTTACTTGTAAGTCAAAAATTTAGTTAAAACAAATTATAAAGGTGTTCGGCTCATAATGACCTATAAGTTAAAATAAATATAAAGATTAATAAAAATGGTATTAATAAAAAGATGGACAAAATAGAAAAAGGATAAAATAAATATTATATTTGGTCAAAATAACTTATTTTAAAATGACTTATAAATTATTTTAAAATAAGTTAGAAATACTTGCTTGTTTTTTTTATTTAAAACTCAACTTATAAGTAGAAAAATAAATCATTCACAAACAAATGAATAATAACAAATAAATTGTAAGTTGATGTGACCAACTTACAAGTCATTCCCGAACATGCTCAAATATGAATGTCAAATTGGTTTCTAGTATATCCTAAAAATTCTGCCTCCTTCAATTTGTAATTAATTATATTTCTGTGAAAAAAATTAATATAAAATGATGTATATAATAATAATTAATTATAATTATTATATCCACTCATGTAGTATGGTAAAATACATCGACTAATTGTAGTTCAATACATCATTTTGTATCTAATTTTTTATAATTTTTTGTTACTGTAGCATTACTCATTTTTAATTTATATTAATTGTTACCATATTATTAATATTCTTTTATGTGTAATTTCTTTTTCTTTCTTTTTCATGCATGCACCCTGTAACGCCCCCAATATAGGTCCAATTCAACCAACCTATTCTGAGTCGCCAAAAATATGGTATAGAAAACAACTACAACTTTATTACTATAATTGTCATGCAAAATACAACAACACATATGTTGTGAGTTTTGATACAAATATATACCAACTGTGACTCATGTCCCAACCTTGAATAGTACGTCATAATGGCACCTTACATAAAAGTACAGTCAAAAACTGTTTTAGAAATCAGAATCTTTGAAAAGTGTTCAAGAAAACCTTCATACATGGGAGGTCATGCGTCTAGGTTATGATAGATATCATATGTCCACAGAATTATCATTGGTTGACCCAAAAGTCCCCAAAGAAAAATAAGAAAATTACTATCATCTTCTTTCCAATAGTAAGTCTTCTCTTGACATATAATTATCTCTACTGTCTGCAATTGAGAATTATATTTTAAGCAAACTCCAAGATCATATAGGTAGTGCTCGTAGATATACTCAGTAAGTAGATGTGCACAACTCTGTCTTATGATAACTCGAGGTTGTATGTCATTAGACATCTTGTATGATAGTGACAAAACACTCTTCCAAAGTTGGGTTTGCCTCACCCTATTCCATTCACCAAAATTAAATATCAAATGACGTTTACAATACGATACACTTATCTAAAGTTCTCAATAAAATTATTTTCATACTATTTAAGGAGAACCTCAACAACTATAAACCACCGTTCTACTCCCCTGTTATCCCCGCTCGACCCGGCAACACTCTTATTACCTGAAAAGAATTGTGAGCAAAAGGGTGAGCACAACTAGCTCAGTAAAGAATATCATAACTAAAGATAATTAAATTATCAATAGCATTTGTTAGAAATAAATCAGAGATTTAGAACTTATGGTAGATGATAAAAAATTTCAACCATAGTTGCAGCGGAACGAGCAATTTATTAGAAGAGTCAAATAGACCATAATGTCTATTATCTTCTCTATGTTAAAAGTCTACCAACAATGTTTTATCCCTGTAACATCAATCAACAATTCCTATCCACAATCATATGAATAACTCATAATCATATTTGTGGCTCCAAATTCCTTTTCTCATACAGAACGAAGATAATTTTTATCACCTGTCTTTACCTGAAACATCAAAGATAATGGTTATACCAAATCACAGTTCATGTTCATAATCATACTAATAAATTCATCTTTGCACTACGGGCCAAAGATATTCAACAACATGTCGTCTTTACGCTACGGGCCAATGATATTCACCAATAATTCATCTTCGCACTACAGGCCAAAGATATTCAACAAGTCATCTTTGCACTACGGGCCAAATATATTCATATCTCAAATAAATACATAATCATTTCAAAATTTATATCAATAATAATTATAACCATGTTGATCAATTCACCTTTGCACTTAAGCTAAAGATAATTGTTTATAAATCAAATGGTCATGATCATACCAGTCAACAATTCATTTTTGGACTACTGGCCAAAGAGAACCAATAGTCACGATTATACCAATAATTTACTCATTTTTATACTTAAGTCAAAGAGAAATATTATCACCGAAATTATAAAAATGTTATTTATGATAATAAAAACAATATGATCAACAACTGCATTTAATTTCAAGAATAAGATTCATAAATCAATGATTTCATAACACCTTAATCCAAATATTATAAATCACTTAATAATCTCATAATCTAATATTATTAATATTACCACATTATCTTAATCATTTCTTAAACTTATAAACAATTTATTTTAATTATTTATACTTTATTAATTAATGCATTTAATTATTATAAAATGCCAAACTCATAAGATTTCATCACCAATAACCAAAATCCTCATCAAAAATCTACATATACCTTATATAGGATTCTTAAGCCATAAAATCCTATTTTTCAAATTTTTTTACTTTACATAACATATTTAATTCATTTACTCATAATTATACCATTTTCATGAAAAATATCAAATCAGTTCCAAAAATATTTCTTTTCTGGAATTTAGCATAAAATAGTCTCATATTGAACATGTATTATTCTCAGAATTTTTAAAATTCATTTACTATTTTTTATATGGCCAAAACTGTTGAATATTTAGACATTTATCATAAATTATACTTTTGTCCAAAAATTCGAAAATTTAAACGGTATACTTCTGTTACATACATGTACTCCCAATAAAAATTTTATCAATTTTAGAATTAACCACAAGGAGTTATAAGCGTTTATTTTTAAAATAGTCTTTTCTCATAAAATCCATAACTCTTAATCTATATATCCAAAAATCGTCATTTTTACTTCTGACTGAAATGTCGGATATAATGCTGAAGAGAACTTGCATCGTATATCAACAATCAAGATATCTAAATACTCATAAAAATACGCTCGATAATATAGAGAGAGAAAACTTCAGTTGCTAGTGTGATTTTTAATTCTAACCTAAGCACCCTATTTATAAGAAATTGTTTAGAACACCAAAGCAGAAAATTTAATAAAATATTAATATATATATATATATATATTATAAATTCCTACGCACACCACCACTAATCCAAAACATTAGCCACACATGTGCCTAACTCACCAAAAACATTTTTTATAAAATAAATAATTAAAACTTCTAAAAATTAATTATTTCGGAACTTCGGAACTTTAATAATTCATAATAAATAGCCATTTTATCAGAAAAATTCGAACCACATGTCCTTTTCATAGAAAATTTAATTCTCTACAACTTTGCAGAATAAAGTTTTTCTAAATTTCAAATAGAAATTGACTGAAATCCACAAACGGACGATTTTACAGGCTATAATCAAATTTCAGTCAAGAAATGGGGTCCACCGACACATAAAACATGTGTTTATCATTTATTGATCAAAAATACTCTTCCTTCTCATATACTCATATATCCCACATTCATTGTAAAAAATATCTCCATTATTATATTTATTAAAATATAATAATATATTTAAATGAATTATTTTATCAAAAAAGATAAAATATCAATTTTTAACAATTTTCACATTAAAAATTTTCTCTATCTATATCCACATAAAATAAAAAAAAATTCTTATCATATAAATCAATAATTAATTATTCACAAATAATATTACAGAATTACAATAATGACAACCAGGCCATTCCCTGGAAAAATGGGGCTTTCCAATAAGAATTTCTTCTTACTGGCGCGCAATTAGGTGACCAAACATCTCCTTAGACAGAAATTTCTAGATATTGCCAGTAATGTTATCTAATAATATTATTCAGATAATATGAATTATTGCTTCGATAATGGAAAATATTGTGTAGTGATAATTATTGAAATAACAGTAATATAAAATATCAACGTAGCAATTATTGAATCAATAAAATAAAATATTGAACAGTAATTACTGTAACAATTATTGAGTAGTGCCTTCTTACGTAAGAACCAATAATTGGTGCAATATCGTGTGCTACTGTGCGACAACGCGTATTATTGTGTTTCAACCATCGGGTATTCCAACAGTATTAACGGTAACAACTACGTCGTTATTTATAAACAACTTATACTTGTCGTTTTCTTTATCCAATCGCTTTCCGTTATTGGGCCCATAAAAGACTGCGCCGTCTTACGAATATTCCCAGACAGGAAGATATTCCACGACCAAACGAATATTTTCCGACAACAATGAATATTTTATAACCACTTGCTTATTTAAAATATTTACATATATCACATTTAACTTTAAACTTTTATCAATTTAATCATTTACTGAATAGTATTTATAAGAAAAATTGAATACTTTTATTTCATAAAATTTGGGGTCTTACACACCCGCTTCTATTAGGTTTACTATCTTTGAGTTATGTTTGTTTGCATAGATTATACTTGGAATTATTATTCTAGATCAAGTGTCTTGTTTGTATTAGACACTTAATTTATATTAAGTGTCTTGTTTGTTTTTAAATTTAAACTTAAAATTATTAATCTAAAAATTATAAAATGACTTAATAGTCTTTGAAACATAATTATAATCCATGTATTATAATTATATGATTAATAATCTTATAATTATAATCTCATAAATTATAATTTCTGAATATAATAATTACAAACAAACATAGAGTTGAACTAAGATGAAAAAACAAATTGGATGATTGTAACAAAGGGCAATTTAATTTAATTTTTTTTTATTAAGCATAGCAAAAAACCATGCTGAAAAATCTTCACTCTTGAGATGCGTAAAAGTGAAGTACAAACTGTGTAACTATTATTTAATTTACTATAATAAAACGATTAATTAATTATACAAATTTGTTGATACAATTCAAACTTCTTAATTTTATTTCTTGAATTATTACTAGTGGGCCATGATAGTTTTCGTATTGGGCCGGACCGGTTGGGCTCTTCCCTTGAGTGGTCCGAATCTTTGGGCTGATCCATTGGACAAATAGTATCTACTTTTTGGATTTTGACCGGTAATGATGAAAGAATGTGACAGTTGATTGTCTTATCTGCAAAACATTAATGTGGATGGGATGATAGTCGGCCGGCCGTAGAAAACAGTGGTCAAATGTAGTGGGTAGGTTGCATGCAGTCGACTGAGATGACCATGAGTGGGGGTCTGTGTCAGAGAGGAGTGGGTGCCACGGTAAATTGGGCTTGGAGTATATGGGGTAAGGATCACACAATCTAAAGGTAACAACACTTAATCAAACTATTTATCTCTCTCTAGACACTAGATATTTTTCCTCCATTGTTAACCTTGTGATTGCTTGTACTGACTCTCACGCCGGATGTAAGACCCCAACTTTTATGAATAAAGAATAATTTCCTCGAAATATATTTGTGAATATTATGGTGTGGATTTGATATAATGTAATAGTTGTGGGTAATATTTACAAATTTTGCAAAGTAAGCAAGTGGTTATATAATATTCAATTGGTCGGAGAATATTCGTTTTAACAGAGAATATTCGTACGACGGCACAATCATTGGTGGACCCCACAACGGAAGTATTGTCGTAGTTAGAAAATGACAAAATTATCTTTATATAAAAATAACGGCGGAGGTGTTCTTGTTAAAACTATTGAACTACCCAGTAGTAAAAGTACAGTAATACGCGTGGTTGCATAGTAGCACACGGTATTGATTATTGATGCTTACGTACGAAGTCACTCAGTTATACTCAATTATTACTACAGTAATTACTGCATCATATCTCTCATATTATTGATTCAATTATTGTTACAGTATCATCTGCATAATATGATATATTATTAAATCAATAATTGGGACGACAAAGTTATTCATATTATTATTTGCAATATTGACAATATCTAGAAGTTCTGTCAAGGAGAGGTTTAGTCACCTACTTGCGCGCTAATAAGGAGAAATCCTTATCGGAAAACTCCTTTTTTCTAGGAACGGCCTGATTGTTAAATATTGTGAATTATAATATTAATGATGAATAAGTTCGTGTTGATTAAAGATGAATTTTATAGTTCCTTTGTGTTGGACTTATTTGTGTTAGTATAATTGATGTCTGAAGGTTATATTGTTCGATCGGGTATTCGAATCACTTTTTGTGTCGGAGTACTATTCATGAGTTACTATTCACGAGGTACTATTCACCCGTAGGATATATTTCTTTTAGGTCCAAATTATTTTTGGGTACAATATTATTCCATGAGGAGATGTGCTAATTTTTCATACTGTTGGTTGAAGATATAATAGTAAATCAATATAGACCGCTGGTGGAAAGTTATAATAGTAAATCAATATGGATCGCTGGTTTAAAGTTTTAATAGTAAATCAGTATGGATCGTTACTTTAAGTTTTAATAGTAAATCAATATAGACCGTCCGTTTAAAAGTAAATCAATCTGGGTCGTTCATAAATTAGTTACTATTCAGTCCATTTTTCTATAAATAGAAGCTCATTCCTTCATTATTTCTTACGAATTCACTGAAACTCTAGAGAGAGAAACTATAGAGAGGGAAAAAAGAAAAGTATTCTGCTACTTCACTACTTCAGTATTCAGTTTTTCTAAGGTAGGGAATATTATTTGTTGTACTCGTAAGGGGTATTCTTTTTTTCTTATTCATGAAGAGAACTTCTGTTATTCCATTCTTTATTATTCTGTTGGAATAACCTGTATACGCGGGCTACCCTACACTTGGTAAAATTCATTTGTTATTCCATTCTTTTTATTCTGTTAGAATAACCTGTTTATGCGAAGTACCGCATACATGGTGAAATTCTTCTAATATTTTGTTCTTTATTATTCTGTCGGAATATCCTGTCTGTGCGTTTACGCCGGACCTGGTTCCATTATTTATTATTCTGTCGGAATATCCTGTTTGTGCTTTTATGTCGGACCTGATTCTATTATTTATTATTCTGTTGGGAATAACCTGTCTGTGCAGTCTATTGCACGCATGGTGAATCCTTCTGTTATTTCATTCTTTTATTATGTTAGAATAACCTGTCTATGTGGATTACCACATGTATGGTGAATGATCCTTTGTATTCATTACTTATTAAATTGTAGAAATGGTCTGTATACGTGGATTACCGCATGGCGGGTGAAAATCCATTTGCAGTTTCATATATTTTATTATACTCAGTTGGTTAAAGTTTTGGCTTCTATACTCCATGAAATTAGTGAAATATCTTTGATATTTGTGCTTCATCCAATATCTTTTTATTAAAATATTCTTTTGAGCATTCTTGAATTTTACTGTACAAAACAGTATCATGTTGACAATTTGGACGTTATTGAGTTCAGGATAAATTAACTTATAAATCTTTAAAATTTATTCTTGAACTTGTTTTATTGAATTGTCATCATCCCCATGCTTATATTATGTTGAAAGTCATCTTTGGCTTACGTGCATAGATGAACTTGGTATGATTATGACCAAGGATTATTCGGTATAATCATGACCGTAATGTGATAAATGATGTGGTAAAAGTCCTCATTGGCCTGTAGTTCATTGGTGGACAGTTGTTGGTATGATTATGACCATGGATTATTCGGTATAGTCATGATCATTGATGATTATATGAATATCCTTGGCCGTGGAACAATGATGATTCGATTTTATTTATTAAGCTGAGTCTCAGCGATAAAAGTGATGAAAAACCTTTTAAATCATAGAAGATAGTTGATTTTATTCTCTACTTGACTCTTCTAATGGATTGCTTGATCCGCTGCAGTTAAACTTGTTGTATATTATATTCTATCAGTTTAACATTATTGAAGGCTAATGATAATTTATTCTGCATTATCTTAGTCATAATATTTCTTACTGGGCTAGTTGAGCTCACCCTTTCTTTCACTGTTCTCTTCAGGAAATGAGAACGTAGCTGGGACTAGTCGGGAAACAGATTGATGATCCTAGACGATGCATTAGTAGTCCTCACTATTCTGTGAAATAGTGTGATAATAAATGTAATGAGGACTCCATTGAGTGCGGATATTGTCTAGATGACAATATTTGTATTAAAACTCACAGCCTATATTTTGTCGTATTTTACACGACTGTTGTATAATTAAGTTATATTTGTATTCAGTACCTTGTATCTGGCGACTCAAGATGGGTGATGTATACCTGTTTTGGGAGCATCACACCGGAGCTATCCCCCGACGGTCAGGCCGTCAAGCTTTTGGTATTGACTTGTTGAACTGTACAGAATTTGGACGAGCTTTAAGTGATTAGAGTTCAATTCGTGGAAAGATCTTGACGTTAACAATTACTATTTGATGAAGTAAAACAATAATTTTATAAACCATTCTTATATAATCTATTCACTTAATATAATCTTATATCATTGTGTTTAGTCGGCATGTGTTTTTACCAATTTTTGGCCCTAACATTGCCCTTAATGAAACATTGACCAAAAAGGATGTAAATGAACTAAGTCGAACTGAATATTGAGTTACTTAGATTTGATTCACAAAATTTATCGAGTATAAAATAAGATTTGATTAAGGTTTGTTTAGCTACCGAGTCGAGCACGATCTTGAATCGAGCTCGAGCAGTTTGAACTTTTCAAACGAATATGATCCAAGTATTTATAGAATTAAAATTATAATTTTAGGAGGTTAATTCAAGTAATTTATCGAATTTTAAAATTTGTTCATATTTGAATCATTTATATTTCGAGTCGAATTCGAATTAAATTTTTAATCAAGTTAGTACGAATCCAACCCGAATTATTAATTTGCTCATTTTAGAGTACTGTTATTGACCAATGATCTCATAGTAGTGAAGCCCTGAATAGCAATTAAGGTATACTCATATATAGGGGAGCAATAGATTATAGACTTAATGACCCATAGTTTATTTTTAGGCCGGTTGTCATTTTTTGATGTCTAAAATTATATTATTTCTTTTTATATTTAATTTTTTATCATCAAAATATTATTGTTGTTATTATTATAAGAATAAAAGACAATTTACACCCCAAATTTTATACCGTTGTTGACTTTTGAATTCCAAACCGAAAAAGGTGTCTAAGTACACTCCAAACTTCATTATACGTAACAAAACGCACATTTTATTCACTTAACCGGTCAAAAGTGACCGGCTAAGGCTGTAACACAAGTTTGGGGTGTAAATTATCTTTTAGTCTTAAAAATTGGCAAAAATAATTAATTTTAAATAAAATAAAATAATTTTAAAATAATTAATTTAAATAAAATAATTAATTTTAAAAATAAAATAATTAAAATAATAAAACAGATTTTTTTTTGTAAAAAAATCTGTTTTTACAAAAAAAGTAAAAAAAAAAATTTGTTTTTACAAAAAATTGTAAAATAAATTTGTGTTTACAAAATTGTAAAATACAATTTTTTATAAAAAAAAAATCTGTTTTTACAAAAAATTGTAAAATAAAATTGTGTTTTACAAAATTGTAAAATACAATTATTTTTTTACAAAATTGTGTTTAAAAACAGAATTTTTTAAAAACTTGTAAAAGCAGATTTTTTTTCAATTTTTTTGTAAAAATAGAATTTTTTAAATCATTTTTTTTTGTAAAAATAGAATTTAAAAACAGATTTTTTTTAAAAAAAATTTGTCTAAAACAAAATTTAAATAGTCTTTTAGACTATTTTTTAAAAACAGAATTGTAAAACAGATTTTTTTTTGTAAAAAAATCTGTTTTTACAAAAAAAAAATTTAAAAATAATTATGTTTTTACAAAAATTATTCTGTTACAAAAAATTCTGTTTTACAATTCTGTTTTAGACAAATTATGTTTAAAACATAATTTAATTATAAAATGGGAAAATTCTATTTTCCTTACTTCTTTTTTTTGTCTTTTTTAATTGTTAATTTTTCCGGGGTTTGAATTTGTGTACTTAAAATGGTTCAATTTAGGAAATATTTTAATTAAAGGTAGTTAAAGTTGAATCTTTTTGTGCTAAATGCAATTGTTTAGTATCTGCTTGAAAGCTATAGTGTGTGCGTTTTTACTGTTTTAGGACCCCAATTAGGTGTTATTGGTTTAAAGTTCCCTAAACAATAACAAATTATTTTTATAAAAAATTTTAAAATAATTATGTTTGAAATTTTACAAAAAAAAATCTGTTTTACAATTCTGTTTTTAAAAATAGACTAAAAGACAATTTAAATTCTGTTTTAGACAAAAAAAAATTTAAAAAAATTCTGTTTATAAATTCTATTTTTACAAAAAAAATGTTTTGAAAAATTCTATTTTTACAAAAAAATTGAAAAAAATATGCTTTTACAAGTTTTTAAAAAATTCTGTTTTTAAACACAATTTTGTAAAAAAAAATTGTATTTTACAATTTTGTAAAACACAATTTTATTTTACAATTTTTGTAATAATAGATTTTTTTTTATATAAAAAATTGTATTTTACAATTTTGTAAACACAATTTATTTTACAATTTTTGTAAAAACAAAATTTGTTTAATTTTTTTTTTGTAAAAAAATATTTTTTTACAAAAAAAAGATTTTGTTTTATTATTTTAATTATTTTATTTTAAAATTAATTATTTTATTTTTATTTAAAATTAATTATTTTTGCCAATTTTTAAAACTAAAAGATAATTTGCACCCCAAACTTATGTTACAGCCTTAGCCGGTCACTTTTGACCGGTTAAGTGAAGAAAGTGTGCGTTTTGTTACGTATAATGAAGTTTGGGGTGTACTTAGACACCCTTTTCGATTTGGGGTGCAAATTGTTTTTTATTCTTATTATAACAACCGATCCTATCAAGAATATGTTAAGAAAGTTCCTTTTTCCCCGCTCTACTAGTAAAAACTTCTTTTGAACTCCCTTGAATCACATCAATTATAATGTTTACAAAACTTTTTCATGGCTGTTTTCATATTAATTCCTTCTCAGAAAACTTAGAAATTAATGGAAATTAACAAACTGTACAATTCCATTGGAAATGGCTCAAAATAACTACAAAAAAAGTTGTATAACTGCATGCATGTATAGATCAAAGAACTCAAAACACATTACTCAAGGGGGGAATGATTAAAATGCATAAAATTTATTATATAATTAAACACAGAATATATAATAACTTATAATATATATATATATATATATATATATATATATCAACCTAAATGAAAGAAATATTTGCATTAGTTACTAATTAATTACTAAATCCATAAAAATTCAACAATCTAGCTAAGAAATTTTTCATATACTCTCAAAAGTAGTAATCATCTTCCCTGCTCCCATTAAACGAAGATTCATGTAACGAAATATATATCGTCTATAACAAAATCATCCAAAGTACAACTCTTCATGTTCTCATGTTGTTTAGGGTACAACATTTCTTGATGCTGCAGCAGAGCCGGATTTGTAGGCTGTTGATTATAATAACCAAACCCGAATGGCACGACCCGAGAACTTGTACCAAGCTCTACATTTTGGCTCCTGGACGTACCAAAAGTCAAGTTGACTGAACCTTTTTGAAAATTTAAAGATGTTTTTGTATTATGACAACCGGTAAATTGTTGGACTAGGGATCGGAAATTGGCGGTGCTTGCGTTGAGTAGGGTTGTCGGTGTCCTCCGTGAATTCCTAGACCGCCTTCTGATTGGCTTAGCAAGTGTGGTTTGAGGGTTCAGACGAGAAGTTGAAATATTATTATTGTTAGTACTGGTGGTACTAGTGGTATTGGAGTGGCTGCCGGCCGCTATCGCCGGAGTAGCGGTGGCGGTGGTTTGTTGGTAGTATTGAAACCAATCAGCGGGAAGAGGGGTAGTGTCATTCATAGTTGTTGGGGTGGGTAAGTTTGCACATCTATTTTCCTCTCTTTCTAGTCTTCACTTGTCTTGAAAGGAGGTAGCAATCTTAGTTTGAATGGATGGTTTAAAATAGTAAATTCTGGTCAAAGTTTAAAAGCATACTGTTGAAACTTATATATATATATATACATTAATCCTTTAATATTAATTTTAAATTTAAGAACATCTCCATATATATATAGTGGTTGTATCTTCAGCCATATATAGTTGTAAAATACTTTATTAAAAAGTAAAATAAATATTTAAGTATACTATATGTTAAGACAAAATAAAGACAGCTTATCAAAGATTTTTAGGATAATGTAACCCCTATTTTCTTTATATATATACACTATTTATTTATTTTTTAAAAATATGTGTGTGTCTGCGTTTGTGTGGAGTGTGGACTAAGCTTTAGGCCAAAGAGGGAAGTGATGGTTCGAGTATATATATATATATATATATATATATATATATATATACTATATCTGAATGAGGTAAACGCATACATACATATTGGCTTACATCACTTGAAAGACTCAATCCCCTATATATGTTATTTTGGAGATTTTCAGGATGCTAATTAATTCTTGCTAAGAATCATGTGGTAGCATTGGCTTTGACCCACTGATCCTCTCCTTAATTCCCCTTTCTAATAGAATAGGGCTGACTAGTATCATAAAAAAACAAAAGATGTTTTTTACTTTCAAGAAAAATTGAAAAGGAAATTTCCAAAACATTGGTTTAATGTTAATTAAGTATGGTGTTTTACTAGTTCTTCAAATTTTTGCTTCTTAATCAAGTAAATGCACTGTATACATGAACGAGATTAATGGCAGATAGATCTTTTGTCTTTTGGGAGTTATATGTATTTAATAATTATGAGAGTTGTATTTAATAATTATGGATTACAATCTTCTTCATTATACTTATCTTTTAATTTATCTCTTAATACATATTTAACACCATAATACAATAAAATTTGTTATGAATAAATATGTTACTATTATTATCGTTAAAAATAATATTTATATATCGATAAAATTAAAGAATACATGTAATGGAGGAAATCATCCATAAGCGACTAGCTCAAACATAATCCCAAAAACAAAACATTAAAATAAAAGGTACTTAAATAAGAAACAGATTATAAAAAAAAAAACTCACTTAAATGAGAATTAAACACGAGGCTTAAAGATCACAAAACCTTACAAATTAAAAGGTCACATAACCTCAAATTAAGTCATTGCTAATTTGTGGACAAGAAATTTGTTTTGTAATTTAGTATCGGAAATTGATATTTTCACAATATTTTTTTGATATTTTCACATAAAAAGTGTCGCTATAGATGTATAGCGACAGTAAAATGTCGCTACAGTAAAAATGTCGCTATAAGGATCTATAGCGACGGTTTTAATATGAAAATATCATTTTATGTTGTGGATTTACTAGTTTGTTTTATCACCCTATGCTTCGTGCTTATGTCAAAATTAATGGTACGTTTGGATTGGATGAATGAATGTGAGAATGCAATGACTTATTCCTGTGAAATGAAAAAAATTGTGTTTGGGTGCGATTGAAATGGAATGAAACCATTCTCATTCCTCCCAAATTTATGAATTTTATTCCTTATGGAAGGGTATGAAATAATTTATTTAAACTAGAATATTAGAATGAATCATTTCACTCTTGATTCTATAATTATCTATTCTATTAATCTATTCATTCACCTATAATTTCATTCTTTTAATCCAAACATAGCATAGCATAAGTGTCTATATTTGTAGATCTTTTCGATTTGAATAAGTGAGTCATTATTGTTTAAATAAGGTATTAAACGTTATTGAAATTTTAGTCACATAGTTAAAACTTTAGATTTTCAAGTTCGATTTTTACCTTTGTTTGAATTTAATTTATTTTTTATGTTAAGTTTATAACATACTTATGTTTATTCAAAAGTTCTTAGTAATATTACTAAGATTATTTATCTTGACATGGGATTTTTAGCATTATTAAAATATTGAAGGTTATATATATATATATATATATATATATATATATATATATATATATATATATATATATATATGGGGTAAGGATCGATCAAGAGCATTCTCCTTAAATAGCATTCCTCCTTAAATAGCATTCTTTTATTAAAACTATGTCGTTTTGGAGGGAAGCGGTGGCATTTTTGTAAATACAATGCACCGCGTATTTACAAAAATATCACCGCGTCCCTCCAAAACGACGTAATTTTAATAAAAGAATGTTATTTAAAGAGAAATGTTATTTAAAGAGAATGCTCTTGATCCGGATCGTATAAATATAAGATAGAACTTTTCAATTTCATTGTGTGAACAGCAAGTTTTCTCCATCTCCTTTTCTTTGACAAAAAAAAATCTCATAATATGAGCTTTCACTTTATAATTAATGAACAGAAATTGATATTTTAATAACACTTTTTAATATTTTTATATAAAAAATATCACTATAGATGTATAACGACAGTGAAAATCGTCGCTATAGGATCTATAACGACGATTTTCGTGTGAAAGTATCATTTTTTTTGAGAAAATATTATTTTTTATTATGAATTTAATAAACTTGTTGTCTTATACTCCCTCCGTCCCAAATTAACTGCTCAATTTTGACCTTTTTAAGTCAAATTGACTATTTTTAGAATTAATAATTAAGCATATATAAATATATTTCTAAAATTATAAAAATTAGGATTAGTAATAAATTGTATATACTTTCTTTTGGTTATAATCTCTTCACCTATATTTTAGCAAAAATAGTAAAAAGATTAGTTTTAAAAATGGTCAATTTGACTTTAAAAAGTCAAAACTGAGCAGTTAATTTGGGACGGAGGGAGTAATTCGTAATTGATGAAATTAAGGCACGTGTACATTGAAGGAACATTTGACTAACATGACCTAGACATGTCACACTTCATGGAATTAAATTACTGAGTATTAGTACTCCACAAAAGTGTGTTGTGTTTTTCTTTTTGAAGCAAATTCACACAAAAAAAACTACATAATTTATAATTAATATAAACTATTCAAATTTTAAAAATAATAAATTTTAAAGTTCGTATTATATTTTTAAATTGTTTTATTGATGAATGTATGGGCTAAATTCAAATTAGTTATTTCATATCAATTTCAAATTTCAGTTTTTTTTTCAAATTAATTTTAAAATGTCAAAATGAAACTATGTAATGAAACAGTATGATAACTAATTTATCTTTCAAAAATGAAATATAATTTATTAGGGACAAATCTACTTACATTATTTGATTATATTACGATTTTATAAATGTTTTTGTAATTCTATATTTTCCTTTTTAAATAGATAGCATAAATTAATCGTTTACTTGGTCCATTAAACAAGGGTCCCTACTAATTTATGACTTATTTCTTTAGACTTGTAAGATTTGTACAATTGTACTGTCTTTGCACTTTGATCCTAACACTAGGATTGATTCACTACCTTTGTGTTCATACATGTTTGAACGAGTAAAGAAATGCAAAACTTATGTTTATTGTTAAGAAGAATTTTAAAATATATATATGCATTTGACCAAATGCACATGTTGAATCACGTCCTTATCTTGCAGTCTCGGCACCCACGCACAGGGGCTAACTTTGCCAAGCTAGACGAATCAAATCATGGGAGAGTCATACCTTAAAAAATAGTTGTTAAAATTGGAGAGTCCAAAGTTTATAAATACTCCCATATCAAAATCTCATATCATCGATGTTATTTTGCAATTATGATCATAATACATCATTAGCGTCCAATACAAGAACTAACAGTCGAGATTAGAACTAAAAAATTTACGTTCGTTACTAATAATAGTGATTAATAGCGATATAATCCGTTTTCGACCCTTGATTTTTATATTGATTTTTATATGCACTTGATCGGTCAGGATCAAGAGCACTCTCCTTAAATAGCACTCCGCCTTAAATAGCACTCTACAATCAAAACGACGTAGTTTTTGGAGGACGCGGTGGCATTTTTGTAAATACAATGTCACCGCGTATTTACAAAAATGCCACCGCGTCCTCCAAAAACTACGTCGTTTTGATTGTAGAGTGCTATTTAAGGTGGAGTGCTATTTAAGGAGAGTGCTCTTGATCCTCTCTGTATATATATATATATATATATATATATATATATATATATATATATATATATATATATATATTAGGGAAGAGTAACCAATTTTATATGGTTTTGTGACAATATTGATGATGATAATGATTTTGGTCAATAAAGAACGATTCAAAGCTATAATTAACAATTACTTAATAAATAAAAAAATAAATATTAAAAAAACTATAATTAACTTCAAGAAAAGTAGTCCTATCATGTATTTCATATTGTGGATAATAGAGACGTAATATCAACTCTTCTCCCTTTAATGGATTTGACCCACTCACCTCCAAATTAGTCCAAGCCAATAAATAAAGTTAGAGAATTGTTATATTTATAAGATTTATTGTTTGTTTGTTTTTTTCTAACCCTTTCTTGCGCGATCGTGGGACTTTGTTATATACTCCCACTATTTTAGAATTAAAATTTTATTTTTTGAAATTAATTTGCAAATTCTAGCTAAAATTAAAAATTAACAAAAAAATATTTAATGAATTATACAAAGAAATATAACAATTATAAAAAAAACTATGAAATGTAATAATGTGAGTGAAAAATAGTAGTAGCATTTTTTCTTGAATTTATCTTGCTCTTGTAAGGAATGAAAAATATATGACATCCTTTTGAGGTGGGTGCGTGGGAGTAACAAACTATATATATTTACAGTGAGATTTAAAAAATGTGCTACAAGACCACCCCATGGCATTATATAAAGTTGAAGAAGGAAAGAAGAATACACAAAATTTGGAAACCAGGTATCATCACACATCCCTCTCAATTTCTCCCGAGAGGTTGATAACTCCTTTTTGTCTGTTTTTCTTTATTTTCCTACTCTACAGTTATTTCCAGAATAGTGGTAAGTCTGGGTTTTCTATATCTCCTAAGAAGCAAAGAAGAGCACACAACACTGACAGAGGACATGGCCATACAAGCACCGGCGGCCCATGGTGGCAATTTGAGCTTTACGAGGGGAAAGAAAACGCCAGCCGCGATAGGGATTGCAATGACGTTGTAAGCCATGGCAAACACATAATTCAATCTGATGCGAGAAAACGTCTTTCTTGAGAGATCAATGGCTGTTATAACATCTTCCAAGTTATTCCTCATCAACACATAGTCGGCAGCCTCTATTGCAATATCTGTTCCTGCCCCGATAGCCATACCAACATCGGCAGCCGCTAAAGCTGGTGAATCATTAATACCATCACCAACCATGGCAACCGTGCTTCCATCTTTCTGAAACGAACGGATTACATCTGCTTTTCCAGCTGGCGGTACCTCTGCTCTTACATCATGAATACCGACCTGCATACCAAGTATACGTCATTCTTTGCTTCATTACTAAGTACTCCCTCCGTTCCTTAACATAACATTGGTCGTTTTAGAGAATTATTTTTGTTCCTTAATATAAGTCGTTTGTGAATTTTAAGTAAGCATTAATTGTTTAGTTTCCAATATTACCTCAAGCATTAAATATTACTTTGGTTTTCTCACTATTTTTTGCCCAATAAATAACACTCTTTTTCCAATACAAGGACAATATAGATAATTAATATTATATTTAATGCTATACAATCATTTCCTTAATACTTGTGCACAACTTTAAAACGACTTATATTAAGGAACGGAGAGAGTATGTTCTAACAATAAAAGTTTCCCCAAGTTTTGCAGCATATAGTAATATACACAAAAGCAAGGTACAGTTGCACCGAAAACAAAGTTCAACCCCAAAATAAAATGTACCCACCTCCTTAGCAACAGCCTGAGCTGTCCTCCAGTTATCCCCTGTAACCATGACAGGTTTGACACCCATTTTCATCAGGCCTTTCACAACTACAGCAGCTTCTCTCTTTAGTGGATCCGCTACACCCAGAACGCCGATTAAGACAGCACCATATGACACTAGTATGCCAGTATTTGCACTTTCTTCCAGTTCTACCACAAACTTTTCAACATTGGTTGGGATGGTGATGCCGTTTTCAGTAAGCAAACTACGATTACCAACCTGTCGAGTATAAATGATCTCGTATAAGCAAAAAAACAAAAAACCACAAGTTTATGAATCATATTTACTACTCATATGGTTTGATCTCCTGTTTGTTTTCTTTTTTCTCTTTCTTTTATCGTTTTGTTCTAGTATGGAAAGTAAGAAACATGGTGTCAAACTTACCAAAACCTGCTTCCCGTTGATAAAGCACTGGACACCTCTTCCAGGAAGAGCACAGAACCCCGACGCATCAAGAAGCCATCCTGAGTACTTGGCCTCTTTCTCATGGTATTGGACATCTGTGGTAGCAGAAGGCTCTTCAAAGAAATGGAAATGTCGGGCATAATCTATTATTGCTTTCCCCAAAGGATGTTCACTGCTAGCCTAAAACATAGAAAAGCAACGTCTTAAGGTTCATAATGTCATTATCACACATAAACAACGAGGTCCAACACCCCTCACCACCCCACCCACCAAATAAATAAATAAAAAGGCGGCAATAAACTAAAATGTAGATTACATAACAGGTAGACACTACCCTCATCAAAATGAGAAAATGAATCATTAGTGGTATTTCAGTTGGTTACACAATGGAGGTACCCCTCCATAGTTGAAGCATGAGGATAAAAGGGATAGAGTCATACAAAGGCGACAGTAATATGACTAGCCTCAACAAGAATGAAACTACAATTATTATGAACTAAATAATAGAAGAGTTCAAATTTAGTTTAGTAACTGAAAGTTACCTCTGCTGAAGCTACCAAAGTAAGAAATTCTCCACGACCCAATTCCGTGAAAACTTTTGCCGTTGTAACTGTAGCTTTCCCTTGGGTTAAAGTGCCTGTTTTATCAAATACAACATAATTAACCATCTGAGCCCTCTCCAAGGCATCTCCTCCTTTAATTAGCACGCCATTATTAGCTCCAACCCCAGTTGCAACCATGACAGCTGTTGGGGTGGCCAAGCCAAGTGCACATGGACATGCAATCACTACAACTGATATTGCAAACATGAGGGCAAAAACAAAGTAATTGCCATTTTCAGGTAGCCACTGTTCTGGGTAAGAACCAAGAACTCCACCAACATACCTACAAAAAGATGTTTTGACATGAAAATTATAAATTTTTTTACTATAACTATCAGTTTAACTACATGAATATGTCAAAACAGATTGTAATTTACTTACCAACCAAAAAATGTCAATAATGAAAAAGCAACAACTGTCGGGACAAAAATGCTTGCAACCTGCAAATAACAGTGCCACATACTGTGAGGATTTTAAAGTTTATAACCCATTTACCAAACAGTAATATATTCCAGAACAAATATCAGAAGTCATAAATATAGAAAAATGACTGCACACAATTACTACAACAAAATCATCAAGTTGATAATAATGTAGACTTTAATGCTGAAATAACTAATTTGTGTTACTCCCTCCATCCCATTTTATAAGAAAATTTTGAGTGGCATAAAGTTTAATTAAATGGTATTTCAAGTAATAAAATATATATACTTTCCAACTTTAACCTTATTGAACTTTGAAGTATTATATAAAACTTTCCCATTGTTTCCTCCAGTTTCTTCATTTTCATTTAGGAACTTTGTGTCGAGACTAAATGATATTTACTAAATCTTTGACCATGTGATCTCAGAAATCTGTATTTGTTTTTCTTCTTTATATTGAGTTTCTTTCTTTATATTGCCCTTGAAATTGATATATGAGATAGGCAAGTTTTTAGATGAAGTGGAAATTGATATGTTTGCTATATCTAATGAGAGTTTGTAACAGATTAAAAGTGGATTATTGTAGTTTTCTTCAATTTTCTATACTTCCTCTATTCGCATTAGGTTTTCTAATCTGTAGACTTGTTCAAATTAATTGAAATTGATTTCAGATTTTAGGGGAGAACCGCACCTGAACCAAACCTGAGCCGTAACCGACAGCAATCACACCAGAGGCTTTTTGTGTGCCTGGCTGCCTGCATTTGCATAGTTCTAGAACTGCATATCCAGTTGCAGGTGCAGTTGCCCAAAACTGCACCATGCTCTCCCCTAAATTGTCTAGAGCGCGTTAACGTTAAAAATATTCTATTCTTCTATTTCAACTTTCAGGATCTCCCCTAAAAAAATTATTCTTTTAACTTTCTGCTTCCTTGAGCAACCATTCTTGTTTTACTAAAAATTTTCTAAGCACTCATTCCTTGGCAAGCTATTGGTAAAATAATCTTCTATTCTGTTTTAGTGAATACCATTCCTATATAGAATTCTAAACTCTAAAATCTATATATATGGTAAAAATATTTGACAGAAGTTAACCGCAGTTGTATCTGAGAAAAGAAATCCACATTACAGCTCCTTGCTCACTCAGTATATCATTTGACTAGCTAAGAATTACAATTTGGAAACTAGTAATTACTGAATAATTTTTTGTACAAGTAAAAGCAATAATTAATGAATATGCAATCCCCAGATCCAGAAAAATATGTACAAAGGAAGCTAGAAATAAAATGAAAAATAGGAAAAGGAAAGAACTTCAATTTAAAGAACAGTAAGCAAAGAAAAGTGTGGCCTTAAGAACCAGAGAACTACTTAACCACCAATATGAGATAAGTAAAATAGAATGCAAAGATACAGCTTATACTTAGTTTAGCAATTGATACTTACATAATCAGCAAATTTCTGAATAGGAGCTTTGGACATCTGTGCCATCTCGACTAGAGAAATTATCTGGCTCAAAACTGTGTCAGAACCTACTTTGGTAGCTTGTATGTGAAGGGAACCATGTGAATTTATGGTACCACCAATTACTGACGAATTGACCTCCTTCGAGACAGGTGATGATTCACCAGTAACCATACTCTCATTGACATAGCTGGAACCCCAAACAACCGTGCCATCCACAGGAATTTTTGTGCCAGGAATGACTTTCAGAATATCACCAGGCTGAATCAGCAGAGCATCTATTTCCCTTACTCCAATACTCTTACCACCTTGCATCCAATAGAGATAAAATCATTCATTAGGTTACAGTTCAGATATATGATCGGCTTGCATCATGTTTTGAATGACTTGCGAGGAATAACATAAAACTTATAGGTTATTTATCTGTAAAACTTTTAAGGTTCCAAATTTATCAGACACGAAGACTTCTTGCTTTTATTTTGTGTTGGAGTTTTCTTTGTTTGTTTTTTTTGTTGAGGGGAGGGGGGGGGGAGGGAGAAGGGGGTTCTTTCCTTTTTTGGGGAGGGGGTTAAGTGGAGTGTAAAAAAACAGGTAAAACCCTCAATTTCTAAATCAATTCATCTGAAACCTTCAAATAATGTAAAAGCAGCATACCCTTGTCTGTGAGAAGTAACAAAGCTGTTGCTGGTGCTAGTTCTACCAACTTCTTTATAGCATCTGATGTTTTTCCTTTAGCAAGAGTTTCTAAATACTTCCCTAGAAGTACAAATGTTATCAGCATTGCACTTGTTTCAAAGTACGTAGGTGACCAAAATCCAGTTACTGCACCATATAAAAGCGTACAGACAGAATAAAAATAAGAAGCTGAAGTTCCCAATGCTACTAGAACATCCATGTTCGTTGAACCATTTCTAAGAGCTCTCCAAGCTGCAACATAAAAACGCTTCCCAATAACAAACTGAACAACAGACACTAAGGCCCACTTCAACCAATCACCCATTTGGAATGGTCCACATTGCCGAAGCAATAATGAATACAGTAGAGGAATGCTTGGGCAAACAACTCGCATGAGAAAGACAGGAATCTGGAAACAATTTTTGGAGTAAAAATTTAGTAAATTGAAATGTGAGTGACTGACTGTGCACAATGATTTTGATATGTTATTTATAGTTTTATACAAAGGGATAATCCCATGAAATATGATAGACTTTAGTGTGCTATATATAGATGTTACATAGACAATAGTCAGCAGAGTAACATATAAAGAAGGGCAGGAATTTAGCCATCTCCTTTAACAAGTTTAAGGCTTATTTTGATGTTTTCTAAAGTAGTACAGTACAATGAATTAAAAGGAAATTTTTTTGAATAAGAAACTTCTTTTTGCATATCCATGAAGTAGGCTGGCTTCAAAAGGGGCTAATAGAGCAAAACAAAAGTCAAATTAGGATATAGTTGCATATATAAATAAAAATTGAAAAAAAATATTACTTTTCGTAAAAGAGACGGAGAAGGATGAAACTATAAATATAACAGTGTCAGAGGAAAGTTATATACTCACACTGAGAAAAAGACTAGCCATGAAAAGTCGAAACATGTTTGAGGATTCTTCAAGATCCTTAGAAGTCATTCTCGTATAAGGGTTTCTGACATGTAGTTTAAACTTCCCAGAGCTTCCTTCTTCAATCCCATCAACTAATGATCTAGAACCAAGAACCACGGGATCAAAGAGAACTTCTAATTCCTTTGAAGTCCTGTTGAAACAAAATTGTCTTACTCCCTTCAAGCTGCAAAGTATTCCATCTAAAAGCTGTATATCCAATTCACTCAATATCCCAGTAACACCTAATATGATTTTATCCTGCTGGCTGCTCTGTACAAGTGAACCTTCAAAACCAGCATCTTCAATTGCTTCCACTATTTCATCCTTACTAATTATAGTAGGATCATACTCGACCTCTCCTAATGAGGTAGCCAAGGCAACAACTGCCCTTTTTACACCAGGGAGCTTTCTCAAGATGGCTTCAACAGAATTTACACATGCTGCACATGTCATACCACCTATGGTGAACTGCCCCACTAACGTTCCATGTGGATTTGTTCGAGATGAACTGGGTTCAGGTATAATCTCGGCCTCAAAACCAGCATCTTCAACTGCATTCTTAATGTCTTCATCCTGAAATCAAACAAAGAAGTAAAAAGTTAACTAATTTAGAACTGGATCTCACCTTTTTGTTTTTATGTTCCTCTAACCTTTTTCTTCGTTACCAGATAATCAAATTGCATGCATAATAAAGAGTGGATTTAAGTATCGAATGAATAACTAATATTAGCTCAAAGATGATTTAAGTATTGGTAGTAAACTAATCCATTTCACTCTGAAAAAATTGAAAGAACCGTTGAATAAAAATACACCAAGAATAAATTATTTTCATTTATTAAATATCTATTATTACTAAATCAACCATGACTACCTTGTTACCTAAGGTTCTTTTTCTTTTCAAGCTATATTCCCATCCACATCCCATTCTTATAAAAGCAGTAACAATTCTAGTTCCATAGTAGCTTATATGATAAATCCAGATAAACCAACAATTAATTGGCATGACTATAGATGCAGCAAAAACAAACATCTCAACTGTAGTAACGTCATAAACAATTAACAAATAATTCATCATACATTAATCTATCTTATTCATAAGACTATATCATATTGAGGGCATGAGCAGATAAAACGTAGATCAATCCACAACAATGCCTGGCAAGACCAAAATTAACAATTTAACATTAGTTAATATAATCCCAAGTAGCTGGGACAGGCTTTGCTTGTTTATTTGAACTCGGACATAACAAATCATCATCAAAATCACCATTAAGATGAAATTAAACCAAATTGGAAAACATAAATCACAAAAAGCAAGTAGAATCATAAGAAGACTAACGTTGACCAAACTGGGATCAAAAACCACATCCGCCTTGTTCTGTAGCAAAGCCACCGAAGCCCTAAGGACCCCTTTTAAGCTCATCAAAGCTCCTTCAACGGAATTCGAACACGCTGAGCATGTCATCCCGCCAATTCTCACCTGAATTCTCTTCATACCTTCCTCAACTTTTACCGAATTAGCCTCCTCCTCATCATAGGAATCGAGGAGCCGAACGTCCTCTAAGTCTCCGGCCGACGAGCTTCGGCCGGCAGTTAGCTGAAGGTCCCTATAACTTGGCGCCATTAAGAGAATCGAGACGACAATACACAAACAGACTTAAATCTTGGTGAATATATATATATATATATATATATATATATATATATTCAGGAAAGAAAATCTGGAAAGAGAGAAAGGCGGATACAGCGAATTTGTAATTGAAAAAGCTGGTGAGGAAGGGGGGAGGAGGAGAGAGAAATGGTGCTGAAACTACTAATAGAGGCTCCGGGATTATGATTATTACGACATTGTCCTTGTACTTCCTGGTGTTGTACTACACGAGGAAACACCAACAACTTGATCAAAGTCAATATATATATAATATGCGCAACGGTTGAGCTAATGAACAACCAAACCTATTACTATTATTGTTAAATAGCATTTGATGTAAAAGAAACAAAATAATAATATAATTAAATTTAAAAAATAAAAAATATATATAAATCTCACCTGTCGGACACACAGAACACAGTTAGTAAAATCATAAGATAGATAGATATAGATGTAATTAAAAACATGTCGGCTGATATTATCAAAGCACAAATATTGTCAGAAAAACAATAAATACTGTTAAAAAATTTAACTGTCGCTAGAACAGTTACAAAAGTGTTGTCAAATATGTATTTGTTATGACGCCATAATTTTTGCTTTAGCAATATTATTGACCTTAAAATTATATTTAGAGTGAATTCATGTTAGATACATTTATTATTACAATTCACTTATAAGAACATAGGAGAAGTCTAGGGTACAAGTTAGCAAGGGAACTAAATGAAAATTAAGAGAAACTTACATTTTAATTTTATATAACCACGACTACGACTGAATTTGACTTATTATATATTGAGATGTTGACTCGAATTTGTGATTTTATATAATAAAAAAAAGAGGCATTTACACCTAAAAGCACCCCATTTCAATTAATTTTCTATGCATCAACAATGTAGGAAAAATTTATATTAATAACAACAAAATTATGATACTGGTGTGATCATTATTATATGAATGGTTAAGTTTACTATACCATAAATCTTAGATAAAATATATGAATACATACTATTTCAATTTACCCAAATAATATCGACATACAAATTATGAAGCTAACAACAATGATAAAATTTCATTGTATCTTTGTTTTTAAAATGTAAAATCAGTAATAAATAAATAAATAAAAATCTTATATTCTTAAAGAAAAGGAGTAAATTTTGGATTTGTCTTCATATCGGATGCTATCCATTTGGCAAACATTAAAAATACCCATATATTAATCGTGCAAAATTCAAGATAAGGGTACTCCCGGAATTTTGGCATGTGGCTAACGCACGCGGCAGCTGTCGGGAAATAAATTGACCCGTGACCCGTCTTGGTCTTGTTGCTTAGAATTCACTTGTTTTACCATTTTGGCCGTCGCGAAAGCTTAAAATTGGAAGTTTCTATATATTGACTTTTTCTTTTTCTTTTTTTAGAAATTGTTGTCGGTAGTATTCGATTTTAGGACGTTTACTGTTCGTCCAGGACATCATTTGAACTATACGTCAATTGTTGGAGTCGATCATTTGAGTTGTGCTAAGGGGGTGTTTGATAAAAATTGAATCAATTTGAATCTGAATTTGAATTTGAATGAACTGAATCTGAATCTTAATGAAAAAAATTATTTGATAATTAACATGTAGGAAACATTTGAATGATAAAATTTTATTATTTTACCCCTCTGAAAAGACGATTTCCCCCCAAAATAAACGCACTTAATGACCGATTGATTCAGTCATTCAGATGTATTCAGTCATAAACAAACAACCCCTAAGTTGCTAATAATAGGATCAGTCAATACGTTCGAAAATAGTTAATTTGGGTCATGATAGTACACAACAAACAAAAGAAGATCGGGAAGATGAAAAGAAAATCCAAAAAAAGAACACACTTACGATATATTTTGTTATTTAGCGTTTGCGGGGTTGGGTGCATTTAAAGCGTTTCAAAATTTAAATATATTTGAAAATTTTATTCATTTAATTATGACTTATTTTAAATATAATATTTTGACCATATTATATAAGAAAAAAAAATCATATTTAAAGAAATTTATGATTCCGTCACGGCAACAACAATACGTATAAAGTGGTACATATAGATAGAGGTACGTATCAAATTGGAAGATGAGTTAGTTTCCACTACACTAGCAAGTAGTGTAGTGTAGTGTAGTGTAGTGTAGTGTAGTGTGTATTAGGACTTAGGAGCAAAGATTCTTTGGGGAGAATGGGAAATAAGTCATTCACCCACTAAAACATGGAAGTGGAAACGCATTTCATTTAACTTTCCACCCATACAACAACAAACTTTGTATTTACATTCACTACCATCCAATAATTTACACCTAATTCTTTATTTTTCTAACCCTTTTTCACTTTAGCGGGTTAGGTTTTCCGCTTGAATAGAAAGAATCGAATAAAGAAGTGAATGAAACGGATTGGGGGTGAAATGTTTTATTTTATTGCTGTTCGGAATGAGTCATTTCATACCCTACCTCACCTTAAGAAGAATGAGAATGATTCATTCAATCTCATTTCATTCTAATGGAGTAACGAAATAATTTTTTATTTAATTCCATATGAATGAATCATTCAATTCACATGTGAGACCCTGAATTTTATGAAATAAAAGTATTCAATTTTTCTATTTTAGTAAATGGTTAAATTGATAAAAGGTTAAAGTTAAGGGTGATATGTGAATTTTTTTTAAGTAGACAAGTTGTCATAAAATACCCGGTTACTATTCACTCTAGTATTATTCACTCGGGTATTTGGGACACTTTTTGTGTCGGAGTACTATTCACGAGTTACTATTCACGAGTTACTATTCACGAGTTACTATTCACGGGATACTATTCACCCGAATGAAATATATTTCTTTTCGGTCCAAATCATTTTTGGGTACAATATTATTCCATGAAGAGATGTACTAATTTTTCAGACCGTTGGTTGAAATTATAACAGAAAAGCTTTTTATATAAAACATAATACTTTTATAAAGTTATTCTATAAATAGAATATATTATATTCTATTATGCATAGTATTTTGCATAGTAAAATCTTTTTATATAAAACAAAATACTTTTATAAAGTTATTCTATAAATAGAATATATTATATTCTATTGTGCATAGTATTTTGCATAATAAAATCTTTTTATATAAAACATAATACTTTATTAAAGTTATTCTATAAATAGAATATATTATATTTTATTATGCATAGTATTTGCATAGTGTCTGCATAGTGTTTGCATAGTAGAAATCTTTTTATATAAAATAGAATATATTATATTTTATTTAAAAGATTTTGCTTTAAATATGGACCGTCCGATTAAAGTAAATCAATCTGGACCGTTCATGGGTTGGTTACTATTCATTCCATTATTCTATAAATAAAAGCTCATTCTTTCATTATTTCTTACGAATTCACTGAAACTCTAGAGAGAGAAACTATAGAGAGAATTCTTCTTCTATAATCTTGAGCGTATTTCTTTAGAGTTTAAGAAAACTTTGAGAGTAGTGCAAGTTTTCTTCGAGTATATACTTGCCCTACTAATCGGAATACTCTTATTTGAAAGGTAAAGAGATATTGTTATAGTAAGGGATATTATTCTTTTGTATTCAAAAAGAGAACTTCTGTTATTCCATTCTTTATTATTCTGTTGGAATAACCTGTAAAAGTGGCATACCCTATACATAACCTGTATACGCGGCATACCATATACCTGATGAAATCCTTATGTTATTCCATTTTTTTATTATTCTGTTGGAATAACCTGTATGTGTGGTTTACCCTATACTTGGTGGAATGACCTGTATATGCGATTTACCCAATACTTTGTGATCTTCTTTTATTATTCCGCATTTATTATTCTGTCGGAATATCCTGTCGGTGTGAATTTCACCTGACCTGGTTCTATTACTTATTATTCCATATTTACGATTCTGTTGGAATATCCTGTCTGTGTGTTTTACACCGGACCTGGTTCCGTCTTTATTATTCTGTTGAGAATAACCTGTCTGTGCGATTTTTATCGCATGCATGGTAAATTCTTCTGTTATTCCATTTTTTATTATTCTGTTGGAATAACATGTCTATGTGAATACCACATGCATGGTGAATGATCCTTTATATTCATTCCTTATTAAATTGTGAAAATAATCTGTTTAAGTGGATTATCGCATGGCGGTGAAAATCCATTTGCAGTTTCATATATTCTTTATTATACTGTTGGTTATTGGTTTTACAGTTGTATGTCTTTGATTCATAGTGAAACGATGATATGTTGTTGAATATCTTTGGCTTACGTGCAAAGATGAATTGTTAATTGATAGCTTTGGCCCGTAGTGCAAAGATGGACAGGTGTATGACATGATCATGACCACTGGTGATACTAATGAATATCCTTGGCCGTAGTGCAGGGATGATTCGATGATGGGAATTATTTATTTAGTTGAGTCTCAGTGATGGCTTTTATAGTTGAACATCTTTGGCACGTAGTGCAAAGATAGAGAACTGATTGGTATGATCATTGTTTTTACATCTGAATATCTTTAACCTTTGGGGTAAGGATATTGAGTAAACGTTCTATTAAGCCTTTGTGGCAAGAAGGAATTGTTAATTCACATTATTATAAATATGAATTGTGAATTTAACTAACATCTTTGGTGGTTCAGGTGAAGACACGTGATGAAAATTCTATTTGTCTTGAGTATAACAAAGAATTGTTGATGAGTTTTACAGGAATAAAATATCAACGATGGACTTTTAATTTAGAGGAGACAGTAGACATTATGTTCTACTTGACTCTTCTAATGGATTGTTGATTCCGCTGCAATTATGGTTGAAAACTTTTATTATCTACCATATGTTCTAAATCTCTGATTTATTATTGATAAAAACTATTGATAATGTAATTATCTTTACTCATGATATTCTTTACTGGGCTATTGTGCTCACCCTTTTGCTTCACAATTCCTTTCAGGTAACAAGAGTGTAGCTGGGTCGAGCGGGGGTAACAGGGAAATAGTGAGATGGTTCGAGACTGTCGAAGTTTCTCAATACATTATAAAACGGCATGACATACAATATATAATTGTATCGAGGACCTAAGATGTGGGTGTCGTATTTTATACGTCACGTAATATTTAATTTTGGTGAACTATAATAGGGTGAAGTGAACCCGACTTTGGAAGCGTTATTTGCTGCTGTATTTTATATGGCATTGTAATAATTTGAGTTTGGATACTGTCTATGAAACATTATATGGTATTAAAACTCACAGTTAACTGTGGTCGTATTCTTTACGACGGTTCAACAGTTGTATAAATGAAGTTTGGATTTGATTTCTGTACCATGTATCTGGCGATCCAGGATGGGTCGTGTGGACCTAATTTTGGGGGCGTCACATCACAGATTTATTCCTTCAATCCAAACATATTATATTCAATATTAATGATTTGTTAATCAAAAAGAGTTTTATTTGTTAAATAATTTTTTTTATGATAGTATAAAATAATATGATTAATTTCTTCAATTTATTGTGCCTATTAAACTAGGTATTCACTAAATTTAAGGGTAGGCATGAAATGCGAAACAAAATACTTTCTATATTATTTGATTATTATTAATTTTTTAAAATTAACTTAATAAATTTTTAAATTCAAAATTAACATAGATTCTTTTAATTTTAAACAATATATAGATGAATATCGTAAATTCTCTAAAAAGTATTATTCATTATTGTAATTTTTAATGAGACATCTCAATTTTGAGTTTAAAATTATTTCAAATTAACTTTTAAAAGTCAATAATAATTATATAGTTTAGAATAGATGGAATATATATTTATAATTTATAAATTTCATAAATGAAACTCTTTTTATACCCCTTCTTTAATATAATAAATAATAATTAAATTATATCTAAATGTGTCAAATATAAATCTTACTATCCAGAAAAAAGTTGTGAGAAATAATATGGGTTTAAGAAATAGCAAGGATAAAGCAGTAATTTTAACACCGGAAGGTAGGTAATAATACCATAAATAGTTGTACTGGATTGATTGCTTATCAAATTCTCAAAGGTCATTTTAGGGACTTAATTTATAAGTACGTCTATTTACAATGTTATCTTGTGGAGAAGGCATGGGCAGGTGACCTATAACGATATGCAGTTGGTGCAACAACAATTTACCAATTTAGTTATCTACCCCTATTTTAAAAGATAGGGTAGGCTTGAACCACAGTCTACAGTGACCAATTCTACTAGCTATCACCTTCCTAAAAGGAGGTTATATGTTAAATATATATATACCGTCCCGATTTTAAGCTCACCCGAGCTCACCTCCTTTAACGACGGACCCGGCGACGATTCGATAATACAACCGTCGTCTATACTTTTAACGACACTATAAGTCCGTCGCTAAAAATATAGACGACGGTTGTATGACCGAATCGTCGTTAAAGGGGATGAGCTCGAATGAGTTGGATGAGGGTGAGTTTAAGATCCGAACTCTATATATACATACCTATAGGTTAGGATAATAAATAGATGTCATTTTGCTTAACATGACCACCATACATTAAGATTTAAGAGGGAAGGAGATAAAAGTTTTTCAAAAAGTTATTCTCAAACTTGCGATGATGTAGAAGGAAATTTATAAAGCTTGGATGAAATTCTAAAAGGGAGAAGGTCAAAAATTGCCCCTAACGTTTACCGCGATGTCTATCGAGCACCCTATACTTTTTTTGTCCAAAAATACCCTTAACGTTACACTTTTTGGGTCATTAAAGACAAACGTGATTAAAATTTCGCTGACGTGGCAGAATCATGGAGGCTTAAAGGGAGAAGGTTCAAAAATTCCCCTGACACATGTAAATATGTCATTAATCAAAATAAAAAATAAAAAAAATCCAAAATAAAAAAATCCAAACATATTTACATCATTTAATCAAAATACTAAAATTCAAATTATTTTGTAAACTAATTAAAACAACTAATTAATTAATTTTTTAAAAAAACGTTAAATTTTTTATATTAAAAAACGTTAATATTTTTTAAAGACATTGATTTCATTTAGTAGACAAAAATGAAAAAGAGAAAGACTAATACTTAATTTAAGAAAGTTTCTGTATAATATATATATATATATATATATATATGTGTGTGTGTGTGTGTGTGTGTGTGTGTGTGTGTGTGTGTGTGTATTATTTCCGTTTCAAAATATAAGCATTAATAAAGACTTTTCAAAAAAATTATTTTCAGACATTTTTAAATTAGAAACTGACATCATTATTTTTTGAACAATAAATGTCCTAGTAAATAATACTAATACTTTTTATAAAATTTATAATATGTATTGTTGTATTACTAAAAATTAATTAAGTATATTCATAATAATTTGACATTAAAATAATTTTCCGGTATTTTTTTTTAAATTTTGCATTTTAGAATACAGAAAACAGTACTCCCTCTGTCCCAAATTAACTGCTCAATTTTGACCTTTTTAAGTCAAATTAACTTTTTTTTAGAATTAATAATTAAGCATATATAAATATATTTCTAATATTATAAAAATTGGGATTAGTAATAAATTGTATATACTTTCTTTTGGTTATAATCTCTTCACCTATATTTTAACAAAAATAGTAAAAAGATTATTTTTTAAAAATGGTCAATTTGACTTTAAAAAGTCAAAACTGAGCAATTAATTTGGGACGGAGGGAGTAATATTTTTACTTGGCAATTAACGTGAAAGGCAGTGAAAGTAATATTATTTTACTAATAATAAAATAATTAATTATTTTGAATTAGTTATATTTTTACTAAATAATATTATTTTACTAAATAACGTTATTCAAAAAAATTAATATTATTCAAAATAATATTATTTTACTAAATAACGTTAATTATTTTGAATAATATTAATTATTTTGAATAACGTTATATATTATTTTTGTAAGACCCTAAATTTTATGAAATAAAAGTATTTAATTTTTCTATTTTGGTAAATGGTTAGATTGATAAAAGGTTAAAGTTAAGGGTGATATGTGAAATTTTTTTCAAAGTAAACAAGTTGTCATAAAATACCTGGTCACTATTCACTCGGGTATTTGATACACTTTTTGTGTCGGAATTACTATTCACGAGTTACTATTTACCCAAATTATTATTCACTCTAGTATTGTTCACTCGAGTATTTGGGATACTTTTTGTGTCGGAGTTACTATTCACGAGTTACTATTCATGGGTTATTATTCACCCAAATTACTATTCACTCTAGTAATGTTTATTCGAGTATTTAGGACACTTTTTGTGTCGGAGTTACTATTTACGGGTTACTATTCATCCAAATTATTATTCACTTTAGTATTGTTCACTCGAGTATTTGGGACATTTTTTATGTCGGAGTACTATTCATAAATTATTATTCACGAGTTACTATTCACGGGGTACTATTCCCAAAGTACTATTCACGGGATACTATTCACCCGTGAAATATATTTCTTTTCGGTCCAAGTTGTAAGATCCCAAATTATTAATAAATGAAATTTAATTTTCTCTATTTATTATTTTAAAATAGTAAGGGTTGATTTGATTAATGTGGTTAGTTATGGGTAAAATGCATAAATATTTTAAATAAGCAAGTGGTTATAAAATATTCATTGTTGTCGGAGAATATTCGTTTGGTCGTGGAATATTCTTACTGTCGGGGAATATTTGTACGACGGCGCAGCCTTGTGTGGGCCCATAACGGAAAGCGATTGGATGAAGAAAACGACAAGTATAAGTTGTTTATAAATAACGGCGTAGTTGTTACCGTTAATACTGTTGAAATACACGGTGGTTAAAACACAGTAATACGCGTTGTTGCACAGTAGCATACGGTATTGCACCAATTATTGATTCTTACGTAAGAAGGCACTACTCAATAATTGTTACAGTAATTACTGTTCAGTATTTTATTTTATTGATTCAATAATTGTTGCGTTGATATTTTATATTATTGTCGTTTCAATAATTGTCACTGCACAATATTTTCCATTATCGAAGCAATAATTCATATTATCTGAATAATATTATTAGAAAGCATTATTGACAATGTCTAGAAAGTTCTGTCTAAGGAGAGGTTTGGTCACCTAATTGCGCGCCAGTAAGGAGAAATTCTTATTGGAAAGCCCCCTCTTTCCTGGGAACGGTCTGGTTGCCAGTACTGTGATTCTGTAATATTATTTGTGAATAATTAATTATTGATTTATATGATATTGATTTTATATGGATATAGACGGAGAAAATTTTTAATGTGACAATTGTTAAAAATTAATATTTTATCTTTTTCTGATAAAATAATTCATTTAAATATATTATTTTAATAATATATTAATGATGATATTTTTACAATGAATGTGGGATATATGAGTATATGAGGAGGAAGAGTATTTTTGTTGCATTAAATGATTAACACATGTTTTGTGTGTCGGTGGACCCTATTTCTTGACTGAAATTTGATTATAGCTTGTAAAATCGTCCGTTTATGGATTCCAGCCAATTTCTGTTTGGAATTTGGAAAAACTTTCTTCTGCAAAGTTGTAGAGAATTGAATTTTCTATAAAAATTCACGAGATTCGAATTTTCTGATAAAAAGGACTATTTATTATGAATTATTTAAGTTCCGTAGTTCCGAAATAATTGGTTTTTGAAAGTTTTAATTATTTTTAATTAGAAAAACAATTTTTGCAATCCCACATGTGTGGTAAATGAGCTGAATTCAGATTCTTGGGTGGTGTGCTTGAATGTTAATAAATAAAATTATTTTATTAATTTTTCTGCTTTGGTGTTCTAAGCATTTTTCTATAAATAGAGTGCTTAGGTTAGAATTGAAAAATATACCAGAAACTACAGATTTCTCTCTCTTTCTCTCTCTATAACATCGAGCGTATTTTGTGAGTATTTTAGTACTTTGAGTATTTCTATACGGTGCAAGTTCTTTCAGCACTATATCTAGTATTCCAATCAGAAGTACTATTCTTTCTGAGGTAAGGGATGTTATTTTCTTCTCAAATGATATTATTTCTTCAATATCATTATGTCGAAATATTGGTTGGAACTTTTTATCAAATTTGGAACTTTTTCATGTCTGGGTTACTATTCACGAGTTACTATTCACGAGTACAATTCACGAAGCATGATGATGTTTTTTATGAAATTTCTATCTTTTGGTGTCGGAGTTACTATTCACGTATACGGCACTATTCACGAATACGACACTATTCATAGAAAAATTAAATTATCTTTTCTGTGTCCAAGTTTGTCGGTTATGATTCCTATCTTTGATTGGATCTGTGTTTTGATCTTCATTTTGAATTTTACTCCACTATGGTTATTTATGAAGTATTTTCGAACTTGAGTTATTTAAAGTATGAATCCTTAATACTTGTTCTTTTGTTTCACTGGATTCGTTTTCTTTAAAATATTTTTCATCATTCTCAGTCCTAAATGATGATATTACTGAATATCTTTGGCCTGTAGTGCAAAGATGAATGATTTCTGATGAATATCTTTGGCCCGTAGTGTAAAGATAAATATGTGTTTAGATGAACATGACCAACTGATGAATATCTTTGGCCCGTAGTGCAAAGATGAACAAGTGTTGAGATGAACATGACCAACAGACGAATATCTTTGGCCTGTAGTGCAAAGATGACTATTTGATTTATGATGTATATTGATTTTACAGGGTTAAAATATCGATGATGGACTTTTAAATTCATAGATGATAGTAGATTTCATTCTCTACTTAACTCTTCTAATGAATTATTATTTTCGCTGCAGTTGTTGATCTAAAACTTGTTGTCTATTGTATTCTATCAGATTTTTCCCTGTTGAAGACTAAGGATAATTTTTTATACATTATCTTAGTCATAATATTCTTTACTGGGCTAGTTGAGCTCACCTTTTTCTTTTTTGTTCCATTTTTTTTCTCAGGAGACGAAAATATAGCGGGAACTAGTCGGGGTGTGGAGTGATGGTTCAAGACAGTTATTTTTGTAGTCCTCACTATTTTGTAAAATAGTGTATCAATAATTATAATGAGGACTTATTTGAGTGTGGATATTGTCTAGAAGAAAATATTTATATTTTAAACTCATAGTTTATGTGTTGTCGTATTTTGAACGACAATTGTATTAATGAAGTTGTAGTTATTTCTGTACCATGTATTTGACGACTCAGAATGAGTGTTGTATACCTATTTTGGGGGCGTCACAGTTGGTATCAGAGCTTAGGAATATGATCTCTGGCGGAGATCAGGGAATAGAACTAGGAGGGGAGAGACGAGTAAATCCTTCGCTAGTGTGTCCTACCTAAGCTTATTTGTTGGTCGGTCATAATATAGGGGTATTATGTGATTTGTTAATTTGTTAAATTAACCCTTATTTTATGGCAGTATTTAAGAATGTCGACTGAGAATGTTAACAGTGGAATAAATGAGACCGTGGAGACACCTTTGCTCACCAATGAGGAGAACGTGCAACATGCTGACAATGTTCTTCCTGTGAACAACACCACTGAGCATATGACGAACGATGGTATGTTTAGGAACTTTCTAGAATTCATGCAAAACCAAACGAGAAAGACTAATTTTTGAGTACAATATTATTTCATGAAGAGATGTACTAATTTTTCAGACCGTTGGTTGAAATTTTAATAGTAAAAGCTTTTTATATAAAACAGAATATTTTTATTAAAGTTATTCTATAAATAGAATATATTATATTTTATTATGCATAGTGTTGCATAGTGTTTTGCATATTAAAATCTTTTTATATAAAACAAATTATTTTTATAAAGTTGTTTGTTTTATTAGGCAATAATTAGAATATATTATATTTTATTTGAAATATTTTGCTTTAAATATGGACCGTCCGATTAAAGTAAATCAATCTGGACCGTTCATAGGATTGGTTACTATGCAATCCATTTCCTATAAATAGGAAGCTTAGTTAGAATTGAAATCACACCAGAATTCAGAGAATTCTCCTTCTATAATTTTGAGAGTATTTCTTTAGAGTTTAAGAAAGCTTTGAGCGTAGTATAAGTTTCCTTCGAGTATGTCCTCGCCCTACTAGTCGGAATACTCTTCTTTGAAAGGTAAAGGGATATTGTTATAGTAAGGGATATTATTCTTTTATATTCATGAAGAATTTTTCTGTTATTCCATTCTTTATTATTATGTTGGAATAACCTATCTATGTAGATTACCATGTGAAACCCCAGATTTTATGAATAAAGAATTAATTTTCTCGAAATAATTTTTTTTATTATGGTGTGAATTTGAGATAATATTATAGTTGTGGGTAGTATTTATAAATTTTGCAAAGTATGCAAGTTGTTATATTATATTCGATTGGTCAGGGAATATTCTTTGTGTCAGAAAATATTCGTACGACGGTACAATTATTGGTGGACCCCACAACGAAATTATTGTCGAATTGAGAAAACGACAAAAATATTTTATTGAAAATAACGGCAGAAGTTTTACCGTTGATACTGTTGAACTACTAGGTAGTAAAAGTACAGTAATACACGTTATTGCATAGTAGCACACGGTATTGATTATTGATATTTATGTGAGAAGTCGCTCAGTTTGATTCAATTATTGTCGATTAATAATATGAATTATTGTAGCGATGATGACGTTTTGTTTTATTCGTATTATTAACGTAATAAAATAGAAACATCTTTTTATATAAAACAGAATACTTTATTAAAGTTATTCTATAAATAGAATATATTATATTTTATTATGCATAGTGTTACATAGTGTTTTGCATAGTGTTGCATAGTAAAAATCTTTTTATATAAATAGGATATATTATATTTTATTTAAAAGATTTTTCTTTAAATATGGACCGTATGATTAAAGTAAATCAATATGGACCGTTCATAGATTCGTTACTATGCATTCCATTTTCCTATAAATAGAAGCTCATTCCTTCATTATTTTCTTACGAATTCACTGAACTCTAGAGAGAGAAACTATAGAGAGATAGAAGAAAAGCTTTTTACTACTTAACTTTTCTTTTTCTATATCCAGTTTCTGTTATGGTAAGGGGTGTTATTCTTTCTTATTCATGAAGAGAACTGTTGTTATTCCATTTCTTATTATTCTGTTGGAATAACCTGTATACGCGGTCTACCCTATACTTGGTGACATTCTTCTATTATTCTGTAGGAACATCCTGTCTGTGTGTTTTACACCAGACCTGGTTCCGTCTTTATTATTATTCTGTTGGAATATCCTGTCTGTGTGTTTTACACCGGACCTGGTTCCATTTTTATTATTCCGTCTTTATTATTCTGTCGGAATATCCTGTCTGTGCTATACGCTAGACCTGGTTCCATCATTTATTATTACGCGTTTATTATTCTGTTGGAACATCCTGTCGGTGTGAATTTCACCTGACCTGGTTCCGTTATTAGTATTCTGTTGGAATAACCTGTCTATGCGAAGTACCGCATGCATGGTGATTTCTTTTGTTATTCCATTCTTTATTTTACTCAGTTGGTTAAAGTTTTGACTTCTATACTCCATGAAATTAGTAGAATATCATTGATATTTGCGCTTCATCCAGTATCTTTTCATGGAAATATTCTTCTGATTATTCTTGAATTTTACTCTACAAAGCAGTATCATGTTGACAATTTGGACGTTAGTAGTTCTTGGACAAAATAATTTTTGAACTTGTTTTATTGAATTCTTATATCATTGTCATCATCCTCATGTTTATGTTATGTTGAAAGTCATCTGTGGCCTGTAGTGCATAGATGGACTTGGTATGATTATGACCAGGGATTATTCGGTATAATCATGACCGTAGTATTACAAATGATGTGGAAAAAGTCCTCATTGGCCCGTAGTGCATTGATGGACAGTTTTTGGTATGATTATGGCTATGGATTCTCTTTGGCCGTAGTGTAAAGATGAATTATTTATGGCATGATCAGGACCGTTGATAAAAACACGATTATCTTTGGCCCGTAGTGCATGGATAATTCGTGGTCGTGATACTAAAGAATATTCTTGGCCTGTAATGCAGGGATGATTTAATGATGTGGATTATTTATTGAGCTGAGTCTCAACGATAAAAGTGATGAAAAAACTTTTTAAATCATAAAAGATAGTATATTATATTCTCTACTTGACTCTTTTAATGGATTGCTTGTTTCGCTGCAGTTAAACTTGATGTCTATTGTATTTTATCAGTTTAACATTGTTGGAGGCTAATGATAATTTATTCTGCATTATCTTAGTCATAATATTTCTTACTGGGCTAGTTGAGCTCACCCTTTCTTTCACTGTTCTCTTCAGGAAATTAGAACATAGCAGGGACTAGTCGGGGAACGGAGTAACGGTCCAGAGGATAGCATTAGAAGTCCTCACTATTATGAGAAATAGTGTATTAATAATTGTAATGAGTACTCTTTTTGAGTTTGTATAATCTCTAGTAGACAATATTTGTATTCAAACTCACAGTTATGTTTTGTCGTATTGTACACGACAGTCGTATTAGTAAGTTGTATTTGAATTATGTACCATGTATCTGACGACCCAAGATGGGTGATGTATACCTAATTTTGGGGGCGTCACAGTTGGTATCAGAGCTTAGGGATATGATCCCTGGCTAAGATGTGAGATTAGTACTAGGAGGGGAGAGACGGGGAATTCCTTCGCTAGTGTGACCTACCTAAGTTTATGTGCTATTTTATTGGTCGGTCAAAGTATAGGGATAATATGTGATATGTTAATTAACCCTTGTTTTGTGGCAGTATTTGAAAATGGCATCCGAGAATGTTGAGATTATTAATGGAGCACAGGAGACCGTTGAGTCTCCACAGATCAATAATCAGGACAATGTGCAACAGGATGACGATAATCCTCCTATAAACAACAACACTGATCAATTGACGAACGACGGTACGGTTAGGAGCTTTTTAGAATTCATGCAACATCAGGCGAAGGCGACTCCTGTTCATAATGCAGGAGGAAACAATGGCAACCCATGGTTGGTCACCGCTAAGCAATTCAAGGAGCTGGGACCACCGGAGTTTTTGGGAAAGCCAGAACCACTTAAGGCGGAGACGTGGTTAAAGCAGATCACCAAGATATTTGATGTCTTGGGATGCTCCGAGGAGCAAAAGGTTCCTTTTGCCACCTTTATGTTGCGTGAAGAAGCAGATCATTGGTGGGAATCTGTAAAACGTACCCAGACTGACGCACTCTAGATGTCTTGGGAGAAGTTCCAAGAGCTGTTCAACGACAAGTACTTTCCCGAAAGTATTCGTCACATGAAGGAGGTAGAGTTTATCAAGCTGGAGCAAACCAATATGACCGTGTTGCAGTACGAGGCTAAGTTTGCGGAGTTGTCCCGGTTTGCATCCCATTTGGTCGATAATGAGGAGCGAATGGCGCGAATATTTCTGCGAGGTTTGAAACCCGATATACGTCAATACCTCATTTCTCATAAAGTTTGTTTATATTCAGATATTGTGAATAGGGCTTAGTTAGTGGAGCGCGATAATGAGTTATCACAACCAAAAGGTAATGACCAGCAGCACGATAATAATCATACCGGTGGCAACGACCATCGGAACAATGATAACCATCGCGGGGGAAATTATCATACCAAGAATGGTAACCACTTCGGTGGTAATCGTGGTCAAGATATTAGAAATGGACATTTCAAGAAGGGAAGGTTCAATAATGATGGAAAGACAGCAACGCCAGCACCCGTTTCAAAGGAAGAAAAACGCCCATCGGTTGTATGTTTCAAATGCGGAGGGGAGGGACACATCAGTCCAAATTGCGCGATGCCGTCCAAAGCGTGTTTTAATTGCGGAAGAGAAGGTCACCTAGCTCGATTTTGTCGTATAATGAAGTCAATTCCAGCTGGGATAATGATGCCAAAGGATGTCCCAGACAAGCCAAAGTCGGTAGTTTAAGAGAGAGCGTTTTTTTTCTCTCGTGACGAGGAACCTGAATAAAATTATCACGGGTAAGTTAATCATAAGCTCTTACGAAGTCTATACCGTGTTAGATACCGGTTCTACTCACTCTTTTATTTCACCAAGTTGTGTTTAATGTTTGTACTTAACTCCGGAGAAGTTAAACTTTGATTTATCTATTGAAACTCCATTAGGAGAAACCTTCGTTACCTCTACTGTTTATAAATCTTATTTGATTCAAATCGACACTTTCACGTTACGTGTTGATCTTGTCTCTTTGAAAATACTTGCCTTTGATGTGATTTTTGGAAACGATTGGTTAACTACTCATCATGTTTTTCGTAAGGTTGTTAGCTTTCATATTCCTAACTAACCTATTATGCGAATTCAAGCGACCAAACCACTAAATTCAATCATTGTCATATAAAGTCATAAGTAAAGAGCCCCTATCCTTTTGTTGATGACTTCCTTGTGTGGAATGCACCGAAGCCAGAATTTCAATAGGCGACGTCGTGAATGACGATAACAAGTTGATAGGTATCATTGAGAGGTGCTATCTAGGTTAAGGGATAGAAGTCACAGTTGGTATCAATGTGACGTACTATCCAAGTCTTGGATGTGAGTAACAGTTTTGAATGATATTTTTATCATTAATATATCTCTTGACGTATTCCTGAAGACTTCTTAGCCTACCCCAGAGAGTGAAATCGAATTTTGTATTGACACCAGTACAAAACCCATTTCTTAAACCCTCAAAATAATTTTTTCAACTAAAACGAAAGTAACATGCACCAAAGACGTTGACTCGAGCTGTTGAAGATTACGATCGTACTATTCAATATCATCGTGGAAGAGCGAACGTGGTAGCTGACGTGTTGAGTAGAAGATCGTATGCGTTTACAAGTGCGATGTTGTTAACACAAAGACTCATTTCGTATAACTTACAAATGATGAAGATAGAGTTAAAGACTCTAGGGACCCACGTGAAGATAACGAATATACCAGTAAAATTGACTTTAATCGATAAAGTTAAAGACGCTCAAGCTATATACCCGAATCTGATGAATGTGAAGAAGAAGGTTCAAGAGGGTGTTATTTTAGAAACAAGAGTTGCTGAAGAGAGGAAATCTCAATCCTCGATTTAATTGGCCCATTTGAAATCCTCGATTGAGTAGGAACTATGGCTTATAGACTCGTTTTACCGCCAAATATATTACGTGTTCATAACGTTTTTTTTTCTCGTATCGATGTTACGTAAATATGTGGACGACCCGAACCACATTATTAATTTAGAACCGGACGAGATATCGGATGATTTAACATTTGAAGAGATACGTGTTACAATCTTGGATAAGAAGAATCGTATTCAACACTCAAAAGTTATATCTCAAGAGTTAGAATTTGAAGTGAAGTCAAGGTATCCTCACCTGTTTGGCATACCAGGTACGTACGTAAATTTCGAGGGCGAAATTACATAAGGAGGGTAGATTGTGAAACCCCAGATTTTATGAATAAAGAATTAATTTTCTCGAAATAATTTTTTTTATTATGGTGTGAATTTGAGATAATATTATAGTTGTGGGTAGTATTTATAAATTTTGCAAAGTATGCAAGTTGTTATATTATATTCGATTGGTCAGGGAATATTCTTTGTGTCAGAAAATATTCATACGACTGTAAAATTATTGGTGGACCCCACAACGGAATTATTGTCGATTGAGAAAACGACAAAAATATTTTATTGAAAATAACTGGCAGAAGTTTTACCGTTGATACTGTTGAACTACTGGGTAGTAAAAGTACAGTAATACGCGTTGTTGCATAGTAGCACACGGTATTGATTATTGATATTTATGTGAGAAGTCGCTCAGTTTGATTCAATTATTGTCGATTAATAATATGAATTATTGTAGCGATGATGACGTTTTGTTTTATTCGTATTATTAACGTAATAAAACAGAAACATCTTTTTATATAAAACAGAATACTTTATTAAAGTTATTCTATAAATAGAATATATTATATTTTATTATGCATAGTGTTACATAGTGTTTTGCATATTGTTGCATAGTATTTGCATAGTAAAAATCTATTTATATAAATAGGATATATTATATTTTATTTAAAAGATTTTTCTTTAAATATGGACCATATGATTAAAGTAAATCAATCTGGACCGTTCATAGATTAGTTACTATGCATTCCATTTTCCTATAAATAGAAGCTCATTCCTTCATTATTTTCTTACGAATTCACTGAACTCTAGAGAGAGAAACTATAGAGAGATAGAAGAAAAGCTTTTTGCTACTTAACTTTTCTTTTTCTATATCCAGTTTCTGTTACGGTAAGGGGTGTTATTCTTTCTTATTCATGAAGAGAACTGTTGTTATTCCATTTCTTATTATTCTGTTGGAATAACCTGTATACGCGGTTTACCCTATACTTGGTGACATTCTTCTATTATTCTGTTGGAACATGTTGTCTGTGTGTTTTACACCGGACCTGGTTCCGTCTTTATTATTATTCCGTTGAATATCATGTCTGTGTGTTTTACACCGGACCTGGTTCCATTTTTATTATTCCGTCTTTATTATTCTGTCGGAATATCCTGTCTGTGCTATACGCCGGACCTGGTTCCATCATTTATTATTACGCGTTTATTATTCTGTTGGAACATCCTGTCGGTGTGAATTTCACCTGACCTGGTTCCGTTATTAGTATTCTGTTGGAATAACCTGTCTATGCGAAGTACCGCATGCATGGTGATTTCTTTTGTTATTCCATTCTTTATTATACTCAGTTGGTTAAAGTTTTGACTTCTATACTCCATGAAATTAGTAGAATATCATTGATATTTGCGCTTCATCCAGTATCTTTTCATGGAAATATTCTTCTGATCATTCTTGAATTTTACTCTACAAAGCAGTATCATGTTGACAATTTGGACGTTAGTAGTTCTTGGAAAAAATAATTCTTGAACTTGTTTTATTGAATTCTTATATCATTGTCATCATCCTCATGTTTATGTTATGTTGAAAGTCATCTGTGGCCTGTAGTGCATAAATGGACTTGGTATGATTATGATCAGGGATTATTCGGTATAATCATGACCGTAATATTACAAATTTGAGTGTGGATATTGTTTGGAAGACAATATTTGTATTTAAACTCACAGTATGTGTTGTCGTATTTTGCACGACAACTGTATTATTGAAATTGTAGTTTGCTTTCTGTACCATGTATTTGGCGACTCAGAATGGGTGTTGTATACCTATTTTGGGGGCGTCACAGACAGTTTTTAGTATGATTATGACTATGGATTCTCTTCGGTCAAGGGTACAAAGATGAATTATTTTATGGCATGATCAGGACCGTTGATGAAAACACGATTATCTTTAGCCCGTAGTGCATGGATAATTCGTGGTCGTGATACTAAATAATATCCTTGACATGTAGTGCAGGGATGATTTGATGATGTGGATTAATTATTGAGCTGAGTCTCAGCAATGAAATATTAATTTATGGATGTGGTAAAAGTCATCTTTGGCCTTAGTGCATAGATGTACTTGGTATGATTATGACCAGGGATTATTCGGTATAATCATGACCGTAATGGAAAACACGAATATCCTTGGCCCATAGTGCATGGATAATTCGTGGTCGTGATACTATTAAGCTGAGTCTCAGCATTATTGGTTTTACAGTTGTATACTTTTGGCCTATAGTACAAAGATGAATTGTTGATTTTTTGTTATACAGTTGTATATATTTGGCCGTAGTGCAAAGATGAATATATTAGTATGATTATGAGCAGAAATTGTGATTTGGTATAACCATTATTTTTGATGTTTCAGGTAAAGATATGTGATGTAAATTATCTTCGTCCTGGGTGCGAAAAAGAATTCAGAATCACAATTATGATTATGGGTTATTCATATAATTGTGGATATGAATTGTTAATTGATGTTACAGGGATAAAACATTGTTGATGGACTTTTAACATGGATAAGATAATAGACCTGATGGTCTATTTGACTCTTTTAATGGATTATTCGTTTTGCTGCAACTATGGTTGAAAAGTTTTATCATCTACCATATGTTCTAAATCTCTGATTTATTATTGACGAAAGCTATTGATAATGTAGTTATCTTTAGTCATGATATTCTTTACTGGGCTAGTTGTGCTCACCCTTTTGCTTCACAATTCTTTTCAGGTAATAAGAGTGTAGCTGGGTCGAGCGGAGATAACAGGGAAATAGTGTGATAGTCCGAGACTGTCAAAGTTTCTCAATACATTATAAAATGGCATGACATGCAACAGATAATTGTATTGAGGACCTAAGATGTGTGTGTCGTATTTTATACGTCACGTAATATTTAATTTTGGTCAACTATAATAGGGGTGAAGTGAACCAGACTTTGGAAGCGTTATTTGCTGCTGTATTATCTATGGCATTGTAATAATTTGAGTTTGGATACTGTATATGAGACTATATCGTATTAAAACTCACAGTTAACTGTGGTCGTATTTTTTACGACAGTTCAACAGTTGTATAAATGAAATTTGTATTTTATTTTTATAATGTAATATCTGACGACTCAAGATAGGTCGCGTGGACCTATTTTGGGGGCGTCACAATTTTACTAAATAACGTTAATTATTTTGAATTAGTTTTATATTTGAATATTTTTAAAATTCAACTAAATAATATTTTTAAAATTCAACTAATTACATTATCAAAAAATATTAACGTTTTTTAACATATCAACTAATATTAAAAATATTAACATTTTTTAATATCAAAAAATATTAATAAAATATTAACGTTTATTAATATTAAAAAATATTAACGTTTTTTAATATCAAAAAATTAACGTTTTTAAAAAATTTTTAATTTAATTAGTTAACAAAATAATTTGAAATTTAGTATTTTGATTAAATAATGTAAATATGTTATATTTTTTTATTTTAATTTTTTTTATTTTTTATTTTGATTAAATGACATATTTACATGTGTCAGGGGCATTTTTGAACATTCTCCCTTTAAGCCTCTATGTTTTTGTCACGTCAGCGAAATTTGAACCCCGTTTGTCTTTTTTTAACGGCAGAGGTACGGATGACCAAAAAATGTAATGTTAAGGGTATTTTTGGACAAAAAAGTATAGGGTGCTCGGTAGACATCGCGGTAAACTTTAGGTGTGACGCCCCTAAAATAGGTATACAACACCCATTCTGAGTCGCCAAATACATAATACAGAAACAACTACAATTTTATTAATACAACATAAAAACTATGAGTTTAAATATAAATATTGTCATCTAGACAATATTCACACTCAAATAAGTCCTCATTACAATTATTAATACACTATTTTACAGAATAGTAAGGACTACTAGAACAACTTATAGAACCATCATTCCACACCCCGACTAGTACTAACTACATTCTCGCCTCCTAAGAAAAAAAATTAAACAACAAGGAAAAGGGTGAACTCAACTAGCCCAGTAAAGAACATTATGACTAAGATAATATAGAACAAATTATCGTTGGTCCTCAACAGGGAAAAATCTAATAGAATACAATAGACAACCAATTTTAAATCAATCTTCGCAGCGGAAATAATAATTCATTAGAAGAGTTAAGTAGAGAATGCAAACTACTATCTTCTATATATGAATTTAAAAGTTCATCACCGATATTTTATCCCCGTAACATCAATCAATATATATCTGGAATCAAATATTCATCTTTACACTACAGGCCAAAGATATTCATCAGTTGGTCATGTTCATCTAAACACCTGTTCATCTTTGCACTACGGGCCAAAGATATTAATCAGTCGGTCATGTTCATCTCAACACCTGTTCATCTTTGCACTACGAGCCAAAGATATTCATCAAGAAATCATTCATCTTTGCACTACAGGCCAAAGATATTCAGTAATATCATCATTTAGGACTGAGGATGATGAAAAATATTTTAAACAAAACGAATCCAGTGAAACAAAAGAACAAGTATTAAGGATTCGTACTTTAAATAATCCTAGTTCAAAAATACTTCATAAATAACCATATTAGAGTAAAATTCAAGAATGAAGATCAAAAAATAGATCCAATCAAAGATAGGAATCATAACCGACAATCTTGGACACATAAAAGAAAATTTAATTTTTCTGTGAATAGTATCGTATTCGTGAATAGTGCCGTATACGTGAATAGTGTCGTATACGTGAATAGTAACTCCGACCTCACAAGATAGGAATTTCACAAAAAAACATCATCACGCTTCGTGAATAGTACTCGTGAATAGTAATCCCGACATGAAAAAGTTCCAAATTTGATAAAAATTTCTAACCAATATTTCGGCATAATGATATTGAAGAAATAATATCATTTTAATGTACTTCTGACTGGAATACTGAATATAGTGCTGAAAGAATTTGCACCGTATAGCAATACTCAAAGTACTAAAATACTCACAAATACGCTCGATATTATAGAGAGAGAAAGAGATAGAAATCTTGAATATCATTATGCCGAAATATTGGTTACAAATTTTTATCAAATTTGGAACTTTTTCATGTCAGGGTTACTATTCACGAGTTACCAACATCCCTTACCTCAGAAAGAATAGTACTTCTGACTGGAATACTGGATATAGTGCTGAAAGAACTTGCACCGTATAACAATACTCAAAGTACTAAAATACTCACAAATACGCTCGATATTATAGGAAGAGAAAGAGAGAGAAATCTTTTATTTCTGGTGTGATTTTCAATTCTAATCTAAGCACCCTATTTATAGGAAAATGCTTAGAACACCAAAGCAGAAAATTTAATATAATATTAATATTTAAAAAAAATTCCTACGCCTACTTTGAAAATCTGATTTCAGCCATTTGCAACACATGGGGGGCCAACCAAAACAATAAAAACATTTTTCAAACTATAAATATTTTAAACTTCCAAAAATCAATTATTCTGGAACCTCGGAATTTCAATAATTCATAATAAATAGCCCTTTTATCAGAAAATTCGATTCTCGCGAGTTTTTATAGGAAATTCAATTCTCTACAACTTTGCAGAAGAAAATTTTTCCAAATTCCAAACAGAAATTGACTGAAATTCATAAACGGACGATTTTACAGGCTATAATCAAATTTCAGTCAAGAAATGGGCCCACGGACATGTTTAATATATTTTAACCAACTTTTGCAACAAAAATACTCCTTATCCTCATATACTCATATATCCCACATTCATTGTAAAAATATCCCCATTATTATATTATAATAATATAATAAAATATTATTTTATCAGAAAAGATAAAATATCAATTTTTAATAATTGTCACTTTAAAAATTTTCTCCATCTATATCCACATTGTGACGCCCCCAAAATAGGCATACAACACCCATTCTGAGTCACCAAATACATGGTACATAAAGCAAACTACAACTTCAATAATACAAATGTCATGTGAAATACGACAATACATACTGTGAGTTTAAATAAAAATATTGTCTTCTAGACAATATCCACACGCAAATAAGTCCTCATTACAATTATTCAAACACTATTTTATAGAAATAGTGAGGATTGCTAAAGCATCTTCCTAGAACCATCACTACATACCCCGACTCGATCCTGCTATGTTCTCACCTCCTGAGAAGAAAAATGGAACAAAAAGGAAAGGGTGAGCTCAACTAGCCCAGTAAAGAATATTATGACTAAGATAATATACAACAAATTATTGTTAGTCTTCAACAGGGAAAAATCTGATAAAATATAATAGACAACAAGTTTTAGATCAACAAATGCTGCGGAAACAGCAATCCATTAGAAGAGTCACGTAGAGAATGAATTCTACTGTCTTCTAAGATTTAAAAGTCCATCATCAATATTTCATCCATGTAACAACAATCAATATATATCTTTAATCATCTTTGCACTACAGGCCAAAAATATTCATAAGTTGGTTAAGTTCATCTCAACACCTGTTCATCTTTGCACTACGGGCCAAAGAGATTCATCAGTTTAATCATTCATCTTTGCACTACAGGCCAAAGATATTCATCAAGTATCACCATTAAGGACTGAGGATGATGAAAAATATTTTTAAGAACGAATCCAGTGAGATAGAAGGACAAATATTAGGGATTCGTACAACAGTTTGTCCAATATCAATAATACTTCATAACAACTGATTTTGAAGCAGAACTAAAAAATAACGATCAAAACATGGATACAATCAAAGATAGTAGCCAAAATAGATATTTTGGACAAAAAGAAAAAATTTCATTTTTCGATGAATAGTGCCGTATTCGTGAATAGTGCCGTATTCGTGAATAGTGCTGTATACGTGAATAGTAACTCCGACACCAAAAGATATAAATTTCACAAAAAACATCAGCACGCTTCGTGAATAGTACTCGTGAATAGTAACTCGTAAATAGTAACTCATGAATAGTAACTCGTAAATAGTAACTCATTAATAATTACTGCGACATGAAAAAGTTCCAAATTGATAAAAAGTTCAAAATAATATTTCGGCATAATGATATTGAAGAAGATAATATCATTTAAGAAGAAACAACATCCCTTACCTCAAAATAACCGTATTTCTGACTGAATTTCGGGTATAATGCTAACAGAAACTCGCACCGTATAGCAACACTCAAAGTATACTCACAAGAATACGCTCGATAATATAGAGAGAGAAAGAGAGAAAACTTGTTTCTGGTATGATTTTCAATTCTAACTTAGCCCTCTATTTATAGGAAAATGCTAGAACATCATAGGAGACTAAATTAATAAAATATTAATATTTATCAAATATTCAAGCCCACCACCAAGGAATCTGATTTTAGCATTTTCCACATTCCCACCTTCTAGAAAAAAAATAAAAAAAAACTTTTTTGAAATAAAAAAATAATTAAACTTTCAAAAATCAATTATTTCGGAACTCCGGAACTTCAATAATTCATAATAAATAGCCCATTTGTCAGAAAATTCGAATCTCGCGAATTTTTGTAGGAATTTCAATTTTCTACAACTTTGCAGAATTTTTTTTTCCAAATTCCAAACAAAAATTATCCAAAATTCACAAACGGACGATTTTATAGTCTATAATCAATTTTCTGTCAAGAATTGTGTCCACCGACACATAAAACATGTGTTAAACATTTAATGTCACAAAAATACTCTTCCTCCTCATATACTCATATATCCCACATTCATTGTAAAAATATCACCGTTAACATATTATTAAAATAATATATTTAAATGAATTATTTTATCAGAAAAAAATAAAATATTAATTTTCAACAATTGTCTCATTAAAAATTTTCTCCATCTATATCCACATAAAATGAATATTTTCTTTATCATAATAATCAATAATTAATTATTTAAAAATAATATTACAGAATTACAGTACTGACAATCAGGCCGTTTCCAGGATAGAGGGAGATTTCCAATAAGGATTTCTCCTTACTGGCGCGCAATTGGGTGACCAAACCTCTCCTTAGACAGAACTTTCTAGACATTGCCAATAATGTTATCTGATAATATTATTCAAATAATATGAATTATTGATCTGATAATAGAAAATACTGTGCAGTGACAATTATTTAAACAATAATAATATAAATATAAACGCAGCAATTATTAAATCAATAAAATAAAATAATGAACAGTAATTACTGTAACAATTATTGAGTAGTGCCTTCTTACGTACGAATCAATAATTCAACCATACTGTGCAATACTGTGTGCTACTGTACAACCACACGTATTACTGTATTTTAACCACCAATTATCCAACAGTGTTAACGATAACAATTTACGCTGTTATTTATAAAACTCAATCTTTGTCTTTTTCTTTCATCCAACCGTTTTCCGTTATAGGGCCCACAAATGACTGCGCCGTCGTACGGAGATTCCCGACAATATGAATATTCCACGACCAAACGAATATTCCCCGACAAAAAGAATATTTTGTAACCACTTGCTTATTTTGTAAAATTTTCACATTTCACCCATAACCAAAGCATTATATCAAATTAACCCTTATTAATTTAGAATAATGAATAAAGAAAAATTCAAATTTATTTATAATAAGTTGGGATCTTACACACATAAAATCAATATTTTTCTCATCATATAAATCAATAATTAATTATTCATAAATAATATTACAGAATCACAGTACTGGCAACCAGGCCGTTCCTAGGAAAGAGGGGGCTTTCCAATAAGAATTTCTTCTTACTGGCGCGCAATTAGGTGACTAAACCTCTCCTTAGACAGAACTTTCTAAACATTGCCAATAATATTTTTTAATAATATTATTCAGATAATATGAATTATTTCTTCGATAATGGAAAATACTGTATAGTGACAATTATTGAAACAACAGTAATATAAAATATTAACGCAACAATTATTGAATCAATAAAATAAAATACTGAACAGTAACTACTGTAACAATTATTGAGTAGTGCCTTCTTACGTAGGAATAAATAATTGGTGCAATACCGTGTGCTATTGTGCAACAACGCGTATTACTGTGTTTTAACCACCAGGTATTCCAACAGTGTTAACGGTAACAACTACGCTGTTATTTATAAACAACTTGTATTTGTCGTTTTCTTCATCCAATCGCTTTTCGTTATGGGGCCCACACAAGGCTGCTCCGTCGTACACATATTCCCCGACAGCAAGAATATTCCACGACCAAACGAATATTCTCCGACAACAATGAGTATTTTATAACCACTTGCTTATTTGAAATATTTGTGCATTTTATCCATAACTAACCACATTAATCAAATCAACCCTTACTATTTCAAAATGATAAATAGAAGAAATTAAATTTCAATTATTAATAATTTTGGGTCTTACATTAGGGGCAATTTTGGACCTTCTCCCAATTCTAAAATGCCAATATTATATTTATAATATAATTTCCAAATGTAATTTTATAAGGATAAAATAATAATATACTATTTTAAACTATTCTTAACCCAACTCATTAACGTGCGAGGCCACATTTTTTTATCGTAAGGTAAAGCACAATAATTTATAGAAAATTGATATTTTCACGTGTATTTTTAATAAAAATTAGCCCCACCTTGGAATTATATAGAAATATAAAAAAATCGTATATTTTATTTTGTAAAATGGAAAAATAAAATAATGGGTACTATTTTGATAGAAAATTAAACTTAGCATAAAAGACAATTTGAAGTGAAAATCAGGTGCATATCACGTGCTCCATGACTTTCATTAGATTTCCCAGTTTCATCGACCAGTCCACCCCCCTACCGCTAAAGTTGACGATACGGACATCTTATGGTTCATCGTTGTTCGATGGTGGTTATTCCGAAGTTCTAACTGATTCAATTTCACCATGGCTAAACCCGAATCTTCAAACATTCGAACTGTAATTGAACCATTTGCAGAGTTCAAAAGTCCATCTTCAAGCTCCTCCTCGTTCATTCGATCCCTCGCGCTTTCCACAGTCTCCGATTCTCAAACCCTAATTTACGCCGGCACCGTTTCAGGTAACCTCCTTTTACTCTCAGTCGATCATAGTCAAACCCCCAATGAAGAAATTATAGAAGATAAAGCTAAGCCGACGCCCAGAAAAATTTCATTTGTGCGGTACGTTACGGTGAGCACTTGTTCAATTGATTCGATTCATGTAATTTCTAAAATTGAGAAAGTTCTAGTAATTTCCGATGGGCTTTTGTACTTTGTTGACTCATTTTTACTACAATCACTGAAAAAGTTGAGTTCTTTGAAAGGGATTAGTGCTGTTGGGAGGAGAATTCGGAGTGGGGAACCAAATAGTTTTACTGATTTGCAGGAGGTTTCGAGTGTTGGGTCGAGTTTTCTGCAGAAATTGGGAAGTGGGATTAGGTCAAATGGGGTTAAAAGTAGTGGCAAGGAATCTGAATTGTTGAATAAAGATCATAATTGTGTTTTTACCGCAGTGTGTGGGAAGAGATTGATGTTGATCGGGCATGATTCGAGTGAGAGCAATGGCGGGTCTGTTCTAATTCTGAAAGAAATGCAATGTGTTGATATGGTTAAGACCGTTGTTTGGGTTGATGATTCTATAATTGTTGGTAATTTTAGCGGATACTATTTGTATTCTTGTGTTACCGGGCAATGTGCTTTGTTATTTTCATTGCCAGATCCGATAACTAGTCCACCACAGCTTAAATTGTTGAGAAAAGACTGGAAGTTACTTTTGTTAGTTGATAATGTTGGGGTTAGTGTTAATGCTCAAGGTCAACCGGTTGGTGGGAGTTTGGTATTTCGTCATGCTCCTGATTCTTTAGCGGAGATAGGCACATACGTGGTTGTTATGAAGAATGGGAAGATGGAGTTGTATCACAAAAAATCGGGTTACTGTATTCAGAAGATTTCTTTTGCTGGGGAAGGAGTTGGCCCATTTGTTGTAGCAGATGACGAAAATGGCAACAGGAAACTTGTTGCTGTAGCAATACAGTCAAAGGTATGTTAACTTTCAACTGGTGTAGTGATATTAGGGTGATTAAGATAATCTTTGTTTTACTTTTTTATGGTATGCAAGGACTGCAATTTAGTTTCTGTTGTAGTTTATGAAATGCTAAACCAGTGATCATGATTTATACTAGTGCTGGTTGTGAGTACATTGTATTTTTTAATCGGAAGAGTAGATAGTGGTCTCTATGAGTGTATAGTCAAATCTTGTAGGAATGATTAGGTTTATTGTAAAAGTGTTTTTTCCTCATTTTTTTCGTGTTCTTTTTTCTTGTTTTTTGGTTAGGTCGAGGTGGTGGGGTTGTTTTTTCTTTCCCCTATTCAGACCCTAGATATGTATTTTATGCCAAATGATACGAGATGTCACTATTCATATACATTCCTACTCGTTTCTTGGGATCTCATCTCTTTGTTTATTAGATAAGGTTTGAAGATTTATTAAAAAAATTAGAACCAAACTTTCTTGTCCAGTAGATATTTGTTGCATTAATTTTAATACGTCTCTTTTAACGAGAAAAAGTAGATTAAATAATGTTATGCACACTCTAATTTAAAGAGTGTGTGTAATAATCATGGTTCAAAATCGCAGTAGCGGCCTATGTATAGGAATATCATTTTTTGACTCGGTATCAATTTCGGTATTGGTTTCGTACGATACGCATTGTTAGCTAGTTAGGAGCTTAAAAAAGGTAAAAAATTTATTACAAAAATTTCTAAATAATACGAATAACAAGATGAGTCAATTAATTTCACAAAAAACACTATGTAGTGCACATAACATTGTCTAAACGATAAAACAGACATCTCGCAGATATGTTTAATCAGTTTTACGTTTGAATAAAGTTCATATTGATGTTGTCTTAGCTCACATGGATGATCACACATGTTATATATATATTTAAGTACAATTTAAACTAAGTATATTTTAAGTGCAATTTTTTTGTGGTTGTACTTAACTAGGGTTAACATAGGTACAAATTGTATATTAATTACATTTTTTTAAAACTAGTTTAATGATAATTTAAGTACAATTTAGCTAAACTAATTTTATATCGAGTACATTTTTTTTAAAGTTATACTTAATTTGGTGCTATATAGATACGTCGTGATTTCTCCTTTATTTGTCCCGAAAATGCTACATAGTGATTTCTCCATAATTTGGTCCAAAACCGCTACGTTACATCGAGTTGCTGAAATTTTGTCGAAAATTATCCTTTACATGAATAATTCCTAATTTTGCGATTCGTGTTTAGGTTGCGGTCGGCACTTACCGATACCTAACCGATACAACGATATTGATTATTGAACCATATCATCTTCTGTATTCGAATATAAGTTTGTTCCTCATTTCCTCAAATTTTACACAAATGTGTGTGAGTAAACTCTTTAAGTAATTTCCATTTTGTTAGCTAACGATCTATAGTATTAGTTTTAATTTCAATCAAAATGTTTACAGGTGCTTTAGTTGGAAAATAAGTGGCTTGACCACCGTGGGTGACAAAATATTTCTTAAAAGATGTAAATTGAAGCATGAGAATGATCTGAATTCATCAAATAACTCGTTATTTTTTTTGGTAAGTTGAGAGAAAGCTGTATTGAGTCGGTTTTTAGAAGTTGAAGGAGTTTATTTTTTTAATGTAAATGTGGCTTTAGATGGTTCCTATGGGGCTGCAATTTGATGAGTTCCATAGGTGAGTTAGAGTAGAGTTGAGAGAGAAATTTAGTTTGCAGGCAAATCTTAGTACTATTAGTATTAGGCTAGCAGCCTTATGTAACTCACTAGTTGTGTCCCGTGCCTCCGGCATTACATGGACGGTGAGATTTATCCCAAACTTTGGACGGCCCAGATGACTTATTAGAACGAGCGGGAAATTCAAAATCAGTTGTATTTTGTTAGATAAATTAAATAGTAGAGAGAAGAATTGAACAGTAGAATCTGTAGCTTTATGATATTTAATTTAGTCTTATCCGAGGGACTGCTTCAGCTTCAAGTGAGTTAAATTTGACCAGTCGACCGCTTCCTAAGGAGCTTTTGGTAGAACTTCTAAATTGTTCTCTTTTCTCCTTCCACAGCCTGGATCCAATTTTTTTAATAAGCCTAACAATTCCCTTCTCAAATACCTGGTCACTGTTAGTAAAACGATATTTTCTCAGTTGGCAAGGCTCAGAATATCCAGAGTCAGGCAAATGTTTGGACCACGACATGAAATCCTTTCCGACTATTTACTCAGGATTGACAAATCACAAGTCTAAAGCAGCTTGGGATCCCTCATCCTGTGATAGAGCAGTTCAGAAATTGTTTGGTTGTTCGAAAAAGAAGTTAATAAACTAAAGGCGGAAGACTCAAATGGACTAAGATCATCTTGTCTACTTTACTGACATTATTGACTCCCTCTGGCCCAATGTGAGTATCATGCTTTCCTATTTCCTTTTTTGGAAGACCCAAAATGAGTGTTGTGGCTACTAAATTAATGCAAAACCAATAAAAAATATGGAGATAAAACACGTGGAACCTAAAAAATTGACACGAGAGATATTCTTGAAAAGGACCTTTTTCTTAAGCTATGTGCCATATTGATCATGACATTCAAATTGGGTTTGGAGGGAGTGTCTTGTTTCCTACTACTGTCTACTGGTCTCTGTTGGAATTTTTTGTGAGGGAACGTGGAAAGATTTTTAGATATTATATAGTCGAAAGATGTGCAAACTTATATCTCAAGGATGGTTGGAGATCTTGATGGATAATTAGTTGTGGATATTTGGGCTGGAGGAGATATCCTTGTGGAGGAGTTATTGCAGGCCGCATTAGGGTGGATTTGTGTGGTGGGGGTGGGGCAGACTTAGCATGCAGTTGCGTGGTGTTGTTGTGAAACCTGTTACTGAGATTCCAACAGCACTCATATTTCTTTGTTGGAGATGTAAGGAGAGTGTGTTTCTGGTTGGATTTGGGGGTGGGGAGATTCCCTAGGTGAGCAGTTACTAGACTTGTTTAATGTTGCGAGGAATAGAGAAGACATAGTATCAGATGTGGTGACATTTGTAGGGAAAAGGGAAATTTGAAATCCTTGCCCCCAGAGGGCATTTGAGGACTGGAAACCTGAGTTGGTGGAAGCCTTTTTGAGTAAAGTTACATGAATAACCACAAAACGGCCCCAGATGTGCACTTTCATTGTTTAGAACCTTTTTCCCTCTCCCAACTATATTGCGAGTGTTAATTTCTAAGACCCCTACTGATTTACTATTTACTATTTAGTATTTAGTTTATTAGTTCCCTTACCTTTTTAACTTTAAACAAAAGGAGGGGTTTAAAAAATAATACAAAAAAACGCCAGACAGATATGGTGGCCTAGGTGCCCATCTAGCCTCGCCTAGTTTTGCTGGACGTTTTTTTTCATTGTATTCTCCTAATCGAGGCATTTGAACACTGCCTACTATGTCGCCTTTTAGAACAGTGTCTCATGCTTGTCCTATGTCAGAGCATTGTAACTTCATCTGGCACCTTGTTACCTTATGTATAATATATTTTACCCTTTGAGTTGAATATAAATAGTTTTACAAGCTTCTCTGACGCCAAATTTGGTGCACTGTATCATAATAACTTGATTATCTCTTAAATTTTCAGTGCATGCAATCTGGTAGAATGTTTAAAAAAGCAATCCTATTTTGTCTTATGTCAGATCTTTTGCTATGGGGAAGTACCTTCTGAAGAACAAATTAAAGACCTTTTGCGAAGGAAAAACTTTAAGGAAGTCATCTCCTTAGTTGAGGAGCTTCAGTGTGAAGGTGAAATGACAAATGAAATGGTCTCCTTTGTGCATGCTCAGGTGGGATTTCTCTTACTTTTTGACTTGCATTTTGAGGAAGCAATAAATCACTTTCTGCTGTCTGAACACATGCACCCTTCAGAAGTATTTCCATTCATCATGCGAGACCCAAATCGTTGGTCTTTGCTGGTATGTTCTTACATTTGCTTTCTTCTATAGCTTTCTTATTTTCATTTGCTTGTACTTTTTTTTCTTTGGAACCTTGACATGCTTATTAGTTTATCTTAACACAAGATTTGTGATAATACTTTTTAAGCTGCAACTTTCACCTGTAATGTAGTTTTTGACTAGATAAAGTGCTTAATACCAGTAATGGCGATGCGGATGAAGCCAAGCAATTAGTTATTATTATGAATTTTGTTTTGTTGTTATTTAGAAGTAATTGTAATTATTAATTATCTTTTATTACATCGTATACATTAGTGTAGAGCTTTTCATCATATTAGATAATAATTTGGGAAAATTTGTTACGTAAGTAGTGTTAGGATTTTCTTGCTTATGGTTGTGTACCATTTGTCATCTGCTGCAGATAGCTTATGAGAGGGGTGAATCATTCTTCTTTCCTCTTTCTCTCCCCTTTTACTGTTCTTCATGAATTGGTATTTGTAAAAACTTACAATGAGCTCTCTACTAAGCTTAAATTTTTTTCTTCCTAAATATATATCAAGAGTAGCTCTATAGAGCACAATTGAAACATGGTTTCAATTCGACAATTACAAATGTGAGTTTAGGTTAGTATGTTGCATCCGTAGGGTGTTAGTAAGATTAAGGATGCTTAGTTACTATCTGTTACTCTCTTGCTCTTGTTCTTCCTTCTAACTTCATATTTAGTAGTACCGCTATACTATCTTGTTCTGACATCTTTATATTTTGACGCTGATTTATTAACACTTGCATTTCTCAGGCACCAAGGAACCGGTATTGGGGCTTGCATCCTCCCCCTACACCTCTTGAAAATGTTATAGATGATGGACTGATGGCTATCCAAAGAGCTAATTTTCTTAAAAAAGCAGGTGTAGAGTCTGTTTTAGATGATGAGTTTCTTTTGAATCCTCCAAGCAGAGGTGATTTGTTGGAGTCAGCAATCAGAAATATGATTAGGTATGTTATTACTTCATTCTTTTCAAATATTTTTTTCTTCTCTTCTTCTACTATATTTGTTAGTGTTGTGGGTGGAGAGTTTGAGGGGTGGGGGGAAGAGACAGAAATGAGAGATAATTTTAGGTCCAATATTTAAGATTTGCAAGTGTTTAATATTTGATACTTCCGTTATGATGTTAATGTTTAATTGTTTTTATGTTTTGGGTTGTGATTGAACAGTTTCTGATCATATCTTCAGGTACTTGCAAGCTTCCCGCGGAAAAGATCTGACTCCTCCTGTGAGAGAAGGAGTAGACACTCTTTTAATGTATCTTTATAGAGCTTTGAATTGTGTTGATGAAATGGAGAAACTTGCATCTTCGGAGAACAGTTGTATCGTGGTATGCATCATTTAACCTTTGCTTTATTTCTTTATTGATTTTACATACTTGGGTAATACTTAAATTGCAATATTTTGTATTCGGACCAATAAGAAAGTTGTGAAAGGTACACCTTGGACGCAGGTTAAACTTTCAAGTGTTGGGCTAAGTACCTTGAACTGTGATGGTTTTGCTTGCAATATTTCTAATCTCAACCTCTAAGCCATCTGTGAGCACTATTTGCTCACAGCGTTATTGCGTTAACAATCTGGGAAATTGGGTTGGACGCTGATCTAATGTTCATTTAACTACTAAAAAAACTCTATAAACGGTAAGAAAGAAGGACGAACATATAAATTCAGTAACAAAAGATTGACTCGGTACTCAATTGACCAGGAATCTTTTTAGTAAAAATGGGCTGCAGCATATGTGTGCAGCTTTTTTGCATAAGAAAACTATAACTGACAATTCACTCAACTACCATCTGGTTTCTTGCTGTATTTACCCCATATATAGCAAATTTTCACAGCATTGAGCTCAAGGGTTCAAATGCTGGAAATGGAGCCATTTGATGGCCTGAGTATATAACCTCCGACTGATTTACTGGTTTGAAAAATAGAGTCATATGTAGTTGTAGGGTCTTGGTCATGTCTGTGTATAGGCCTCAAGACAATGCGCTATGTGCGATTGTTGGTAAACAGCGGAATCTTAGTATTCCAATGTATTCAAAGCAGAGAAAATGGTCAGAAGCCTGCTTGAAGGATGACTACAACTTCAATGGGCGGTGCAGGAGGAGTTAGAAACCTTATTGAATGACACTGGACATTTACGGACGCTTGCCTTCCTCTATGCAAGTAAAGGGATGAGCTCCAAGGCTCTTTCTATTTGGCGTATTTTGGCAAGAAATTTATCTGGTTACTGGAGAGATCCTGCAGGAGAAAATGATTTGCAGGATGCTACCACAAATATTATCTCCGGGAAGGATACTGCTGCAGTTGAGGCTTCCAGGATTCTTGAGGAGTTATCTGATCAAGATTTGGTTCTGCAACATCTTGGATGGGTATGAATTTTTGTTGGGAACTGCTAGAAATAAAGGCATATTGCCTCATCATTTACTGGCTTATAAGATGTTTTTTTCTTATTAGATTGCAGATATAGACCAGCTACTTGCTGTTCAAGTTTTAACATCTGAGAAAAGAACTCATCAGCTTTCACCTGGTAAGCTTCATATTACAAAGTCAGTTAGTCTCGTTGTTCCCAAATTTCTGCCCTGCTAGTCATTTTCTCTTGATATAACATTTCTATTTCCCACTATGTTTTGAAATTTATCATTCTTCTTTTTCTCAGCAATTCCAAAGAGAAATAAAATAAAATATTTGTTAAATTTATCTATATAAATTTTAGATGATAAGTTTGAGCTACTGCATGTCCTTCAGAATATAATTTCCTTAGAAACATTAAATTAACCTAGTGTAGACTTCTTCAAATGGCCTACCTTAATTACTTCAAATCAAAAGTTTCTAATGGGATAAGTTGTACTTACATAATTTTTAATTTAATGGGATAGTTTCTTTTCTTGCTTTGAGAGTCAGTTTCTCTATTTGGACGTTTTCGTCCTAATTTGGGTATCCCTTACAGATGCAGTCTTTGCTGCAATTGATCCGAAAAAAGTTGAAATCCTTCAGAGGTATGTTTATCTTCATTTGCTGTGTTAAATATAGCAGATTTTTTACATAAATACAATATTATGTCTACATGAAGCCTTGAGTTTAATAATGGTCAGCATTGTCGATCATGTGTTCATTCATTTGGTGTGGACCTTTGGTACTGCTGAGCATCCGCATAAAGTCATATAGGTCAAGAAGTTCAAAACTCAATATGCATGTAACATAAGATATTGGCTGGACAGGCATTCAAGCTGAAACTCAGTTGGGAACTTCTGTGGCTGAATCCTGGTCTTATTCAAGGATCTACTGGAGACCAGTCTTATTTTAGTGTCATGTTTGAAATTTTCTCAATTTCCTCTTCATCAAACTGATATTTTATGTTATTGATGTTATATTTATGTGTTGTTGATTTTGTTCTTTTTCTCTTTTGGTTTTTTCCCCCTCCTAATTTGTTTTCTTGTTTTTCATTTTTGTTCAATTTTCCACTCTTTCTCACCCTCTCCCAAATTTTCATTTTCTCTTTTCAATGATTTTCATAATAATATTGACAACCTTACTTTGCAGATATTTACAGTGGTTGATTGAAGATCAAGACTACGAGGACACTCAGTTCCATACATCATATGCACTTTTGCTTGCAAAATCTGCTATCAAAACTTTTGAAACAGAAAGTACCTTTCAAAATTCAGGCGGTGGAACTCTAGAGGAGACAAATATATCTGATTCTGGAATGCAGTCGATCTTTCAACTTTCTGTCAGAGAAAGATTGCAGATATTTTTACAATCTTCAGATTTGTATGATCCAGAGGAGGTTCTTGATTTGATTGAAGGATCAGAATTATGGTTGGAAAAGGTCCATTAGCACTGTTCAATTTCACCTTGCATTTTATTATGTTTAGTTTAGTACAGTGGTTGAACAAAATATATAGATTATTTATCACTCTTGAAGGTCTGGAGAGATGCAGTATTACTTCTTTCCTTTCTATTCAGTTCCTGTGCAAGTATATATATGCGCATAATGTCTTACAGACTTTTCACTGTTGACGTGATTTCTTTTCATGTTGCAGGCAATACTTTACAGGAAACTTGGGCAAGAAACATTAGTGCTTCATATCTTGGCCTTGTAAGCTAAATCTTCTTTTCAATAGTAATCGCACTAGTAAACATCCATCTGGCCATTCGTCATGAAATACATACAAAAAAAAATGGATGTCACTTTTTTTCCCTATTGTTTTTTTCATATACAAAGTATGACATGCTCTTGTTACAAGGAAATACACTGATAATTGATTTAAACTGGCTTTTGAATATTAAGAAAGGGGAAAAAAATAAGTGAACCTAACACACTGAAATCAAAATTCCATTAATGAACAGTTGCGTTATAGTTATAACTTAACAGAATTGGACAGGAAACAGTCTGATGAGGGCGTGAGTTCTCTAGTTTAACCTGGGGTCAATTGTTTCAACTGTTTATTGTATATATAATTTGTTTTTACTAGGTTGAGGGAGAATAGAAGAACAAGTATATATGTTTTGGAGAGATCATAATACGAGTGAAATTGATGGAGTGGCAAAAGGTGTTTAAAAGTGGCATGTAGTTTTAGTATATGAAACATCTTTTCAGGGAGTTGCATTCCTTAGTTTGAGAAAGCGTGGGAGCAGTGTGTAGCGTTGAACAGAATTTTAATAAAGATAATTATCTTTTAGGAATAATTTGCTGGATATTACATATTACTCAATTTTCTGTCAGGAAACTGGAAGACAGTGAAGCTGCTGAACAATATTGTGCAGAGATTGGTAGACCAGATGCCTATATGCAGTTTGTCCATCTCTCTCTCTCTCTCCCCCTTGGATAATAAACTACAATTTTTTGCATACCTGACTCTAATACCCTTAGGTTGCTTGAAATGTATTTGGATCCTAAAGATGGTAAGGAACCCATGTTTAGAGCTGCTGTTCGCCTTCTCCACAATCATGGAGAATCTCTGGATCCTTTGCAAGTTCTGGAGGTATCATATACCTATCTCTTTGTCTCCTCCTATTGGGCATGTTAACAGATGCTCACATATCTTTGTTTGTAGCTTGCCAAGAGTGAATTATTTACGTAGATTAATTGCTGGAGACCTGACCACCACTATCGCACTATCGGTCTTGGGGGTTGTTTTAACCGCCCCTTTTCCCCTCCACAAATAAACAGTATCTCATAATTAATGCGGTAAATCCCTTTAACTGTATAATGTGATGTGGCATTTACCTTTTCCTGTTTTGGTCATAGGAAGTTTGACCACTGTTTTAAGACCCGGGCTGGACCAGTTGAACGTGAACCGGTTAAGAAAACCGGAAGTGTCAAACAACCGGTAAAAACCGGTTAATCGTAGGTTGACCTGTCGGAACTGGAGAATCGGTGATCGCCTGACCGGTCCGCAATTTTGATTGGTTCTCAATCATGGACAGAAAGCCAAAAAAATAAAAAATAAAAAAAAATTCCAAACAACCCATGAGAACTTCAGATTCCATGATTAAAAGAGTTTGCTAGATAATCCTTCATAAAGATTATGCTTGAGTTTGCCATAGTGTTGGATATATGTAATTTCGTATGTAACATGGGGAGAGTTGGGAAAGAGTAAAGAAGTTGGAGAAGAAGATGGGAAAGAAGTACAAATAGATAAGAGGTAAAGGAGAAAAGAGTTGGAGATGGGATGGGATGGGATGGGTATGACTCTCTTTTTCTTAATTTAAAATTAACTATACCTTCTCTCTTTGGAATCACGTAAGTAGCTTGTGTGACATGTGTCATGAGAATCTTATCTAGTATTTACAATTCTAAAATTACTTTCTTTCTTTTATTATTGAGTTATTTATTAACTTTAAATAAAAAAGTAATAACAATGTGTTGGACATAATTAACTTGTAATAATTAATAACAACTATTAATAAATTTAATTTTTTAATAATAAATATGACGTCACCGGTTTAATAACCCATCCACTCGATAATTTTTCTGGTTCGATGACCGGTCCGGGTTTGAAAACATTGGTTTCAACTGAAAAGTTTGATGCTTTCATCTACAGAGATTGTCCCCTGATATGCCCTTACAACTTGCCTCTGAGACAATATTAAGAATGTTACGGGCTCGGGTTCATCATCATCATCAAGGACAGGTATGATATCTTCTTGCATGTCATCCCCCTACGCAAAATAAATCATCTTGGTATTAAGAACTATTTCAGTGTCTGTATGCATTCATGTTTATGGTCTTTTAGCTTGAAAGGCATCCAATTCACTTTTCAGATTATGCATAGTATATCTCATGCTATTGAAGTTGATGCAAGTTTGGCAATATTGGAAGAACGGTCACGTCATGTGCAGATTAATGAAGAGAGCCTTTGTGATTCTTGTCATGCCCGACTTGGTACCAAGTTGTTTGCAATGTATCCAGATGATACAATAGTTTGCTACAAGGTTGGTGATGCATATATTTCTTGTAATACTAAAGCCTTCTACATTTGGCAACTAAGATAGTACTTAAACTTGTTATAGTCTGTTGATGGTTTCGTGTATGCATAAAAAAAATTCCACAGCCTACAATGATTACTCCCTATAACCAAATATGGCGACTCAACTTGCACTCTGAAGTTTGTTATTTATTTATTCATTTCTTAATCTTCAAATATTGTGTAGTCCCTTAATTATCTTTTTTTGGTATTACTCCTAAAATTTAAACCAACAGCAGAAATGGATATGCTCAGGTTTTCTTTTAGGTTCACAAGAAGAAAGAAAATAATTCCTGTATTACTGTTGTTGATATATATTCTTAGACACTAATTTATAAGATTTTCTTGTGCAGTGTTTCCGGCGACAGGGTGAGTCCACGTCTGTGACTGGTCGCAATTTTAAGCACGATCCCATTTTTAAACCAGGCTGGCTGGTTACGCGTTGACCTTGCTAATAGAAATTTTTAGCCTAGACACATTGCATGATCGAGGTCACCCCCATTTTCAGGATGAATATACCTCTCTTAACAAACTAGTGCTTTTAAAGACACCACAGGTAATCCTTTATTCTGCAGCCATGCACCGGTTATCATCTGATGTTCTGCAGTCATGTAGCTGCAGGGCATATGTTGTTCTTCAGCATTCTGGATTGGCAGTTCCACTGGGTGTATAGAAGCGCGAGAATCTGGTGTAAATTTTGTTAAAGACATGAGGAACTGTAAATTTGTAGCAGAATATAATGAAGATACTAATACTCCAATGAGCTGATTAGTTTCTGTTAAATTTTTGAAGTAATAGGAGATTCTGTGTGCTCCTAATCCTATACTTGTCAAACCATGTACTTATTTTATTGAAATTTTAGGTGTAAAAAGATTCCTCTTCTTGTCCTAAAATACCAAGTCATTTTTTGTGTGTATATTCTGGATGACCTATTCTTAATGTACTTGAACTTGCATCTTCTCCAATTCTTGTTTACTCTAAAAAAATTATTGTTTACGAGTCTTTTAGTTAAAAGACACAAAACCCGAGGTGGAGAAAATAATTATTTTTTCGTTTTAAAATATAAAATCAGTATTAATTTTATTAAAATTAAAAAAAAAATTAGTTGGTGTAATTTATTTGACTTTTGAAGTCCCACATATTAGCTGGGTCCCGTGCTTCCGGCACTGTATGGACAATATGATTTATCTCAAACTTTGAACGACCAAAATAATTTATTGAGTGAGCGGGAAATTTAAAGTCATTTGTATTTTATTAAATTATTATTAGATAGATGTATGAACGGTGAGATTTATCTCAAACTTTGGACGGCTCAGATGATTTATTGAGTGAGCGGGAAATTCAAAATCATTTGTATTTTATTAGAATTACTAGTTGGGTCCCGTGCCTCCGGCGCTGTATGGACAATATAATTTATCTCAAACTTTGAACGACCAAAATAATTTATTGAGTGAGCGGAAAATTTAAAGTCATTTGTATTTTATTAAATTATTATTAGATTATTAGATAGATAGATGTATTTTATTAGATAGATGTATGAACGGTGGGATTTATCTCAAACTTTGGACGGCCCATATGATTTATTGAGTGAGCCAAAAATTCAAAATCATTTGTATTTTATTAGATAGATTATTAAATTATTAGATAGATAGATGTATTTTATTAGATAGATGTATGAACGGTGGGATTTATCTCAAACTTTGGACGGCCCAGATGATTTATTGAGTGAGCGGGAAATTCAAAATCATTTGTATTTTATTAGATAGATTATTCCAACTACAAATTTATATTATTCTGAATTTTATATCTAAATCATTTCCTCTTCCATATTTTGAAAATGTGGGAGTATATATAAATCTAATTTAATTCATTTATCTATCTGCTTAAACCCAAAATCGCAGTACAGTAACAGAGCCTAGTGACCGCCAGACGGTGAGAGAAATTATAGAGAGAATGAGGGGAATTTCAGTAGCTCGTCATCTTGTTCATAGCAGAAAACTACCGATCGGTGCTGCTTCATTTTCTTCCCTCAATGGAAGAACCCTCGGAGGTTCAGCAATTTCGTCTCCGAGCACAATCCCGCGATCATCTTCTACCAAAAATAATAAGAATTCCGCTATCTCGTTTCTGTTCTCCCACCAAATTAGCCGAAAATTTTCGGCCTCTCCTTCAGGTCTATTTTATATTCTTTTATACTTGATTATGTTTTTATACTGTTGTGCTGATTTTTAGGTTCTTTAGTTGATAGATTTTGTATATTAATATTAGTTTCAAAACAATATCAAATTGGAAAAAGAAACCTACTACATAGTTTATTGTTGATCTTATTGTGATTTGTAGTTTTTGATTTAAAGATTCTATTTTGTTGCAACATGATTCCATTTCGTAGCTGTTGTTTGATGATGTTTATCAGTTTATGCCATAATATAGATGTAATTTTTAGTTTCATCTCCAAATCAAGGCTGTTGGCTAAGTTAGTGATTAATTTCAGGTCCATCAAATATTGTGTTGGTTGAGTCTGAAGAGCAGTTTAATAGTTCACTTCGCAAGGTCCAAGGTAAATATATACACATTTTTTCTACTGATTTTCTTTTTCCTTGATGTTTGAGCTATTAGTAGGCTTTCCTGTAGCTCAGACATTAGTTGAAATCTGTTTCCAGATGAATCAGTGCCGGCTATATTTTACTTCACTGCTGTTTGGTGTCCGCCGTGTAAGATTCTTTTTCATTTATTTATTTATTTATTTTAACTTCTAATATAACATGATAGGTTGTACATTTTACCCTAGTTTGCATGTTCCTATAATTTTTCATGGCAGAGTCTGTTTACTTGCTGTCTATTGTATATTCCATCTTATGCAGGTAAGTTGTTATCTCCTGTTATTGGGCAGTTGAGTGAGAAGTACCCTCATGTTACCACATATAAGGTCGACATTGATCAGGTAAGAGCTATTTCTTTTCCTTTGATATGCTGATATGTCCCTTGGCAACCCTCAGAAGTCGTTTTAAATAATTCCTCTGGTTAAATGGTGATATTGTAGGTTGTAGAGTGCTTATAATTTTCATATAAGCTACTGCCAGTCTAGTGTGGCTTTATAGACTCCACAGACAAGGATGTTTCTTTATGCATTTCTTGAATCTAATTTGTATTTCTCTTATCACCAACTTTTTTGTACATTGTGCTTGAAGCATGCCTTTCCTATATAAGAACCTGAGTGAATTATTCCATCAGTTTCTTTATTTCTACATTTAGTGGCTAAATACGATAAATTTTCAGTGTTTCTTTGTCTGGAGGCTTACCCTTTGACTCTTTGGGGAATTTTAACCTACCCTATGTGTTTGCCTCTAAAGCAGTGGGCTTGTTTGTTACGTTTTTTCAGCAGACTGCTGGTTCCTCAGCATAGATGGCTGAACAAAATAAACCTATATTATGTATGCTTTTGATCCTATCACACACCTAACTTCCTATGCATATAGAGTATGATTTATAAGAAATTCGTAATGAGCTTTTAAATTTCATCAATGTTAACAAATTTTGTATTAAATTGCATTAAATTTTCATTTCCTTATGTTTCTAGTTTAGAAATTTCTTATTGTGGACAATTTGCGTGCATTGTGTTTATTTTTTTTTAATGTTTTTTTCCCTTCATAATATTCATTATAATCAACTAAAAGGAATAAGATAATCATCCTAAGGTTGAAAACATGATTTCCAAGTCGCCGTTAGTGCTCTCAAAAGATGCAAATTCTCCTATGTGGTTAACATTTGTTTTGTTGATATATTTTGCAGGAGGAACTCGAAAGTGCATTAAGCAGGCTAGATATTAACACTGTGGTAATAACATATTTAGTATTATTGCGTATTGTCGAAATTTTATACTTGGCTTCAACTCTTGTAGAGCAGCGTTGAGTGCATATATTGTCATCAATTGTTTAAGTTCTTTCCACTTCTCAAAACAAGTGTTTGATTTATGTTTCGTCTTTTATGGATTAATATATCTCTGCATACTTAATTAAGCAAATTTACAAATTTCAGCTCTGAATTAATTTTTTTGCATGTAGTAAAAGATCATGGCAGTAGTTCTAATATATATGGGACTGAAAACAAACAAGCAACACCAAATTGGAGTCTGTTCTGGTGTTTGAGATGCTCCAATGATGACATTTATTAGGTAGCTGTCAACTTTTCAAATCGTTCCAATTCTTGAAGCTATATCAATTTAAGATAGAGCTATCTGTGGAACTGAAGGGACAACTGCGGAGCATTTTTTTTAGTTGCATTGAGGAACTTCTTTTCATAGTCTATATGGTTTACTTATCATAGATATATACGCCGATAAGAAAACCTATTTATACCAAGGCTCTAATTAAAATACCTAAACTTAATCAAGACAAAAAACTTTCAAGATATTCAAAGACATAATTAGGCAAAGTAACCTGAACACTCAAAATAATCTCTCGTAAGTCATAAATAGTGATATCTAACCCAATTTAATTTGAACTTCAAACCTACCATAGCTTTCCTATGCCTTGGAGGAAGAAAAAAAGTAGTACTTTGAAACACATCATGCATCAAAGACTAGTGAAGATAGGAATTACCACTTGTTTGTTGGGTTGTTTTTCTTTCTCCTGTTAGGGGGGAAGGGTTGATTGATTTAAAGAGATTACTGCAATTCAGTTCAGTTCTCCTTGGGAATTGGTTATGGGGGGTTTATGCGCAAAAGATATACTTTATGGTAGGGGAGGGTGGTTATTAGCAAGGATGGGCGGGGTGGACTTTTGAGGATATTTAATTGTAAACTGGTGGCAGTCTTTGGAAGAGCTATTATGTTGTAACAGGGGCTTTAAATAATGAATAATACTATGGGTACCAAATGTGGTACCGCATTAGGGTAACAAGTTGATGTCAGATTATTGCATTGGTTGCTCAATAATAATCATTTATTACATAATCAATATCATGATGTGGTTAACCACTGTAATAAGACACATCAGTTTTTGTACCCCAATTTGACACCATTGTTCTTAAAGAGTAATGCTATGTGTCTCAAATGTGTCTCGAATGACATGTCATCATTGCATTAGTTGATTAACATCATGGTGTATCCTAAGCAATCATTACAAATCAATGCAATGAAGGGTGTATTTGAGAAACATTTGAGACCCCTAGCGTTACTCATTCTTAAAAAATTTCATTTCTTTTGAGGTAACAGATGGCACAAATATTAGGTTTTGGACTGACATTTTATGAGTGAAAAGAGAAGCTGGGTGACACTCATTCAGCCTTGCTACATTTGAGGAGCTTCAGTAGCTCGTTGGTCTCATTTGAGGGTGGTGAAGCTGTATTGGAGGGCGAGAGTGATTAGAAGATTGGTCCAACTTTTTTTTGAAGCTCTGTTGTCTCATGTTTTGGGTGGGTATGGCGCAATTCAAGGTTAAAATAACGAGGTTTTAAAAGTGAATCTTCTTACTCTTTTTTATTTTTATTTATTTATTTATGATGAGGATTTTACCTCCCTAGGGAATCAAGTTGGCCTACTGTTGCCGCGAAGAAAGTTACTTTCTTTGCTTGGGAGGCAAAATGGTCTGATATTGTCACCCTAGAATATTGCTTTCTTTGCTCGGAAGCAACATGGTTGATTTCCTTGAGTAGAAAGAGGGAAAATTGCAATTTGTTGGTAGTGGAATAGAAGTATATCCGGTTTTGGGACATGGCTTCATTATGACTTTGGTGGTGCATTTGGGGTGGGAGAAATATAGAAAACATTAGTATTTAATAAGGAAATGTTAACATGAGAGGATATCGTAGACTTCCATGTACATGCAGCAGGTGCCTTGATCAGGGTATTGAGTTCATTCAATGAGTGTAATAATGATTTGGGAAGTTGGCCTGGCCCTCCCTTGTATTTGCTTACAGCTTGTTTTGATGTTGTTATTTCTATACTGATTACTGAACACTGGGTGTTGCTGCAGCCGAGACTCTACTTCTTCCAGAATGGGAAAAAGGCCTCTGAAATAGTTGGTGCTGATGTTCAACGTATAAAGGATACCATGGAAAAACTCTACAACTGATGTCCCGTTCTGCTTTCTATGGAGTATTATCAATTAGCATTTCTATCACCACCAAAATAAATAATGGTTTCATTCCTAATTAAACTCTTCTTTCTCAACTGATATAATTAACTTTCTCAATTATTTTGGCAAGTTGATAAAATTCTTCTTTTTATGTAATAAATGGCACCACATAAACTACAAAAAAATGTTTGTTTTTTTGGTTTTTTCAATAATTTAAGGTCTTATAATTCAAAAGTCATTACTTTTTAAAGTAAATTTTGTATTGTAACTGTTAACGCCAAGATTTTTTGTCACGTCCCAATAACGTAAGACGTCCTGATCCTGCACAGTAAACACGATAAACACCTTAAGTTTGACGGCGGTTCCGTCGGGGGATAGCTCAGGCGTGAGAATTAGTAGGTGTTCACAAGGTTAACAATGGAGGAATGTAATGTCTAGTGTCTAGAGATATGATAATACTTGATCGTGTATATGGATGAGAGAATTTTTATATATTGAAAGGTATGAGAACTTACCTGTTAGAGAAAGCTTCCTTGCTAAGATATACTGTCCCTGCATGAATTATCGTGCCAACCACTACTGCCTGACACCCCCCTGATCTGATGGGTTATGCCGACTGCATGTGGTTTATCTACTGTTTTTGGTCACTGTTTTATCCCGCCGGCCGACTATGATCCCATCCACATTATTGCATGGCAGGAACTTTGGTCAACTATAATACTTTTTCATCATCACAAGTCAAAGATAATAGATATTAAAATGTCTAATGGGTCAACCTATAGATCCGACCCGGTCTTATAGGATTAAATGAAACTGGTACAATGATTGGGCCTATCAGCTCCATGACTTAATTATAACAGCCCAACAGATTAAATCGATAAAGAAGCCCAATTCACTCAGCCCAAGATAGGATAAATATCATGACCCAACATTGCCCCCTAGTTTTTTGTTAAACAGAATGTTTAATGGAAAATTATAAGTGGTCCAAGATAATTTAATAAAGGCTAATGATAGGAGATAGTTAAGGTGTACGAAATGAAAGGAGAAACAAAAGGAGGCCCAAATCAGGAGAGCCCAATCTAATAGATACATGAACCCGGAACCGGACCCTTCCCATTCAAATTCTGAATAATTACTAACATTTAATGAGCCGTCCTTTGGATAACGTGTAACCGCCAATACAAAAGGTAACTTTACCAATTTTGACAACTTTACCTGTTCATTTGAAATTTGAGCGCTTTCCGAACTTTTTGCTCCTCTGCACTTTCTTCTTCCTTCTGAAAATCGTCAACAATGGCCTCCCAAAATCCTGATCAAAGCTCTCCCATACTGGTGACCCCACTAACCATTGTTCCACCGAGTTCTGTGAATGCTCGTGAAGGATCATCGACCTCCAACCCAAAGGGAGCGAAATCTAACAAGAATGCTCCCTCAACAAACCCTAAGTCTTCCTCCGAGTACTACAGGAGCATAGAACGCTTCTCTCATGCCAATACTCCCTCTATCATCACAGAGGAGGAACTGAAGAGGGTCCGGGCTCGATACCACATCCCGGATACTCATGCTGTCAGGGTTCCCCGATCCGGGGAGAAAATGTTCCAACGGCCAGAAGGTTGGACGGTCGTTCCTGTGACACTGCTAGAAAAAGGGGTTCGTTTTCCTCTACACATTTTCATAGTAACTTTGCTGGGGTTCTTAGGGATAGGGTTCTCTTAATTAGTACCGAACTCATACATTCATATTCTGGCCTTCGTGGCCTTCTGCCATGAATCGGGCGTTGAACCTTCTCTGGATTTCTTTTTTACTATATACAAGATAATCCAATCTAGAGAGAAAGGATTTAAGGCCCTTAGCAAGCAAACCCCAAAATCTGGAGAAAAATTCGAGAGGCGTTCGTTGGTAAACACTCCTTCAAGCAACAGAGGATGGCACGAGAAGTGGTTCTTCGTCAGAGGTCCCGAAATTTCTTCTCTTCCTGACTGGGCCACTGACGAGAAGATCTCTGCTGACTTCGGGGATATTTCTGAAGAAAGGGAAGCTGAAATGATGGAATTTTTCGATAATTTCCCTAAAGAGGAGTGGAAATATGGACTTCTCTCGAAACAGGCATGATTATATGACCATAAATGTAAGTATCAGTCTTTTTTATATGTATATAAGGATTTTTTGAGAATGCTTTTATAATACGGGTTCTAACAGAATTATTGGGTTATGCAGTGTCTCTGATCAAACCAAGTTCTTCAGAAACAAGAGAACTTGAAGATTTTTTATCTGGGAGGTCTTCGGAAGTTGTCGAAACTGTGACAACAGAAGCTGTTCCCGAAGCTGAACCAATCCCAGAAATCCACACGGATGAGTTAGGGGCTGACGAACCAGAAACCGAAGAGGTTCCAGTTCCCGAAGAGACCCTGCATCCTCGCCAGAAAAGGAGAGCAGTAAGAAAACCAAGATCAACACCTTTGCCAACTCCCCCTGCACCTACCCCTGAAGTCGAGCCATCCGCCGCATTCACTCCACGAGGAGGAGGTTTATTAGATTGCCCTGATCGAAGAAACATCCTCCGAATGAAAAAATTGAAGAGCAAAGTGACGCCTCTGACGGCCGAAGAGCTCAGGGTGCCCCCGTCCTTGATCATCCCTCCCTTCGTACCGCCTGTAGAAATACAGATGACCGAAGATGGTGAGCAGGATGAAATCCTCCCAACTTTGTCGAGGAAGAGGAAGCGCACTCCTGAAAGCCATCCGAACTCTGCATCGGCAGTTCCCTCCTAGGAACCCTACCAAAATAAAACCCCTTCACCTGAAACCGTATACGCGGAACCGGAACCTGAGCCTATCCCACCTGAACAACCGGCCACTTCCCCAAATAGATTGAGACCCTCGCCTGAAAGACCCGATCCTTCAGGTCAGGGTTACCATGCCGAGGCCATGGGGTCTCCGACTCTGTGGCCCAGATTCAATGCTAACTTTCCATTTGACCTGTTCGGGGCCTTTGTGAGGGATATTGATGATCATCGGTTCAGTGATCATACAGATGGGAATCTGCTCGACGAAGGGATGAGCTATCTTGCTAAGGTAAATAACCATTCCTTTACGTTCTGTCTCTGTTCTTGTTTGGATATATACATACTGACTGAAATTCTATTTTAAACCTATTCAGGCCAATGCTGTCTTTGGACGTTTACGTCCAAGGCATATAAATGGAGAGGCCGAGGAAGATTTCATGCGTCAAGAGATCAATATGCTGAGATCGACCTTGGCCCGAGAAAGGGAGGACAGAGAAAATGCTATTCACACCATCGATGGCCTCCAACGAGACCTTGATCGGGCCAACATGGATTTAAAGACGTCTGACGATGAGCTAAGGGCCACAAGAGATAATTTAGCTGCTTCGGAAGCCAGTCAACACACTTTAACCGAAATGAACGCCGGCTTGGTTGAAGAAAATCTGCTGCTGAAGGCGAAAAATGAAGAATTTTCTTCAGCCAACCGAAGTCTGGCTATACAACTTGGCGAGGCTCAATCAAAGGCCAAAGACGAAGAGCGAAAACATAAACATAAACGTCATAGACTTCATCAAAAAATAAAGGAGCTGGAAGGAAGAGGCCCTCTTTTGACTGAAGAGTTGAAAAAGCAGATCCAGGCAGAATACAGGGATTCAGACGAGCTTAATGTTGATATTATGAAGGTCTACACCGAAGGTTATGAAGACTGCCGGGAACGAGGCAAAGAAAAACTGTCCGCCGCCCAACTGGATCCTGCTTTACTCAATTCCGAAGACGAAGGCGGTGTTTAAATGTCTTTCTTGTCTTTATTCAGACTTATGTTTATATTTAAACTGTTTTGTCTTAAATATGTATAAAATTTTATATATTGACATTGTTAATGTTTTTTATTAGTGTATTTAGTTTCCCTGACGATGGATCTGTGATTCCCTTAACTTGTCTTCGGTTAGTTCCTTTTCAATAATTCAATATTTAGCAAGAACGGACTCATGCAGTGAACCAGTTAACACATATAATGATTAATGCATGAGATGAAATGAATTATATTTCACGGACAGAATTTAACTTAACCGAAGTGAATGGACTGAACTCAACACTTAAATAAAATAAAGTAATACATACTTATCGGTTCCGAAGTGTGAGATCGGTCTTTTGTTTTCCACTTGGAGTGAAACATTCATATAAGGACCGAGATATGAAGACCAAGATATAAGGACCAAGATATAAGGACCAATTGTGACCATTGACTTACCACCCTGGCTAAATCAATATAGGATCCTTTGTCTACCACTCGGGGTAGACAAATAAATAGGCTGCCATCGAATGGCCAGCAAATCCTACCATACCTCCTTACAACATAGTGATCATAGGACAAATAGGACCAAGATCAATAGTGACCATTGATTTACCACCCGGGTAAAATCAATATAGGATCCTTTGTTTACCACTCGGGGTAGACAAACAAATAGGCTGCCATCGAATGGCCAGCGAGTCCTACCATACCTCCTTACAACATAGTGACCATAGGACAAATAGGACCAGGATCAATAGCGAAAAAGTGATTTTTTATTGATAATGAACAATAATATACAGACTTCCGATGACTTGACTTGATCTCTATTGGAAGTATTTCCGAAGTCTACCAGCGTGCCATGTATTTTTGATCTCGGAGCCATCCAATGACCTCAACCGATAAGTACCCGGCTTTAACACTTCAATCACCTCATACGGCCCTTTCCAATTTGGCATTAATTTTCCAGTGTTTTGAGGTGTAGAAGCTTCGACTTCTCTAAGGACGAAGTCTCCAACTTCGAATCTGCGAAGCTTGACTCCCTTGTTATAGTGTTTAGCTACTCTTCGTTGATAAGCAGCTAATTTGAGTAGGGCAACCTCTCTGACCTCTTCCAGTAGGTCCAAATTGGCCTTCAAACCTTCATCATTGTAGATCTCTTTGTACTGGCTTACCCGAAGACTAGGAGATCCAATTTCGACGGGGACTAAAGCATCAGTACCATAAGCTAGTCGAAAAGGGGAATCTCCCGTAGTGGTCCTCGACGTAGTCCGGTAAGCCCATAACACGCTGAGCAGTTCTTCTGGCCATCTTCCTTTAGCTTCATCCAGCCTGCGCTTGATCCCATTCAGCAGCGTCCTATTGGTCACCTCAACTTGCCCATTTGACTGAGGGTGAGCCACCGAAGTCTTCTTATGCTGAATTCCCAGCTCCTTCAAAAATGCCTCGAACTTTGATCCCACAAACTGGCGTCCGTTGTCCGATATCAAAACTCTGGGAATTCCGAAGCGAAACACTACGGACTCTTTTACGAACTTTAGACATTCTTGCTCCGTTATTAACCGAAGTGGCTTCGCTTCTACCCACTTGGTCATGTAGTTAATGGCAACTATGACAAAGCTAACCTGCCCTTTAGCTTTAGGCAACGGACCCAATATATCTACCCCCCAGACAGCGAAGGGTATAGGAGATAAAATCGAGTATAACTCTTCAGGTGGCTGATGTGGGATCGGACTATTAAGTTGGCATTTTTTGCATTTCTTGACATATTCCGTTGCTTCTTTAAAAATCGTAGGTCAGTAGTATCCTTGCCGAAGTACTTTGTAAGCTAGAGACTTAGCAGCCATATGATCTCCGCAAATACCCTCATGAACTTCCCGAAGAGCATATTTCGCTTCGGATGGGACCAGACACTTCAATAAAGGAGATGAAAAGGCCAATCGATATAAATCTCCATCAATGAGGACAAAATTGGCACTTTTGTACTTGATCGTTTTTGCCAGCATTTGATCCGAAGGTAGGACGCCATTTGCCAAATACTCGATGTAGGGGGTCATCCAACAGTTAGATCGCTCGATACACATTACTGCTTGATGAAGAACACTCGGCTGCTGCAAAATCTCCAAGTAAACTGATCCATTGAAAACATCGATATCCGTAGTAGCCAATTTCGACAGTGCATCGGCGATGGAATTGTCACTTCGCTCTATGGCCTGAAATTCATAAGAAGCGAAATACTGAAGTTGGTCTTTTAACTCCGCCAAATATTTGATCATTCGAGTTCCACGAGCCTCATAATCTCCGGACAGCTGCTTGACGACCAACTGTGAATCACTGTAAATGATGAGTTTCTGGACCTCTAGACTCTTGGCCAATCGAACACCTGCCAACACGGCTTCATACTCAGCTTCGTTGTTTTTCGCTTTAAACCCGAATCTGATGGCCTGTTGAACTTTAAATCCGTCTGGACTTGTCAAGATAATTCCTGCCCCACTAACAGTCAAAGTGGAAGAACCATCCACATACAGAATCCAGGCATTCTGACCTTGTTGAAGGACCGCCACTGCTCGATCAGATGATTCAGATTCTGGCAGTTCTACATCAGCTTCGGTGAACGTACATTCAACAATAAAATCGACTAAGGCCTGACCTTTGATAGCTGTTCGGGGATGATATTCGATGAAAAACTGGGACAGCTCCATAGTCCACGCCGCTAGCCTCCCGGAAACTTCTGGTCTTCCCATTACCTTCTTCAATGGCTGGTCCGTGTAGACGATCAGGAGCCGACCTTGAAAATATTGTCGAAGCTTTCTGCTAGCAATTATTAGAGCAAAGGCAAATTTTTCAATATTTGGATATCGGGTCTCAGTATCTCGCAAAACATGACTGACATAGTAAACCGGGTGTTGTTTTCCACTGATATCTCGAACTAGTACCGCTCCAACCGCTAATGAACTTGCTGCAAGATATAGATATAAGGTCTCCGCTGGAACGGGCTTTACTAATAAAGGAGCAAAAGAAAGATACTCTTTTATGCCTTGGAAAGCATCTTCGCACTCCGAAGTCCATTGGAATGTCTTCGCATTCTTCGGCCCCTTCAACGTATTAAAGAAAGGAAGGCACCTTTCTGCAGACTTGGCGACGAATCTCCTTAAAGCTGCAATCTTGCCAGTCAGACGTTGAACGTCTTTGAACGACTGAGGAGTCTTCATATCAAGAATGGCTTGGATCTTTTCCGGATTTGCCTCAATGCCCCTCTGACTGACCAAATAACCCAAAAACTTTCCTGCACTGAGGCCAAAAGTACATTTCGCCGGATTAAGCCTTAGTTGACGATAACGAACAGTTTGAAAGCACTCCTCTAGATCGTCCAAATGCTTATGAACCTGCATGCTCTTTACGATCATATCATCGACGTAGACCTCCATGTTCCTCTCCAGCTGCCTGTCGAAGATGAAGTTCATCATTCTTTGATAAGTGGCTCCGGCATTTATAAGACCAAAAGTCATCTTCTTATAGGCATACACCGAACGGTGTGTAATGAATGCAGTCTTCGGGATGTCCTCCTTAAGCATGAATATTTGATGATAACCTGAAAAAGCATCCATAAAACTTAGTAAAGCATACCCCGAAGTAGCATCGATGAGTTGATCGATATGGGGCAGAGGATAAAAGTCTTTCGGGCAAGCTCTGTTCAGGTCTGTGTAGTCGATGCAAACCCACCACTTTCCATTTTGCTTCTGCACCAAAACTACATTCGCCATCCATTCAGGATAATCAATCTCATAAATGAAGTCAGCAGCTAACAACTTCGCAATTTCTTCGTCAATGATCTTCTGTCGCTCAGGTGCAAAGATCCGCCTTTTTTGTCGAACTGGCTTCTTAGAGGGGTCCACATTCAAACTATGCTCAGCAATCTTACGGCTTACCCCAGGCATATCCTTCGGTTCCCACACAAAAATATCCGCATAACAGCGTAAGAGCTCTATAAGGTTCGTCCGAAGAGGTTTTGGTAGCCCCGAACCAATCTTTACGGTTTTGTCTGTCTTTCCGACGATCAACTCGACCTCTTCCGTACTTCCTTCAGGAATAACCATTGGTTCTGAACTACTTTCAGTGAAGGGCTCAATCTCAATCGCCATAGTCTGTTTTTGTTTGCTGACCCCCACTCCAGAGGAAATAACGGCATTCCGGTAACACCGACGAGCTAGATCCAAGTCCCCAGCCACCTCTCCGACTCCATGCGGCGTGGGGAACTTGATTTTAAAATGAGGGATGGAAGTCACCGCTTGGAGAGCAGTCAAGGTAGGTCTTCCCAATATGGCATTGTAGGCAGAATCTACGTGCACAACATAAAATTTGCATATTATTTCTACCTGCTGGGGTGCTGTACCGAAGATAACCGGGAGCTCAATGGTGCCTGCCACCTTGACCGGATCATTACTGAAGCCATATAACGGTGCCTCCTGCCCAACCTCCAATTTCTGCCCATTAAGATGCATCCTCTGATAAGCATGGGCATATAAAATATCTACTGAAGATCCATTATCTATCATCATACGCTTCATGTCCACCGGGCCTACTTGTGCTGTGATCACCAAGGCCCCTTCATGAGGATCAATAGGTTCTGAAGGATAATCAACGTCAGTGAATGATATGACGGTTCCTGGGAATGGCCTGTCAATTTTTGGGGAAGCATCCGTCACAGTCATGACCGAGTCCAAATAAGCCCTTCTCTTCTTCCCTATCAACTTTCCCCCGGACCCACCGGTTATCACATCGACGACATGCCTTGGAGGTGGTACTGGAACTGTCTGAACCGTTTGGACAGTACGGTTGAGATTTGGCTGATTGTTCGCGGCCACATACTGTACCAACAAACCATCTTTAATCTTCCTTTCTACAAAGTCTTTCAAATTACAACACTCGTTAGTATCATGGCCCGCAGCTTGATGATATCCGCAATACTTACGAGAAATACCCTGTCCTGTTCGGTAATTATCACGGGGTGGCTCGAAGAAAGGCTGATTTCGGATCTGGTCCAGAATTATCGATCTATCAGTGTTCAACTTAGTATAGATCTTATTTACTTTTGGGGCCGCCACAGGGGGACGACTGTTTCCTTGTCGCCAGGAATTATTATACTTCTTCGAACTGCCCTCCGATCGGTCGTTATACCCCCCCGTCCTCCTCTGATCAACTTCGACTTTAGGAGCTACGGTCTCTTTCAATTGATCCGAAGGAGGATGCTTCAAGCTGTTCATGGCTTCTTCCACGACGATATAGCCTTCTGCCTTGTCAAAGGCTTCGGCCAAGCTCTTCGGATGGTGGAACATCAATTTTTTCACCAACTTTTCAGATTTAACCAGATCCAGCCCATTCTGAAACAATCCCACTGCCTGGAGATCATTAAGGTCGGATACTTGTCCGACTGCTTCCCGGAACCTCTTAACATATTGTCCCAAAGATTCACTGGTATATTGCCGGACTTGGGCCAGAGAACCCGTGGGCTTTCCTCTTCTTCGGTTACTTCCAAAACGGGCATGAAATTTATCACAAAGTTCGGTCCAAGAGGCTATTGAATCTGAAGGTAGAGTTCCTAACCACTGTCTGACATCTTTCCTCAATGTTGTAACAAAAGTGTGGCACTTGGCGGCATCAGTAAAGTCATAATAGTTCATTAGCCGGTCGAACGCCTGGCTATGGTCATAAGGATCTCCGGTCCCGTCGTAACTTTCCATGCGAGGCAGTTTTTTAGTGATATCCGCCTTCTCCTTGAGGATATCCGAGGAAAAAGGGGACGCCTTCTTTCCCGGAGCGTCTTTCACCTGCTGGACCTCAGCCAATTGCTTACGGAGCTCTTTTAACTCCCTCACCAGAAAATCAACGACTTCAGGCTGTGGGGAGACTTCCTTCTCATGCTCAACATTCTGCCTTTGAGAAGATCAACCTACTCCTGTCGATCTTAATGCCCCAGTGGGACTTCTCGATCTACTCCTATGTACAACTATGTCCTTATTGTGAGAATGGTCCCGTTGATAATCTCGTACTCCAGTCTCGGGCATGATCTCCCTCGATCTACTTCATCGTCTATCATTGTCGCGATGCCGAGAACCAACGACAACCAGTGCTTTCTTCGAGGCCACCAGAGTTCTGCTCCTCGATTTCCTCCTACTTCGGGAACGATCTCTAGAAACATGAACAGAATGCTCCGGCTCCTTACCGTCTCGCCGCGGCACCTCCTTATGCCTACTACGCCTTTCGGACCGAACTTGACTGGAAGCTTCGTCCCTCAATTCTGCCACCCGAAGCATTTGCTCAGCTATATCCTCTCTTTTGCTTCAATAGAACCTCCAAAGCTTTATCCGCTTCGTCCGCCATCTTCGTCAACTTGGCGGTTTTATCCTCCTGACCACTTCTATGATAAGTCCTGGTAGGGGAGCGTTCTGTCTGTCTTTGATCATGATCCCGCTCCTTGTCCGCACCAAAAACTAATCTTCGTCTGGCACCACCGTGGATCCTCGGACGGAGATCTTCTGAATTATGCTTAGAAGCCGTGCTCTCATGAGCACTTTTAGAAGGACCTAGACGATCCTTCACCGAAATTCGAGGCAGTGATGAACTGACAGCCATCGCCTGCCCTTCTGGCGTACCATCCCTACTCCTCATCATCTTCCGAAGCAGGTTAAATGATTGTGATTGAAAATTTCAATGACACTAGAACTCAGCCCTCCTTCTAGCGCCAATGTTAACGCCAAGATCTTTTGCCACGTCCCAATCACGTAAGACGTCCTGATCCTGCACAGTAAACACGATAAACACCTCAAGCTTGACGGCGGTTCCGTCGGGGGATAGCTCAGGCGTGAGAATTAGTAGGTGTTCACAAGGTTAACAATGGAGGAATGTAATGTCTAGTGTCTAGAGATATGATAATGCTTGATCGTGTATATGGATGAGAGAATTTTTATATATTGAAAGGTATGAGAACTTACCTGTTAGAGAAAGCTTCCTTGCTAAGATATATTGTCCCTGCATGAATTATCGTGCCAACCACTACTGCCTGACACCCCCCTGATCTGACGGGTTCTGCCGACTGCATATGGTTTATCTACTGCTTTTGGTCACTGTTTTATCCCGCCGGTCGACTATGATCCCATCCACATTAATGCATGGCAGGAACTTTGGTCAACTATAATGTTTTTTCATCATCACAAGTCAAAGATAATAGATATTAAAATGTCTAATGGGTCAACCTATAGATCCGACCCGGTCTTATAGGATTAAATGAAACTGGTACAATGATTGGGCCTATCAGCTCCATGACTTAATTATAACAGCCCAACAGATTAAATCGATAAAGAAGCCCAATTCACTCAGCCCAAGATAGGATAAATATCATGACCCAACAGTAACTATACACACATACATTTTAATATTATATATATATATATATATTATATTAATAAGATGGAACTCATTTTGAATTTGAGCGGGAAAGTATAAAGACGGTTCAGATTTATTTTAATTGATTTAGGTGGGAAAATACAAGACGGTTCAGATTTATTCTAATAGATTTGGGTGAGAAAGGTGGTGGGAGAGGAAGGAGGAGAGAGAAGAAATTAAAATAAGATTGTTGAAACGGGAAGAGAGAGAGGATTTTGTTACCATTACTCTTTATTATCTTTCCATAGATCAAAATCATTGAAAAAATCCACCACCTATAAATTTGTGAAAATAGTACCTTTTTTATCATTAATCATTAATATTATAAAATATAGATCATAATATTTTTTTTGCTCTTTACCCCTTTTATTCTATCTTTTATTAAGTATCACCACCTCCTTTTATTGTACAATATTATATTTTATATAGTTCTAAAATAATTAGGTTTAGGTATAGCTAAATATACAAATATTGTTTTATTACAACTTACCAAGTTAAGTTGTGTTCAACTTTATTACCTAAATTATATAAACTCCTAAACCATATGCCCTATACAATATCAATATGCATCTCTTTTCAGGCTTCTGGTTCTGGGGATAAAGTATGCAAGTTTTTAGTTACAATTTTTCTTAATCTATATAATAATAATAATATATAAAGGTAGTAATTGAGAGAATTCTCCTCACAAAATAGAACACTCCCATAATCTCCAATTTTTTTAAACTTCTTCTACTAATAAAAAAATAAATAATAAAACATACATATTAGTTTTGCATGTGGATGGATGTTAATTAGTTTTCCAACTTAGTCAACTTATAGCATCTCCAAGAGTAGTAGCAAAAAAAAACTCTTAAAATTGAATTTTGTTGACCTACGTGTCAATTTGAAGAGCATTATTTGTTATTTTCATATTTTGTATATCATCAGTCTCTTCAATTCAATGAACTGTACATCAAACTCATCAAGCAAAATAAATATTTTTAGCCTTTCATTAATATTTTGAAGAGAGAGAATTAGTTGCAGATTTGATGATTAAGGTTGAAGAGATTGTTGGAGATGATTTTTCTGATGTGACTCACTTATTTAAGTATCCTAACGTGGTTGAAGAGGTCTTAGAGATGCTCTTAGGAAACTGATATTTTCATATGTATGGCCCACATATTAGCTAATAAAAATTCGGCACATCAACTAATATGTGGGTCTTACGTGTGAAAATATTAGAAATATCAATTTAGTCAATTTAAGTTTGTAGTCCAAACCCTAATTATGTGGAATTTCTTCTTTTATCAAGTTGAATATATGTTTAACAAATTCTTTACCAAGGTATATTGTTATAGTTTTTCTTAATTTATTATTCTTATTTAAAATTATGATTATTTTTTTTGGGTTTTTTGATTAGGTAAAGGACTACAATAATCCATGACAAAACCAACAGATAAGCAGGAGAATTATTGTTATATAATTTTAAATGCATTAGAACCATTTTGCATTTTAAAATGCTCTAAATTAATTTTCAAGACTTGAGAATTAATTTTTGTCAACATAATAATTAATAGTTTAAAAAAATCATAAATACAAGATTTATTATTTTCTCTATTATTACGAGTATAAATCGAAGCAATAGCTTATAGAAATAAGCTGTAACCATCTTTTATATATATATATATATATATAGGGAGCCCTTCCATAGCAACCGGTTGCTGTGAGTACTGTGCAACACCCTCTTTTTGTACCGTTGATAAACTTATTGGAAGGCTGAGATGAAACATAAATATATCCCACCTGGCACAACTTGTACCGACTTTTATTTTAATATGAGGACCCCACCATAGTCAACATGTTGTCAGTTTATACCAATAAATTAAATTTTTAATATTAAATAATATCTAACCGGGACAAGCTCATACGGCAGTAAAAAAAAAATACAAACCAAGGACAAAATAAAATAGCAACAAACATATAAAATAAACAAAATAGCAAGGACAAGCCGGATGAGCTTGTCCCGTTTGTATTTTTTTTTACAGCCGTATGAGCCTGTACCGGCCGGTAGAATTTTTTTTTTTTTTTTTAACAGCCGTAAAAGTTTGAAGTGGTACATTTTTTTTAATTTTTTCCGGCCGTATGAGCTTGTCCCGGTTGGTAGAATTTTTTTTTTAACAGCCGTAAGAGTTTGAAGTGGTACATTTTTTTTTAATTTTTTCCGGCCGGTACAGGCTCATACGGCTGGTACCTTTTTTAAAATTTTTTTTTTCTTTCCCGGCCGGTACAGGCTCATACGGCTGGTACTAAAAAATTTAAAAAAAAAAATCGGTCGGTATAGCTTGTCACGGCTTGTATTAAAAAAATAAAAAAATTATGTTATTCAAGCAACTCGCTGCTAAACATACTCGAACTCGCAACCTCAAACTCCAAACACACGTCATATGACCACCCGAGCACCACGGGCCTAGCTGTTAATTTCAGCCAAGAATTTGTCTTTACATTAAAACTTCACCATCCCCCAAAAATCTAAATTGTTGCATTATTATTATTATAGTACGATTTATTATTATTAACAAGTCTATATAATACATATGGGGGTTTGATATTTAGAAATAAGTTAATATCTATATTTATTAAGCAATGATTATTAGTAATGATTTTATATATTAAGCAATGATTTTATTATTAAGAAATAATTTTATACATTAATAAAACTAGTGAAGTATAATAATAATGTGATTATCGAATTTATAAAAGTAGTGAAGTATTATTATAATAATAATAATGTGATTATCAATATTATAAGTACAGATTATACCAATACTAGTACTGCATAAATATATCAAAAGAAATAGTACATATTACATGTTCATTTTCATTAAAAAAAACATAGAATGATTAATATAACCGACGCCTATTTTTTTGGCTCAGGAATCCCTAGCACTCGATAGTGATTTCGCTTATCGTGGTCGTTTTCAAAGCCACAAATTGCACATTTTCGATGAGTTTTAGATGAAATGATTTTCTCGAGTGCACTCTTGAATCTAGATTGTTTTTTGCGGCCCTTTGTTTGAGAAATATTAGGCGGCAAAAACTCTTATTCTTCTTCCACCTCTGCATCTTCATCGTCATTATCGTATCCCATATCATGATTTGGATCTCCAACTGTGCAATCAATGTCGTCATCTGCCAGTTCAGTAATATTCTCATCCGGATCATACTGGTCAACCAACTCTTTTCCTCGTGCATTCAGTTTAAGAACAGTTTTGTAACCTCGGACTGAGCAAGCCGCTTTGCTCGCTAACTCCTGGTAATCAGCCATCAAATGATTGTAGCGAATTGCTTGATTTTGTTTGAAATCAGCAGATGTGGAGTTAGAGAGTAAGTCTTCACCATTGCTTTTGTTCGCGTCTCTTGTCCACCGATGAAGGATCATGTCGGTCGGTATTTGTGAAATACTCTTTGCTATGAAATATCTCAAGATGTACCTGTATAATTCACCAGAGTGAGAAAACATTTAGCAGTTACATGTTACCGATCCCAGTTGTCGATTGTTGACAACTTCTTTATATCTTCCACCACTTTCAGTTGCATCTGCATTATACACTGCATAAACCTTAGTATCAGTGTCACACATCTCACTAAGTTTATGAACATTGTATTTCATGGAATCGACGAATTGACGTTGGAAACATCTAAACATCTCTTTTGTGTACACTTGTGCAGCATGAACTTCTAAAGATGAACCGAGTACCATAATCCTTTTACGATGTTTTGTTATGTAGTCGGCCTTCCTCTCCCTGATAAACTGTCTTTCTACAGCCTTTTGACTCTGCAGTACAAAACATAGCATACCTGTTGATGCATTAACATACTCATCAAAAAAGGCATTCATGCTCTCGCTTCTTCCAGTGGTAGTCATTCCTGCGGCAAAATATCTCTTTGTATATGCTGGAATCCATTTCTGTCGTACATCATACAAACTTCCAAGCCATTCATTAGTATACAATTCATAGGAACTTATCAGAATATGCCAACGCTCTTCAAATTCCTCGATGGACAATGAGTTATACACACAGTTGTTAAAATCATTTTTGAACGATGGGTGCGCATAATAAACATGATACAATTTTTCAGGAAATTTATTGCTAATATGCCAAGAACACAATAAATGATGACTAGTTGGAAGTACCGTAGCAATAGCATTACTCATAGCTCTGTCTTGATCAGTGATGATGGTTGTAGGTGCCTTGTAGTCCATGGCTTCAAGCCATGTCTGTAAAACCCAAACGAAAGTGTCCTCTGTTTCGTCTCGTAACAGTGCAAATCCAAACAATATAGACTGATAATGGTGGTTGACCCCGGCAAATGGAACAAACGGCATGCCATACTTATTTGTCCGGTATGTACTATCAAATGTCACAACGTCTCCGAACTGTTGTTACATAAACCTTGATCGGGCGTCAACCCATAAAATACAAGCTATGCGGTTGTTTTCACCAGGTTTCACTCGAAAAAATAATCTGCTGGCACTTCCGGATGCAAGTTTGTTCAAATGATTGACAACAGCTTGTGCATCATTTTCATCTGCAGAATCACGCCTTAAATCTCGCACCACATTCTCAACATTAGCAGTAGAAAAAGGAACATTTTGCAACCCACCTCCCATTGTGCTCAAAACATTCATCATCTTACTAGGACCAATACCAGACTTATTTAAAGTGTCAATTAAATTTCTTACAACAGGAGTAATATTTCTGTGAGTCTCGATCAAATCTACTTTGGTGGGGGTCACTAAGTGATGATTGTGCTCTAATTCTACAGTAGATATACGCCAATTGTCTTCTTTCTTATTGTGGACAACATATATTCTAGCTTTGCACATTGTTCGTCCTATAGAGTCTCTTTGTCTAGTTATTTTATTACTACTATCTTCATCATCAGGTAAACTCTTCCCAACAATTGGTGTACTGGCTTTCTTACATACATACTGCCTAGATCTGATATCATTCGTATTAGCATGTTTATGACTAGTTGCAATTCTAATCTCGAATCCATTTTTACGAGCATATGATCTCTAAAAATATTCAACCTCTTCCAACGTACAAAATAATTGACCAACATACGGAACAATATCAGATTTATTACTTTCAACTTCACTAACAAATTCAGATGTATTATATGACATTTTTAAAAACTTACTTGTGAATAATAGTGATGAATTTTGCTCGATCAGAACTTCAACTTGATTTTCTGAAGTGAAAGTGGGCAACCAGATGAAACAAATTATGAGTAGAGGTGAAAAGAGAAAATAATATCAGAGAACAAATTCTATGGAAGGATAAGAAGATAACTTGAGAAAATAGCAGCTTCTCCGACAATATTTAAAGGTAAAAAGACCAGCCGATACAGCTTTATAATAATAATAATAATAATAATAATGGTAATAAAATAATAAAAAGTACATAAGTCGGTACAATATGGAACGGCTTTATACTCAATTCGTAATAATAATATAATAATAATAATAATAATAATAAAATATTGAGAATTTTAATTTGGGGGGAAGTGAACTATTTTAAGATATATACAAATTCAAGGCAAATTAAAACAGCTAGGCCCGTGGTGCTCGGGTGGTCATATGATGAGGGATTGGTGCTTGAGGTCACGGGTTCGAGTCTGTTTAGCAGTAAAAAAAAATTTCATTTGTAAGCCGTTATAGCCTGTACCGGCCGAACGGTTTTATTAATAATATAATTTTTTTTTCTTATAAGCCGGTATAGCCTTTACCGGCCGGCAGGTTTTATTAATAATATAATAAAAGAAACAAAACAACAAAGGGTAAACCGGTGAAGCCTATACCGGCCGAGCAAAGCAACAAAACTTTTTCTGCCATGTTTGACTACTTTTTCTGCCACATCGCCTGGGGAAAGAACACCTGCAAGCTCGGTAATATAAAAAGCTGTGACCCATAACAGTATTAATGTTTGAATTTGGTCCTAAAATAATTCATGTACCGGACTTACTCACCTTATTTAAACGTCTATTGAGAACATATGTTGTTCAAACTAAAGTTCACTTGCCAAGCTAGATAAAATAAAAATAACAGAGAGTAGAGAGGGAGTATTTCGGAAGAGAGGAGCAAAAAACTTCAACAAGTAAGTTTTTATTTATTGTTATTTGTTCAGTTTTTAATAGTTTCTGTTGTTGTTATTTTTTATCACTGCATGTTATTACTGAATTAAAGGGGATATAATACCATGCATGTATTTATTTCGTATAATAACAACAAAATAATGCAAGATTTATACTGATCACTTTATATTTTATTAAAGAATGATATTTATTTTTAATATATTAATTAGACTAATTGGACATATTTTTACAAAAATAAGAATATATTTTTATATATTAAAATATTATGTATGTGCACGAACAAATTGGGGTTTAAAATTGTTGATATGATGAGTTATCATTTTGATCTATATTTGCTTATGTGAATCATCATTTTCATTGTGTGTATAGGGTTGGGGTTTAAAAAAAATGTCGAGGAAGCATAAAATAAGGAAAATTCCACAGCTCAAATAGCAAGTCTTTCTTCAAATAAAAATCAAGGGGCTTTCAAATATTATTATACTAGTTAAAGATTCATTTGAAGTTTACTTGATATGCATTTAAACATGTGCATGGATTTCTCAGAAGTATTGTATTGGCACAATTAAGACAGGTAAAATCATCACATAAAAGTAAAAGAAATAAATCTAACAATCTAACTGTCACTGACAACCACTGTCATATCCTAAGCACCACTATAAGTTGCAAACTTCGAATAACTTGCTAGTCTTCTTATTGTTTTTGTTTTAATAGTTTTTGTTTTTACTAGTTTTTAATGCATGTTAATATTATTACATTTTTTAATGCATGTTAATATTATTACATGCATGTTGTTCAGTTTTTAATGCATGTTAGTGTGTATTGTTATTACTGTCATTTTGCAGCATGTTACTTTCAATTTGATTTTGTCATGCATCTTAATACTATTTTGGAATTGATGTATTTTTTAGGTAAAAGATGGATAGTTGGGAATATGGGCCAATTGATCCAAGTGTTTTGCATGATCAACAAGATCATGTATCAGATGACATATATCATGGGAGAGATAGGGGAAAACTAAGCTCCAGTCAATATACTGATTAGAAATATAATCAGTGGGCTTTGACAAAAGAACAAAAAATCCTTTTAGATAAATGTGGTTTTGGAGTATTTAGTTATCAAGGTGTTGTACACCAAACTGATCTTGGTCTGATATCTGCCTTAGTCGAGAGATGGCGTCCGGAGACCAATACTTTTCATTTAAACTGTGGAGAAATAACAATCACGTTAGAGGATGTTCACTTTATTTTTGGGTTATCGGTGGTGGGAAAGCCCTTAACGGGTCCCCTTGCTGTCACCAATTTGAATTATTTTAGGGATTGTTTTGGAGATAAATTAGCTGGTGAATATTTTAGTTCAAAAAAACGCAGTGCAATTTCATTAGTGTGGTTGCACGAACATTTTAATAATTGTCCCGAGAATGCAAGTAAAGATGTTGTAGGGCGACACACAAAGGCATACATGTTGTGGTTGTGCGGGGCAATATTATTCCCTAATAGGAATAGAAATAGTGTGCACCCACGATATATGTCTTTTATTGCCAACGCTGAAGATTGTGTAACTTACTCTTGGGGCGCGACAATGTTAGCATATTTGTACAGATCTTTATATACTGCTACTAGGAAAGGAGTTAAATACATTAATGGCTGTGTTACGTTGTTACAAATTTGGGCTTATGAGCGTGTAAGTATTGGAAAGCCAAACCCTTGGCCACAATCATCCTTATGGTTACCTAGGGCTTTAGCATGGTCCTATTTTAGAACCCACAGTTACCCTGGTAGACGTGAGAATCCCCATCACCATTTGTCATTTTACCGAGGGGAGTTAGATATTAAGTCTATGTGGGATGTGGTTTAGCGGCCTTACATAGTGTGGGATGATGATATCAGTGGATTTAATTTTGAAGGCAGGTTGTTGGGATCTGGTGGGGTCCCCTTGATCCACTTTGATATTGTGGAATTTCAGATGTCGGATCGTGTGATGAGACAGTTCAGGTTCATGCAAGGCATACCATCACCAGCCAAAAACCACGGTGACCTTAGGAAGGAGAAAAAGTTTAAATTTATTGATGTCGAGGATTGCATGGCCTTGAGAGGGGAATATATTTTGATGTGGGAGGCATACATGGATCATCTCGAAGGACAACAAACTGAAGTTGCTGATTATGTCCCAATAGATGATTACATGGTCTGGTATAGGAAAATTACACGTTGGAAAATCCACCGACCTCGACAGACAAGCGACCACGACAGTTGTTATGAGCCTCGGGCCATTTACAACCAACAACACCTTATTCAAATGGTATAAAATTATATTCTTCTTTAATAAATCATGTATTGGAGTAAATACTTAATATTACATTTATTCATATTTATTGTTAATAATATTTGTTTGTGTTTATCTTACATGACAGGTTGAGAGTGCAAAATCGTTACTTGATAAATTTTCAGTACTTACTCAGCTGCCTCCCGAGTTGGTTCTACAAAAAAATAATTGGGATTTCCAATACGCTCTATACGACTTCGAAGCAAGAGGTAAACAAATACCTCGACAAGGGGGTCCCACAAATTTTGGACCACAGTCGCAATACACACAACTCAGTGAAGGGCTTGGGAGACAAACTGATTATGTTGTACAAGAGAGCTACATACCCACCCCACAAGTAATCGAGGAGAGCTCCATTCCCACAACCCAAGCCTACGAGGAGTGTTACATTCCAACCTTCCAAGCCTACGAGGAGGTATATATAGTTATTTTAATAGTGATAGTTTTAACTATTATTGCTATATAATAATAATGTACATTTGGGTCTCAATCAGGTACAAGATGCGGGAGACGACATCTCTTATGGATCAAAAGGGTCCCTATCCAAAAGACTTAGAGATTGGAAGGAGACATTTGTAAATAAACATATTTTTGGAAACGTGGTGGCACCAGAAGGGGATTTATATCCTTTATCACATCCGCGCCAGTTATATGAATTAGAACACAATGCAGTGCAATCCTTAGGGCCTAGGAGTTGGATATTCGAGCATGTCATAGACGCGTATATGTTGTTGCTACGAGATAGAGAGGAATACTACAGGTCGCGGGGAATACAAAGGTGGTCCCAATTTGGTTTCATGAATTCATTCTTCATGCATCTTGGGCAGGGCTATGTGCCATGCACTAACGTGAATACTGCATGGAGTTTTTGCGATCCGTATGTTAACCAAGATGTTGGTCCACCTTTACACGAATGCAAATACATATTCATGCCGGTGTGTAGTACCAATCAACACCATTTTGTCTTGTTCCTATTCTCAGTTGAAGATTGGATGGTTACCATAATTGACCCGCACTACAATGACACTAAGTATATTAAGTTACATGAAATGTACTCAGAATTCGTTAAAGTTGCGGTATGTTTAGTTTTAAAATATTTTAATTTTATAATGTCCTATTATATTAAAAAATTATTAACCAACTACTTTGTACATGCAGGTACATTTGATACCATTTTGTTTGCGAAATGGTAATCCGATGCGTGAGTGGCCCAGCGGTAATCCTACTCTGCAGACATTAAAGATTCGACCGAAACAACACAACAACGCAGACTGTGGCATTTTTGTCTGCAAATATGTTGACTGTTTCGTTAGGGCCAACAGTAATATTTCTGAAGAGAAGTGGTCCTTGGAAGATGTCACAGTCTTTCGTTACCGCGTCGCATGGGAGCTCTACAAGAAATCCGTAAGATTACTTCCGGCCTCTGAGATATAGGCGTCGGTTGTATTAATCATTCTATGTTTTTTTTTATGAAAATGAACATGTAATATGTACTATTTCTTTTGATATATTTATGCAGTACTAGTATTGGTATAATCTGTACTTATAATATTGATAATCACATTATTATTATTATAATAATACTTCACTACTTTTATAAATTCGATAATCACATTATTATTATACTTCACTAGTTTTATTGATATATAAAATCATTTCTTAATAATAAAATCATTGCTTAATATATAAAATCATTACTAATATTATTGCTTAATAAATATAGATATTAATTTATTTCTAAATATCAAACCCCCATATGTATTATATAGACTTGTTAATAATAATAAATCGTACTATAATAATAATAATGCAACAATTTAGATTTTTGGGGGATGGTGAAGTTTTAATGTAAAAACAAATCCTTGGCTGAAATTAACAGCTAGGCCCGTGGTGCTCGGGTGGTCATATGACGTGTGTTTGGAGTTTGAGGTTGCGAGTTCGAGTCTGTTTAGCAGCGAGTTGCTTGAATAACATAATTTTTTTTATTTTTTTAATACAAGCCGTGACAAGCTATACCGACCGATTTTTTTTTTCCAATTTTTTAGTACCAGCCGTATGAGCCTGTACCGGCCGGGAAAGAAAAAAAAAAATTTTAAAAAAGGTACCAGCCGTATGAGCCTGTACCGGCCGGAAAAAATAAAAAAAAAAATGTACCACTTCAAACTCTTACGGCTGTTAAAAAAAAATAAAAATTCTACCAACCGGGACAAGCTCATACGGCCGGAAAAAATTAAAAAAAAAATGTACCACTTCAAACTCTTACGGCTGTTAAAAAAAAAAAAATTCTACCGGCCGGTACAGGCTCATACGGCTGTAAAAAAAAAAATACAAACCGGGACAAGCTCATCCGGCTTGTCCTTGCTATTTTGTTTATTTTATATGTTTGTTGCTATTTTATTTTGTCCTTGATTTGTATTTTTTTTACAGCCGTATGAGCTTGTCCCGGTTGGATATTATTTAATATTAAAAATTCAATTTATTGGTATAAACTGACAACATGTTGACTATGGTGGGGTCCTTATATTAAAATAAAAGTCGGTACAAGTTGTGCCGGGTGGGATATATTTATGTTTCATCTCAGCCTTCCAATAAGTTTATCAACGGTACAAAAAGAGGGTGTTGCACAGTACTCACAACAACCGGTTGCTATGGAAGGGCTCCCATATATATATATATATGACTTATTCTTAATTTGAATTATAATATGTAGATTTAGATAGTGAAAATCTTGATATAAATATTCCATCCCTTAAATAAATTCTTAATATCATATAATCATATTACCTTAATAATAAAATTGTTATTGAAGTAATATATATATATATATATATATATATAGAACCGATCAAGTGAGGGTTATTTTACTTTGTTAAAATGCGGACATTTTTTTTTGGTTTTTTTAAAACAACTAAAAAATATTTAATATTTTTTGGAATTAAAATTTTTACATAATACAATGTTTTGAGGGTGATTTGGATACCTATACCAAAAAATAGCGGTACAGTCTGCACAGACCTGTTTTGTTATACGTAACCAAATAACATTCAAAATACTGTATTATGAAAAAATTTCAGTTCCATAAAATATTAATTTTTTTTAGTTATTTAAAAAAAAACCAAAAAAAATTCACATTTTAACAAAGTAAGAGAGCCCTTACAAGAACCGGACCCTATATATATATATATATATATATATATATGAAACTGATCAGGTCCGGACTCCCGGACCTGATCAAAATCCGGACCATATTTTTTTTTGTAGAACTAAAAAAAATAAAAATAAATTATGGAACTAAAATTTTTCCATAATACAGTGTTTTGGGTGTGCTTTTAATACCTACACCAACCAATGTATGTACAGCCTGCCCAGACTGTACAGAAATATTTTGGTATAGGCATCCAAATCACGCCAAAAATACTGTATTATGTAAAAATTCCAATTCCATAATTATTATTTTTTTAGTTGTTTCAAAAAAAACAAAAAAAAAGGTCCAGATTTTAATAGAGTCCGGGATCCCGGACTGGATCCGGACTCTCTCTCTCTCTCTCTCTCTCTATATATATATATATATATACGGTGAGGATCAAGAACATACTCCTTAAATAGCATACCGCCTTAAATAACATACTTTTATCAAAACGACGTCGTTTTCATGGGACGCGGTGACATTTTTGTAAATACGTGGTGGCATTGTATTTATAAAAATGGCACCGCGTCCCATGAAAACGACGTCGTTTTGATAAAAATATGTTATTTAAGACGGTATGCTATTTAAGGAGTATGCTCTTGATCCTTATAAGAGCCATTTTTTTTCTGGTTTATAACAAAAAGTATTTTATTTATATAATAAACATATTAATATGCTTTTGAATAAAATAAAATTGAAAAGAAGAGGAAAAAGGAAGCGTAGGCCAGCGGGCCAGCACTGTGCTAATTACCCATATCCAAACATGCCTCGCTGCTAACCTATGAGCGCAGTCAGTCGAGCGCAGGCGATGGCTACTTTATTTGCTCAAAATTCTCTCTTCTTCTTGTCGAAGCCCACCGTTCTGAGAAATGGCTTTAGAAGCTTTGTGTTTTCCGCTTCATCTTTCTCTTTCTCTACCTCTTCGGCTCTTCCCGCTGACATTTCTCGCCGGCAAAAGTGGAGACAGCCAGTTGTTTCGGTTCTGGAGCTTGGTGGAGTTAAAATTGCTAAAGATGGTAATTATATTGAAAACCCCACCTAATAAAAGTGCGTATTTTATTGGTTATGGCTAAAGTTTGCTTCTTTTTGGTGTAATGTTGTAGATTGATATGATACTGCAAGTTAATGTTATTCTAAAGTTTTATTTTTTTTAGTTTGCAATATTTTCAAATTTAACATTTGGGTTGAATAAATTTCTGCATTTTATTTTATATGGTGTTCTGGTTCCGTCTAATCATGCAATTTCACCATTTTGGAATGAATGAATTTGCATCATTTCCACTTGGTTTGAATGATTGTTTACATTTTGTCTGGTTTAATGTTCTGTTCTGATGCAAGTGGAATTAGGTGGTGTACTGGTGTTTGATAAAACTGAGCAATTAAGATTTGAATGATTAATATATCTTAATAAATTTTAAATCATGTGAGTGAAATAACATCTCAACTTAAAAAGTTGTTTGGTAACTAAAAAGCATAAAATGACTTTTAAATTTTAAAATATCAATTTTAAATTATAAAATATCTCAAATTGACTTTTCGAAACTCAATAATCTTAAAATTTGGAATGAAATGAGTACAATATTTATAAATGCTCCATAAATTTAAATTTTACATTAAGAGGCATTTGTTAATGATTTAGATTTATATGTTTCTCTTACCAATTAAGAGACGATGAGAGACATAAAATTTTACCAAACAACTTTATCCTCTTATCGAATCAAATATGGAGCTGTTAAGAGATATTAATAGGTGAGTAAACAAACACCACCTTAGTTGGATGGGATTTTTGAGTATACCTAATTGGATTCTTAAATATTTTTGGTGGGGTATGCAAATATTGCTCAATGAGAGTGCTATGTAAGCATAAACAGACATATAATCTTAGTCTACATTGAATCCTTTGACCGATAGCACGCCCTCTCACGAATTCGAGTGAATTATTTGTTACATTTTAATTCTAATTTTGTGTAGAGCAACTGGATCGACTGGGATGTGTTACGATGTTGTATTTTCCCATCTTGTTGAGTGTTCTATTTTGGAAGGGGGTGGGATAGAGGCAGTGAGTTAGATTCATATATTTAATATGATCTTTCAATCCTTTGATTGCTACTATGAATAGTTGTCTTTGACAATATTCTTTTGGGTGTTAGTTCTGATACTATTCTTAAGCATTTATCTACTGGTTTGATTTATTTTGGCTGGGAAATGTAGATGTGGTGAGGGATGACCCAACAAACAATGTTCCGGATTTGATATTTTCAAAACTTGGGATGCAACTTCACAGAAGGGATCAACATCCTCTTGGGATACTGAAGAATGCAATATTTGACTATTTTGACACCAATTTTCCAAACAAATTTGACAAGTTTGATGATCTATGCCCACTTGTTTCCACTAAACAGGTATGGCTTTAATTCTGTAAATGAGAATGTTTCAGAAAACACTTTGCCTCATAAAGTCAAAAGGCAACTTTTTTTGAGGCCTGGTGCCTCTTGTTTTTGTTTTTAATACTAAGGTTATGTGTATCTGTTCGGGTTAATTTTATTTGCTGTGATGAGATTTTGCCATTGAGAACTGTATAATTTATTAGTTAGCTGATACCAGCTGTTTTACTGTGAATTAAACTAAGTAGAAACTCTGTTATAACCTTATGAGTTAAGAGAGAAACATAGATATTCGGATTCTGTTATTGACAACAAGTTATTCATTGTACTCTCTCTTATGCAAGCTGAATTTTGTTATCACAATGAAATACTCGCAAGGGACATAGTCAGAACCAAGAAAATTACTTAACCCATTCTAGACCTAAGCTAATCAAGCTATGGTAACAGCCCCCCTAGACTTGGTATAACCTTATTTTCTCAGATTTGTCAAGTTTTTCTTTTAATCTTTTCCAATTTCCCATTCAAGTTCTTTTTGTCAATCCTCTACATTCAGTTACCAAAATCACTCCCTTCTGTGAATCACCTGAAGAACTGAAGCTAAATGGTCTCTTCAAAATGTCACGAGCACATAAGTGAGGTTATATGTTGTACCCATTCCACCAAGTTGTCTTTTGTACCTTATATGTGAGTCTAACTCTACAGATATTCCTTAGAGTAAAAATACATCTGGAATTGCAGAAAAATACAACACAACTCTGAATGACTCCACCATTGGATGTTTCTATGTGGTTTGTACCCAGTTTTTTCTTGTCCCCCCTCCCCCCCTTCCTGCTATTATATTTTGAGTTTGACGCTATATTATTAATTATTTTTTATTATCTGTGTACATTAGCTTTCTCTGTGCTGTTATATATAATTTAAACTTCACTTTAATTTTATTTATCAAATTTTCATTTATTTTGCTCTATACGGTATGTTGTAGTATCTGGAGTATTCTCATGATAATTAAATCCATTTCTTGTAGAATTTTGATGATGTCTTAGTACCTGCGGATCATGTAAGTAGGAGTTATAATGATACATATTACGTGGACTCTCAAACCGTCTTAAGGTGCCACACAAGCGCACATCAGGCTGACTTGTTGAAGAAGGGTCACACTCATTTTCTTGTTACTGGAGATGTATACCGCAGAGATTCCATTGATGCAACTCATTATCCTGTATTCCATCAGGTTTCGTATCTTCTGTTATAGAGAGCATGATCTTTATTGATTAGTGATTACCTCCACAAACTATAGTTTTTATCTGACATCATTTTGAATTTCAATGGTGTAGATGGAAGGGGTTAGAGTTTTCAGTCCAGATGATTGGGAGACATCTGGAATGGATACCACATTGTATGCTGCCGGGGATCTAAAGACGTGTCTCGAGGGTTTGGCACGTCATTTGTTTGGTAAGAACTTGATTTCAACATTTTGAACTATGAAAAGCAAATGGTTCCATAATTGTTTATCATATCGAGTCATTCAGAATCTGACATATATTGGAGATAGTTAAGTAAAAGTAGAATATTTTTCTGAGATAATGATAGTATTATCCAATGAACCAACAATATATTCCTAATGGAAATATGAAAAGCAGCATCTAATGTCATTAATTTTGAATTGGACCGAGAGGATTGGAAAATACCTAAATATAGTGCATAGAAAGTTTTGAGTTGGGGGTTATTTGTTAACTTCTGAATGAGTCTGAATTTGACCGACCGTTTGTTTTGCAATTTTTAAACTCTGAATGCATCTGAATGTGTGAACGATTCTTCCAGAAAATTGTGGCTGAATGGTAGACCTGGCAAACGGGCGGGCTGGGCTGAGCGCGGGTCGGGACAAAATGGCCCGGGTTTGGCGGGCTGAATTTGTGAGGTCCGTGGCCCGAGTTGGCCCGGCCCGGCCCACGGGCTTATTCCTTTATTTTTTTGCAAAATCTTGATACCAAAAATAGTAATAATAATAAATATTAAAAATAATAAAATAATTTATAATAAACAATAAATCTAATTACTTACATTAACTAAATATCTCAATCAATTAAAATTTTAATAGTATTATAAATTACTTTCAAACACGCTCCAGCTTAAGGGGGAGTGTTAGTAGATATTCTAGAGGATTTTAGATATTATTCTAAAGGCATGATTTGGGGATTAAATAAGTAGGGGAATTGCATAATTAAGGGATAATGATTGATTTACTTTCAAAATGTACTACACTGTACATTGTAATGTCACTATAAATAATAGTGGTCTTCTCCCTTCTTTCTCATTGATTGCTTGTACACTTCCATCGAACTGAAATCTTTTATATCTATATTATTGTGTTACAGATTTTGGACTTGCAATCTAAAAAATTAATGGTTGATTCGGATTATATATTGCTAGTAATTCAAAGTATATAATCAAATTTGATTTTTTAAAATTATACTTTAAAATTAATACTACCTCCGCCCCATAATAAGTGCTTTTTTAACTTAAATCACACATACCAATACACAAGCTAAAATGACAAAAATTCCCTTAATATATTTTTTTTGAAGTTGAAGAGTTAATGAATGTCATTTAATTGTAGTGATGGTAAGATGCAATAAATACCATTGAATGCATAAGGGCATATATGAGAAAATATTACAAAAATTGTATTGGAGTTCTAACACATCACTTATTTTGGAAAAAAATATTAAGCCTAAAAAAGCACTTATTGTGGGACGGAGGTAGTATAATTTATTTAACTTTTAAAAATAATAAATACTGTAATTAATACTAATATATAGATAATTTTGAATTTTTATAATTATATTATCTAACTTCAACTAATAATTATTAGTTTTATACTTTGAAATTGAAAAACTATTTTGAAAATTCATGCAATTGTAATTGTTTGTGAGCGTGAGTAAAGTTATATAAAGGATATATTGAGGGAATTAACATTTCCACCAATAAAATTAAAAGCGATATCAATAGTTGTTGTAGTTCAGTTGGTTTGAACTCTTATTTATTTACTTACAAGTCTTGTACAAGTTTTGTATTCAAGCATCAAAACCCACAAGTAGCAACATTTTATTTTAAAAAAAAGTCACGGGCCACGGGCCGAGCCAAAATGGCTCGCATTTGCCTGGGCTAAAAAACTGCAGCCCATAGCCCGACCCGTGGGCTTGGGCCATGTTTTTCAGGTCTACTGAATGGGTAAGGAGTAGTGTTGAATGATAGTTTTATTTTCATACCCTCATTCCTTATTGAAAATTAAAAATTAAATTCAATATCTATCTTGTTTTACTATTTTAAACAAATATTGTTATATACAAATTGTTTTTAATTTTTTTTAACAAAAAAAAAATGATCAATAAGAAATTTAATGAATGTTGTTGTAGTCTTTTATTTTGATTTCATGGATAGAATGTTATTACTTTTTTTAGGGTTTTATTTTTAAAATTATATTATTAATGGTATACTACATAAAATATTGTTCAAAAGATTATATATATATTTTTTTAGATAATATTGTTTATTTGTAGTAATTACATAATAAATTTATTTATAATAGTCCAGAAGGTTAAATAAGAAAATTATACGTATTCATATGTTTTAGACAGACAATTATCAAACACATCATTTCATTATGTATTCAAAACTTCTAATCCATTTAGCTCATTCAAATTCTGTTATATATTCAAAACTTTTCATTCAGTTTATCAAACAACCCCTTAGTGACACTAAACCATTTGCGTATGAGCCTGTTTTAGTATAAGTTCAGATCCGATTCTAGTGCTTCTTGTCTTGGCATCTGTTTAAATGTAGCAATATGTTCTTGAATGGATTCCCTATGGCCTAAAATATGTTGAAGTTTCCAGGTGCTGTTGAAATGCGCTGGGTTGACACTTATTTTCCTTTTACCAATCCATCATTCGAACTTGAGATATATTTTCAGGTACTTTTACTGTATTACATCTTTGCTTGTATGTTTTAAGAAAGTATTACTACTTCCTTGTACTTATCAGAGAAAGGAAAGTATAACTAGTTCCTGTGAGGATTTTACTTTATGATTTTCTTTAGTGCATATGATAAACCACTTAGGGTTTATGTATGCAAGTTAAGTAAAAATAATCGAATGACCATGAAAACCACGCAAGCCCCTCTAGTATGAATTACAATATCCAGACTGCTAAAAAATGATATTAGGAAAATATCTCGGTAGCATGCAAACCATCTTTGGTTTTTACATCTTGCTAAGAAATAGGCCCACCTTCTCGTCAAATGTTGTTGCTTACAATGTGGTCATCTTTTTTGCTTAATTTTGAATTATTACTCTCCTACCAGTGACATGGTGGGTTTGAATATTTGGTCAAGGACATCTAAGGATTGGTTACAGGCTAAAGTGCATTTCATTGAAGTAGGTAGGTCCCTATAGTTTTTACTTTTAAAGGAAAAAGGAAGTGAAGAAATTAGTTACTTGATCTTGATTAATGAATATCTGGAAGTGCTTGTCCAAAGACACACATGTTTACTTATTGATCTTCCCCTTAATCAGGTTTCTCTTGGTTCAATATCTTCATATTTTCTGTTTTGTGTTCTTGTTCCTTTACTGACTAAAATTTTTTTCCACTTTCTTAGGGGCTTTTTGAGTAGTTATGCTCTCTTTGCCTAGTTAGGGTTTGTTTGAAAAAGTGTTTTTGGTGTGTTCAGACCCCAAATGTTGTGTAAGCTGCGTTTGTGAAACAAACAAGATTCTGAAGTGAGTTTATCCTCCAAAAGCTGCTAAAAACATGCACTTAATTACTACTTTTTTTCATGACTTTCAAGATACTTTTTTATGATTTGTTATGCATTCATGCTAAATAAGAAAAATGGTACGTCAAAAAATTATACTTGCTCAATCCTAACAAGTCCCATTTATTGTAAACAATGAAACATGGTACTCTTTTTTTAGAACAGAGTGTTAATATAGAAGTGCAGTGGCACAGAACTGCCATGTTATAATCTTTAAATAAAGATTGTGTATGTTTCTATACCTCATTATAGACTTTACATGCTTTGCCAGGATAAGTGGCTGGAGGTTCTGGGATGCGGGGTGATGGAGCAGGAGATATTAAAGAGAAGTGGTAAAACAAATAATGTTGCTTGGGCTTTTGGTCTTGGATTGGAACGCTTGGCAATGGTCCTATTTGACATACCTGATATTCGACTATTCTGGTCAACAGATGAGCGGTTTACTTCACAAGTAATTCCCAAAATCTGCAAAGTGCTGTACTTCAATTCTGGTTATCCATGCTTATGCTATATGGCTCATTTTTTACTAAATGTGAAATTATTTTTTAACTAATTGATACGGCCAAAATTTCTGGGGCTGATAGCTGTATAACACCTTTATTAAGTTGGAAATTTGTTCTTTTTACTCTCAATGCAGTTTCTTAAAGGCGGACTTGGGGTGAAGTTCAAGCCATATTCAAAGGTATGAATGACATTTTTTGTCTATTAAAAGTAGTGTGAAAGTAGTTTTAGAGTTTTTTTTTTTCAAGCTAAAAATTTGTTAGAGCTGTTGCAATTTTTCGCTGAAGACATGTCTAAACCCCAAATGCATTAGCATTACTGGAGAAATTGTTTTCAATTAATTTGCAATATTCACTTCTGTACTCTGATACTTTATTTACTATTGGCACCACTTCCCTTTCCTTATTGAGAGCAGAAGTTACTCTCTTTTTTCAGTATCCTCCATGTTTCAAAGACATGAGTTTCTGGATCAGTGATTCATTCACCGAAAATAATCTTTGTGAAATTGTTAGAGGAGTTGCTGGGGATCTTGTCGAGGAGGTACGTTCTTTGGTGTTTTTGCAACGGAATACTGGGGTTACACTTATAAACTGTTTTTTGTCGTCCTGTTTTTTTTGCTTGTTATGTCAGGTTCGACTGATTGACAGCTTCACCAACAAGAAAGGGATGACCAGTCAGTGTTATAGGATAGCTTATCGGTCCATGGCGCGTTCTCTCACAGATGATGAAATAAATGAATTACAGGTATTTCAACGATAGCCGCTGGAATGATAATTATTAACCGTATGATTAATTTGTTTATGTTTGTGGATGCAGGGGAATGTGCGTGATGAGGTGCAGAGCAAGTTGAATGTTGTTCTAAGATGAGAATTCCTACTATCCAAGGAATAAATTTGTACCTCTCATCATGTAAATTTCTTGCCTCATTTTTTCTTACTTACAGGCAATTGTTTCCATGCAATTTTTAGTAATATAAACTAGGGGAAAGCTGCATGTTTTTTTTTTTTTTACCCTGAAAGGAATAATACAACACTAAACAATAATAATACTCTATTGGGAAATTATTGTTGAATTTTTCTTCTTGAGTTCATTTTCCCCCTAAATATTAGTGTTTGTATTTAACATAATTAGGCATAAACTTTGTTAGAATTTTTTTCCCAACAACAGATTTTACTTTAAAATTTTATTTAATTTAATTGGGTAATTTATTTTATTTTATTTAATTAACAGTCTCTTTGTTTCGCACATAAAAAAAGTTTCATTTGTAATAGATCTGTCAATATAGTTGGTTAACTGTCGGGTCAACCCATATTAACTGGAATCAAATGGGTTGGTTAACTGTTTTTATTTATTTGGGTTGGTTATAGTTTGGAACTATATTTTTAAAAAGAAATATAGTTTTAACTCGGTTAATTATTTTTCGACCCATATTTTATTCCAAATCAAAATAAAAATTCTTTTCATCCATATTTACATATTCAAGAAGCTCAACCACCCACTCCCACCCCACGCCACACCACGCCCACCCCATCCCACCAAAAAAAAATATTATGTGATTATGTATACACCCCTTACCCTCCACCCTACCCCACCCCACTCCACTCCACCCCATCCCACCCCACACCCCCCAAAAAAATAATATTATGTGATTATGTATATACCCCTTACCACCACCACCCCCATCAGCCACTCCACCCACACCCACACCCAAAAAAAATAATATTATGTTATTATGTATACACTCGTACCCCCACCCAACGCCTTACCCCCACCCCACCCCACCCCTTACCCCCACTCCCCCACCCCACCCACCTCCTCACCCACACCCCCACCTCAAAAAAATAATATTATGTGATTATGTATACACCCTTTACCACCATCCCCACGGCCCCATCCCACCCCACCCCACCCCACCCCACCCCACCCCTACTCCCCACCCACCCCCAAAAAAAATAATATTATGTGATTATGTATACACCCCTTATCTCCACCCCAACCCCCCACTCCCCCACTCCCCCACCCACCCCACCCCACCCCACCCCACCCCCCCTCCAAAAATAATAATAATATATCAAATCAGGCCTTCATGGAACTATAACCATATTAAAATGGTTAATATAATTAATATGATTTTTAACCATAACCATATAGTTCCAATCCACATTATCCATATTAAAAATGGTTAATATGATTTTAGTTCTTAAATGGTTGGTTAACCATATTTTAAAAATCAAAACTAATCTATAATCATATTTTACTAGGTCTAATTTGTAATATTTACAAATTTTAAGAATATATTTTCTTTCACGTTTATTCTTAATAAAATCAAGTGTTAAGTTTAGTAGCGATATCGTGGTAGTGAAATTGTGTACTTGAGGTTATTATGTTATTTGCTACTGTTAGGTGGTGTTTGATTAATGTATTTTAATAGTTTACATCTTAATGTATTTTAACAACCCACATCTTTATATTAAGAGATCCTCTGAATAGTTTAGACTCATATTTGTTTATTAACTATTCAGGGGACCTCTTAATACAAAAATACGAGTTGTTAAGATGTGAACTGATCAGATGCATTAAGATGCAATTAATCACAGACTTGTTAGATAAATAAATTTTACTACATGGACTTTGTATATATACGCATGAAAAAAAAATGTATGTACACAATTGTGTAGTATACAGTCGGTTATGATAACGGTTTTTTGGGTTATAGTGAAGTCGTCATAGTTCTTTTGGGATACGGCGACGGGTGAACCGTCACCATAGCTCAAAAAATCCGTCGTTCCGATTGTGTAATATACAGTTATATATATACACACCTATATATATATATATTGATTTTATCTTTATAGTGATTAATTCATGAGTTGAATCAAATGTGTCCTAAAAACTCAGCGGTAGAGTAACACCATCTAGGCCCAATTATTTAAAAACTAGTTACGGTTTAATTTGGACAGACATAGATGACATGAGGTCAAATTGGTCACAGATTAATCAACCAATCAAGTGGGCCTTGGATTTTATAACCCATAAAATTAAATGATGAAAAATGTGTTACATTACAAATTTAGCCCAAGTTAAAATTTGGATCCTTTACATAAGTATACAACAAATAGAAAATAATTACAAGAAAAGTGCATCAACTAAATAATTACAAAAAGAGTGTAATTAAGACTCATATTACAAAAATAGTACAATTCACATTAATAAAAAAACCTAAAATCAAGGATAACTAATAATTCAAATTCAAATTCAAATCTTGTCTCTAACAACAATTTCAAATCCATATTTCAAAATTCAAATCAAAATGAGAAAATTAAAAATAAAAAATTATGAAGGAGCTAATGTTCATCATCCTCCTCTCTCGCCGCCACCGCTGCCGCCGCCACATCGCCATCGCCGCCGCCGCCGCCACAAAAATTGACTAGTAACTGCATCACATTTAAAATAAAATTGGTAATCAAATACAACTGAATTGGTTACCTTGGTCTAAAAGTTTGACAACCAATTTCATGTTGGTAAATAAAAATAGAACACTGCATATTTATACCAAAGGTAACCAAAATTTTATACCAAGGTAACCAAATTTTTATACCAAGGTAATCAAACTTTTATACCAAGATAATCAATCTACATTCACACCTGCAGTATGAATTAGTTACCTTGATCTGAAAGTTTGGCAACCAACTGCACGAAGGTTTGGCTACCAACTGTATTACATGCAAAATAAATAAAAACTTAATAAAACAGAATTAGTTACCTTGATATAAAGGTTTGGCTACCAACTGCATTATAAAAAAACTTCAGAAACAGAGCGACGATGGCAGAGGGAGGGGGTGGGGCGTTGGCAGTGGGAGGAGGAGGGGGTGGCGGAGGGAGGGGGGAGGAGGAGGAGGGAGGCGGAGGGAGAGGGAGGGGGAGGGGGAGGGGGGAAGGGGAGGGGGTGGGGGTAGTGGATGGAGGGGGAGGAGGAGGAGAGGGGCGGAGGGAGGGGGAGGAGGGGGTGGCGGAGTGAGGAGGAGGAGGAGGAGGAGGAGAGGGGCGGAGGGAGGGGGAGGAGGGGGTGGCGGAGTGGGGCGGGAGGAGTAGTGGCGGGGGGCAGAGGCGGGAGGAGGGGAGGAGTGGAGGCGGGAGGAAGGGGAGGCGGAGGGTGGGGAGGGGTTGGACAGGAGGAAAAGGAGGAGGAGGAGGAGGCGGAGGGAGGAAGGAGAAGAAGAAGAAGGGAAACATAAATGGAGTGAGAGAAAATCGTGGGAGAGATAGGGAGAAAATTGTGGGAGAGATGGTTGAGAATTAAAACACATCCCATAATTAAAGGAATCATAAATATGTACTAATAATGAAAATAAAATTTTAAAGATATTAATTATGTAAATATTTAATGAGGGCACTTTTCTTGTAATTATATTTTTAAATGTACTATAAAATATAATTGTTCCTTAAAATTTTTGCTATATCTCAAGTTGAATACTCAACTAATCAAGTTTACATAGTTACAGAACTTACAGTTAAATGCATTCCACTTGTTTATTATTTGATCCCCCTAGAAATTTTTGGGGCAACTCTTTCGTTAGTCCCAAAATTATAATTGTTTTTCATGTTTAGTTCTTTAATTATTTTTTTCGCGTATTTTGTCCTCAAATTATATGTTTCTTTCATATTAGTCCTCCACATATAGAATATTTTTCATGTTTAGTCCCTTAGTTGTGATAGTTGTTCACATTTAATCCTCAATTTATATTATTTTTCATACTTAGTATCCTTCAATTACTTTATTTTTGTATGATTGAACAAATATTTTATAAACCTCGCCTCGCCTCGCCTCGCCTCATAACCTCCATGGTTAAACATGATATAAGAACATGACAATGAGGGTGAACAATGAATAATATCCTAGATTAGTTATCAAAAAAAAGGAAAATAGGCCCACCTCTAAATGTTTTTTTTGTTACTTTCCACTCACTTTTTGAAAACTGTTTGTATTCCCCCACCCCCCACCCCCACCCCCACTCCCACCCCCACCCCCACCCAAGCAATGCCAAGACCTTTTATGTCTCTTTCCACAAGGAGAGGATGGTACAACATTAAAGGATACCACTAGAGAGCTATACACCCACCAAGCTGTTCAAAGAGCAGAGTAACAGTAGTAATAAAAGCCTAGCTAGTAAGGGAGTAGGTATAGGGTCAAAGGGAAAGGACAGAAACAAATACCAATGGTCAAAAGAATTGGACAATGATAGGCACTGGAATATCTGATGTTGGGTCTATTCATACCCCTTTCCCCTATCCTCCTCCCTCTGTACTCAATTGAGTGACAAGAATATTGTCCATTTTTTCACATACAAACTATACAACAAACATTAAAGATCATACAAACAAACAAACCTGGTAGTAATTTGGACCATGGGTAATAAGACTACATCATCAATGCTACAAATGAACTAGATCTGCATAGTGCATGCTTATCTTGAACAAGTCAGGGATCATTGTTTTAAGTGTAATTTAGATACATACAAGAAACAGAGTTATACAATCCTTATATAAGAAATAGGGTTGTACAACCATGACTCTTGTATGTATTCAAATTATACTTAAAACACTGTTTTCTGTAAAAAATTCAGTTAAAATAAAGACTATACATTTTTTTTGAAAGTACCACAAAAAAATCGCTAGAATGTCGTTACAAGAATGTCCTCCTAAAAGGACTGTATCTTAAATGATAGATGAAGGCAAAGTAAGTAAGCCAACTTGACTTGGCTATCAAATTGGACTTCAAAGAAAAGAAAAAAAAAGTAACTAAGAAGGAATAGGTATGACAATTTGATTCAAAATTCTTTGCCTTAAAATTTAAATTTATTAGATATTTATTGATAATATTTTTTTAGTGACAAATTATTATTGTTGTTGTTATTATTAATACCGGCTATTACAGGGTTGATATCAATAATTTTTTAATTGAAAGTAGTGTAGGTGTACAAGTTTTAGTGGAGATTTCATTGAAGTTGGTAGGATACCAAATAACTTAATGTCTTGCCACATCTTCATCTTTAAAAGTTGAGTACTACTGTCACGTCTAACAAATTAATTTGATTTTTTTTATTTCGCCTATTATATGTATTAGTGTATTAAGAAAGTAATGTTATTACATTTATTTTTGAGTTTTTCGTTACATCTTCTATTTAATGTATTAGCTCATTATATTACATAATGTAATAGGTGTAATAATTACGAGTAATTTGACATTTTGATTTATAATTTATTTTATTTATTACATACATATAATTTAATGAATCAAACATAATTTTAAAAATAATATTACAATTACTATACAAACATCAAAATTTAATAAAACAAATTTGTCGTAAAAATCTAGGGAATTGTTAAATCCACAACAGAAAATATTATTTTCACAACAAAAGTGTCGCTATATATCCTATAGCGACGGTTTTCACCGTCGTTATATATCTACATCGACACTTTTGTTGTAAAAATAATAATGTGTTGTGAATTTAACAATTCTCAAAAATTTATTATCAATACATTATAATTAACTCTATTATATTACGTATACTAATATATTATACTCCTTTCGTCCCATGATAAAAGTCTTTATTACTATTTTGGGTAGTCACATGTTAAATGTCCACTTTCCTTTAATAACCAAACTATTACACATGTTTTCTTATTATGCCCGTAATATTAAATATATCGTACTTTTCTTATTCTAATTCTCTCTCTATATTTAATAAGTACGGAGAAAGAATATTTTGAATTGAATAACTAAAAAGTTACTATCTGTGACGCCCCTAAAATTAGGTATACGTCACCCATCTTGGGTCGTCAGATACATGGTACAGAATTCAAATACAACTGTCGTGTACAATACGACAAATATAAACTGTGAGTTTGAATACAAATATTATCTATTAGAAATTATACAAACTAAAAAGGAGCACTCATTACAATTATTATCACACTATTTCACAGAATAGTGAGGACTACTAATGCTATCCTCTGGACCATCACTCCGTTCCCCGACTCGTCCCAGCTATATTCTCATTTCCTAAAGAGAACAATTAAAGAAAGGGTGAGCTCAACTAGCCCAGTAAAAAATATTATGACTAAGATAATGCAGAATAAATTATCATTAGTCTCCAACAATGTTAAACTGATAAAATATAATAGACATCAAGTTTAACTGCAGCGAAACGAGCAATCCATTAAAAGAGTCAAGCAGAAAATAAAATCTACTATCTTTTATGATTTAAAAGGTTTTTCATCACTGTTATCGCTGAGACTCAGCTTAATAAATATTCCACATCATCGAATCACCCCTGCACTACGGCCAAGGATATTCTTTAGTATCACGGCCATAATTATCCATGCACTACGGGCCAAGAATATTTGTGTATTCATTAATGGTCATGATCATGCCAACAACTGTTCATCAATGCACTACGGGCCAATGAGGACTTTTACCACATCATTTATAACATTACGGTCATGATTACACCGAATAATCCTTGGTCATAATCATACCAAGTCCATCTATGCACTACAGGCCACAGATGACTTTCAACATAATATAAACATGAGGATGATGACGATGATATACGAATTCAATAAAACAAGTTCAAGAATTAATTTATCCAAGAACTACTAATGTCCAAATTATCATCATGATACTGCTTTGTAGAGTAAAATTCAAGAATGATCAGAAGAATATTTCCGTGAAATGATACTGGATGAAGTGCAAATAACAAGAATATTATACTAATTTCATGAAGTATGGAAGTCAAAACTTTAACGAACTGACTATAATAAAGAACGGAATAATAAAAGAAATCACCATGCATGCGGTACTTCACATAGACAGGTTATTCCAACAGAATACTAAATAACGGAACCAGGTCAGGCAAAATTTGCACCGACAGGATGTTCCAACAGAATAATAAAGACGGAACCAGGTCCGGTGTAAAACACACAGACAGGATGTTCCAACAGAATAATAATAAGACGGAACCAGGTCTGGTGTAAAACACACAGACAGGATGTTCCAACGGAATAATAATAAAGACGGAATCAGATTCGGCGTAAAAACACACAGACAAGATGTTCCAACATAATAATAGAAGAATGTCACCAAGTATAGGGCAGACCGCGTATAAAGGTTATTCCAACAGAATAATAAGAAATGGAATAACAACATTTCTCTTCATGAATAAGAAAGAATAACACCCCTTACGAATACAACAAATAATATTCCCTACCTTAAGAAGAAGAGTACTGGATATATAAGTAGTGAAGTAGCAGAATACTTTCTTCTTTCTCTCTATAGTTTATCTCTCTAGAGTTTCAGTGAATTCGTCAGAAAATAATGAATGAATGAGCTTCTATTTTTAGAAAAAATGGAATGCATAGTAACTAACTCATGAACGGTCGAGATTGATTTACTTTAATCTGACGGTCCATATTTAAAGCAAAATAAAATAAAATATATTCTATTTATAATATAATAAAACGAATAACTTTATAAAAGATTTTACTATGCAAACACTATACAGACACTATGCAATACTATGCATAATAGAATATAATATATTCTATTTATAGAATAACTTTATAAAAGTATTTTATTTTATATAAAAAGATTTTCTGTATTATTACATTAATAATACCAACAAAACTGAGTGACTTATCACTTAAGCATCAATAATTAATACCGTGTGCTACTATGCAATCACGCGTATTCCTGTACTTTTAACACCGGGTGTTTCAACAGTTAACGGTAAAACTTATGCCGTTATTTTCATAAAGTATTTTTGTCATTTTCTCAATCTGACAATAATTCCGTTGTGGGGTCCACAAATGATTGTGCCGTTGTACTAATATTCCCTGTTAAAACGAATATTCCCCGACCAATCGAATATTATATAACAACTTGCGTACTTTGCAAAATTTATAAATATTACCCACAACTATTATATCAATTTCACTACATAATATTCAAAAATAATATTTATAGAAAATTCATCTTTATTCAAAAAGTTAGAATTTTACACTCTCTCACACCTACATTGAAAATAATTAATGACATATTATTATAGGCAATTTTATCATTTCATTCATCTTCTTAATATGCGTAAAAAAATCCACCAAAACTTTTTTCTTGGGACGGAGGGAGTATCAAATATTTATTTAGCAAATCAAACCCTCCACCCACACCCAGAAATCTGATCCTGCACCCTGAAATCTCTAAAGGGTTATTGGCTTTTTTTCATTCATTTTTCTTTTATGTATTTTTTATTTCTCCTTTGTTTTTCTCTTACATCTGTCAGTTTTCTCTGTAAACTAATTAAAAATAAAAAACTAAAGAAATAAAATATTTTTAAAAAAAAATCCCACTATAGTTATCATAAGTACTGTGACGCCCTCAAAATAGGTATACAACACCCATTTTGAATCGCCAAATACATGGTACATAAATAACTACAACTTTATTAATTAATACAACATAAAAACTGTGAGTTTAAATACAAATATTGTCATCTAGACAATATTCACACTCAAACAAGTTCTCATTACAATTATAAATACACTACTTTACAGAAAAGTGAGGACTACTAGAACAACTTCTAGAACCATCATTCCACACCCCAACTAGTACTCGCTACATTCTCCCCTCATGAGAAGAAAAATGAAACAACAAGGAAAAGGGTGAGCTCAACTAGCCCAGTAAAGAATATTATGACTAAGATAATGTACAACAAATTATCCTTAGTCTTCAACAGGGAAAAATCTGATAGAATACAATAGACAACAAGTTTTAGATCAACAACTGCAGCGAAAACACCAATTCATTAGAAGAGTTAAGTAGAGAATTCAAACTACTATCTTCTATATATGAATTTAAAAGTTCATCGTCGATATTTTTTCCATGTAACATCAATCAATATATATCTGGAATCAAATATTCATCTTTGCACTACATACCAAAAATATTCATCAGTTGGTCATGTTCATCTAAACACCTGCTCATCTTTGCACTACGGGCCAAAAATATTAATCAGTCGGTCATGTTCATCTCAACATCTATTCATCTTTGCACTACGAGCCAAAGATATTCATCAAAAAATCATTCATCTTTGCACTACAGGCCAAAGATATTCAGTAATATCATCATTTAGGACTGAGGATGATGAAAAATATTTTAAAGAAAACGAATCTAGTGAAACAAAAGAACAAGTATTAAGGATTCGTACTTTAAATAATTCAAGTTCAAAAATACTTCATAAATAACTAGATTAGAGTAAAATTCAAGAATGAAGATCAAAACATAGATCCAATCAAATAAAGGAATCATAACAGACAATTTTGGACACAGAAAAGAAAATTTAATTTTTCTGTGAATAGTGTCGTATTCGTGAATAGTGCCGTATACGTGAATAGTAACTCCGACACCAAAAGATAAAAATTTCACAAAAAAACATCATCATATTTCGTGAATAGTACTCGTGAATAGTAACTCATGAATAGTAACCCCGACATGAAAAGTTTCAGATTTGATAAAACTTTCTAGCAAATATTTCGGCATAATGATATTAAAGAAATAATATCATTTTCGAATAAAATAACATCCCTTACCTCAAAAAGAATAGTACTTCTGACTGGAATACTTGATATAGTGCTGAAAGGACTTGCACCGTATAGAAATACTCAAAGTATTAAAATACTCACAAATACGTTCGATATTATAGAGAGAGAAAGAGATAGAAATCTGTAGTTTCTGGTGTGATTTTCAATTCTAACCCAATCACCCTATTTATAGGAAAATGCTTAGAACACCAAAGCAGAAAATTTATTAAATATTATTATATTTTTTCTAAAATCTCATACGCACATTTTTGCCAACTGAATTCAGCCCCTATCACATGTTAAATGAGAGCCAAAAAATGAAAAACACTTTTTAGTAAATAAAAATATTTTAAACTTTCAAAAATCAATTATTTCGGAGTTTCAAAACTTCAATAATTCATAATAAATAGCCCTTTTATCAGGAAATTCGAATCTCGCGAGTTTTTATAGGAAATTTAATTCTCTACAACTTTGCAGAAGAAAGTTTTTCCAAATTCCAAACAAAAATTGACTGAAATCTATAAACAGACAATTTTACAAGCTATAATCAAATTTCAGTCAAGAAATGGGGTCCACCGACACACAAAACATGTGTTAAAGAACTTTTACAACAAAAATACTCTTCCTCCTCATATACTCAAATATCCCACATTCATTATAAAACTATCACCATTATTATATTATTAAAATATAATAATAAATTATTTTATTAGAAAAGATAAAATCATTTTTTAACAATTGTCAATTTAAAATTTTTCTCCATCTATATCCACATAAAATCAATATTTTTCTCATCATATAAATTAATAATTAATTATTCACAAATAATATTACAGAATCACAGTACTGGCAACCAGGCCGTTCCCAGGAAAGAGGGGGCTTTCCAATAAAAATTTCTCCTTACTGGCGCGCAATTAGGTGACCAAACCTCTCCTTAGACAGAACTTTCTAGACATTGCCAATAATGTTATCTAATAATATTATTCAAATAATATGAATTATTGCTTCGATAATAAAAAATAGTACTGTATAGTGACAATTATTGAAACAACAGTAATATAAAATATCAACGCAACAATTATTTAATCAATAAAATAAAATACTGAACAGTAATTACTGTAACAATTATTGAGTTGTGCCTTCTTACGTAAGAATCAATAATTGGTGCAATATCGTGTGCTACTGTGCAACAACGCGTATTACTGTGTTTTAACCATCGGGTATTCCAACAGTATTAACGGTAACAACTACGCCTGTAATATCCCGAAAAAAAAAATTAATAATATTAAATTTATATTCTTAAAACATATTGTTTGGACTTTGTCTTTATTTGGGTCAAACTAGTTATTTAATTTGTGTGGGCTAATAAATATTAATAAGTGATGGGTAAATTAATTTAGTACAATTTGGGCTTTTAAAATTTATTGGGTTTAAATTATATTTGTGGGTAATAATAAATCCTATTTAAATTAGGAGAGTTAATATTTAATAAATTAATAACTAAACCTAATCTTCCTCATATATATTTTGTTACGAATTGGTGGAGAGAAAAGAGAAAGAAAGAAGGGAGCCGCCATTCAAGAACTTCTTGGTCCATTCATGGGAGAATAGGAAGTGATAGAAAATTCAAGATAACATTAATTAGGTGTGTACCATTTATTTGTTATTTGTTTTTTTTATATATATATAATGATGTTAAGATATCCTGTGTTCATTCTTTCTGAAGAGCATTGATAAGTTGTATGGAAAGGGATTGGCATAACAATTAATATATATATATATATATATATATATATATATATATATTAGTGCAATCATAAATAATATAAAATTTATTTATTAAAAATGATTCATTCTCTGATATATCTCCATTTCGTTCCAAAATAATTCCTAATTTTCTAACTTTCTCTTTCAATTGCCGAAAGCATATACTCCCCAAACTTTGTTAGAATTTCTTGGGTTCGGTTATAAGCATGGAATTCATCAAGGAAATGAGGCTATACGACTGAATCGGGAGTAGAGACCAAGCAACATTGACTATAAAAGCCTAGCTAGCCTAACACTTCTTTCCCTTTCTGCTTGAACCCGACCCCTCTGCTCTGTACCCCCAATCTCGGCCAAAGACAATTCACCAAAATTAGATTCCACCGAATTCAATTAGCATACAAAGAGTTTAATTGGTCAAGCTTACAAGGATTAAAGTTCGAACGGAAGGAATGTAACGAATTAAATTTTGGAGTATTAGTAATTAATAAAAGGCGATGATTGAAGGCATATTAAATAGATTATGAATTATTTTGGAATTATTAGTTTGGATTATTTTTAATTTGAGGTGAATATGTTTAGGTGATGAATAACGTTTCGTATTTGATATCGTTGGCAAATGAGGGTAAGATTTTGTGGAGTGTGCTATAAATGGATTGAAAGTATCAGGTACGGATTCCGTACTCTTTCTGCGATACTCTTGTTAAATTTGATTTGTTCGTTTTGTCGCTTGTTCGAATTTCATTATTATTTCACATAATTGTTTCTTGTGAAATAAGTATATTAGTTTCATTTTGAAGTTGATTCATATAACTCGCATTTGTACTCTTTGAATAAGGTTATCATGTTAGTACTATTTATTTTTGATAATTGTAGAGCGGTACATATTGCTACCTTCTTTTTGAGACCTTGTGACTATAATTTGATTTGGTTCAACATGTACATATAGAACCCTTTTGTTGGTATTTTGTCGCATGTGTTGTGACATAATATTTTTGTTAGAATATACTGTAGGGTATACCTGAGCTATAACCACCTGTGGGGGTACCACAGGCATGTCGTCTTGGCACGAGAGACATGACACTTTCCGTGGCGGTGTGATTAGTCCACGGCGTCTCCATTTTGGGCTCCGGAGTAAATGGGCCATTTGGTGTTTTGTTGTGGGAGGCGTATGGGTTAACCCTAGTTTTCTGTTCTGCGGATTGGTGATGTTGTGCCAAACACACCTATCCAATTTGCATACATTTGGATTCGCGCTCCAATGTGTGATTGCCTGTGTGGCATTATTTTGACTTGCCTGTGTGGCATGGTTTTGACTTGCCTGTGTGGCATTGTTTTGACTTGCCTATGTGGCAAGGTATATTTCTGAGCTCAATCAGTATAAAATAACCCCAGCCATTTGTTTCAGCCTATTATTTTATGGTATTAGTTTTGTTCGTTTTGTTTCAGTTTGTTTCGTCTCCTTTTAATTAATTGGGTTAGTTATTTCAGTTCATTATTTTCTTTACTCCTCTATTTGTTTCGTTATTCCCGTTGGTTTAGATATATTCTATTCATATCTTTGGAGTTTTATTTTTGTCAGAGGCAATATTTTGTCTATGTTGATTTCGTATTTCAGTTGTATATCTTTTGTACCTTTATATCCGTACTGGGCAATTGGCTCATGCTGTGTTTTTCTTTCGGCAGGTTTGCAGGGGTGATTCAGGGCTAGTGTAATGAGAGAGTTGTCTTTGACCATTTAGGTTGATTCGAATTTTAAGTTTTGATTATTTTTACTCAGTTTAGAGAATTGTACTTATTACTTTATTATTGGATCACCACTATTAATATTTTGAGGATTGTTAGTGCTCTGTTTATTTATTTTGAGGTTTGTTGTGTTTCGCACGTGACCTCCCTTTCCTTTTCGGGAAGGGGGTGTTACAACGCCGTTATTTATAAACAACTCATACTTATCTTTTTCTTCATCCAATCGCTTTCCGTTATGGGGACCACAAACGACTACGCCGTCTTACGAATATTCCCCGACAGCAAGAATATTCCACGACCAAACGAATATTCCCCGACAACAATGAATATTTTATAACCACCTGTTTATTTTAAAATATTCGTGTATTTTACTCATAACTAACCACTTTAATCAATTTAACCCTTACAATTTTAAAATAATAAATAGAGGAATTAAATCTATATTTATAAAAAATTGGGGCCTTACAAGTGCACCATAGTTCTGTTAGCCACGTTAGTAATAATCTTTTTGCAGAAGCAGAAATACAATAAAATTCGGAAAAGAATTCTATATTGATATTAAAGTAAAACCCAAAAAAAAAAAAAAAAAAAAAAAAACAAATTTAACCTTAATACAATGAATGTTGAACAGACTAGAAAATTCTAGCTTTGAGGACTGTAAGAACAGTTTCCTTAAGACAATATTTGGCCGTGGCAGGACAAATTGTCTCCCAGGATACAACAAAGCTCTGAAGCAAACTTTACCGTGTGTAGAAAAATTATCACCGAGCAAGAAGAAAAAAACTGAGGAGAAGGCCTAAACTATAATTTTTTTTTCCCACTATATTTTCTCCAAAATCCACACCTTTACGACATGGGAGAATACTCTTATAACAAGAGTTGAGAAAGTAACTCCCAAGTATCCAAGTAAACCATCATTGATGTCAAATGTCCAATTAATATCATTGATGCCCACTATGCCCACTAAGCCTTCATAAAGTAGGCCATCAATTCTCATTCATTACCATCTCCACTAAGCTCAATCAATACCATCCGTTACTCAACAATCCCCCACATGAATGAAAATTGAAAACAAAGGAATTCGATGTGGTGATAACTCTCTACAGTTGATATTAGCATAGGATAGGTAGGCATCAACCCTTGAACCTTCCCTTGTGAAGTATATTTACTTTACTGGCTGACTAGTAGACGTGATGTCCTTGAACTATTCTGCCGTTTGTGTAAACGATGATATACCTCACACAAATACCAACATAACACGGTTTTGGTTCTCATGGTTATGTTCATTATGGTCGTGAACATCTCCTGGTTCTGCAAGAATTGAAGAGAACTAAACTCATTAGTTTTCCTTGAAGCGACCCCACTGCATTCTCACATAGGTGATTTTATCTTTTTGTTCAGATTACTGACACACGAGATCAATCATTAAAAGCATAGCTTAACCTTATCCGATTTCATATCACTGTTTATAGATAAGGGTTAGACCCCTACAATGATAATACATTGTCTATGCAATTAGGTTGTCCCATTGAACCTAGATTCTGGGATCTCCAGTCAACAAGGTTGGGTTTTCCTTCACATAGAACCTTTAAATATTTATGGCCTTCAATCCCATTCTTCTAGATGTCGTTTCAATTTGATCTCGGTTTAAACCTTTGGTTAGCGGATCCGCAATGTTATCCTTTGATTTTACATAATCAATAGAGATAACCCCCGTTGTGATCAGTTGCCTAACGGTATTGTGACGACGACGTATGTGTCTCGACTTACCGTTATACATCATGTTCTGTGCTCTCTTAATCGATGCTTGATTATCACAATATAAACAAATTGTGTGCACAGGCTTAGGCCATTCAGGAATATCCTCCAAGAAGTTTCGTAACCATTCGGCTTCTTCTCCGGTTTTATCCAGAGCTACAAACTCAGACTCCATCGTGGATCTGGTTATGATCGTTTGCCTTGAGGATTTCCAGGACACTGCTCCTCCTCCCAAAGTGAACACGTATCCACTTGTACCTTTGGAGTTCTTTATATCAGAAATCCAACTAGCATCAGAGAATCCTTCTAATACTGCAGGTTCTCTCGTATAGTGCAATCCATAATTACGAGTGTATCTTAGATACCGAAGTATCCTAACGATAGCTTTCCAGTGGTTATCCCCTGGATTACACGTGTATTTGCTTAAACTGTTTACAGTGAAAGCAATATCAGGTCTTGTACAAGTCATGAGATACATCAGACTGCCTATAATCCTTGCGTATTCTACTTGGTCAACGCTTTCACCTTTGTTTTTACAGAGGTGCTGGCTGATATCTAGAGGAGTTCTAGCTTCACTAGAATCATCCTTGCTGAACTTCCCAAGTATCTTGTCCGCGTAATGTGACTGGGTTAAAATGAAACCATTAGGTGAACGCTTGATTTGAATTCCCAAAATCACATCAGCCAGTCCCATATCTTTCATATCAAACTTAGAGTTTAACATGTCCTTAGTATTCTTCACCATATTTTCATTACTACCCACAATCAGTATGTCGTCAACATACAAACACAGAATAACATATCCTTTGTTTGTGATTTTGACATAAATACATTTGTCACATTCGTTTATATTATAGCCATTAGCCATCATGACATCATCAAATTTCTTCTGCCATTGTTTTGGTGCTTGCTTTAGTCCATATAAGGACTTCACCAATTTACACACTTTTCTTTCCTGGCCTGGAACTACACAACCTTCAGGTTGTTCCATGTAGATCTCTTCATCAAGATTTCCATTCAAAAAGGCTGTCTTAACGTCCATTTGATGTACTTCGAGATTCCGTAAAGCGGCAATAGCAAGTATCATCCTAATAGAGGTTATTCTCGACACTGGAGAATATGTATCAAAGTAATCAAGGCCTTCCTTTTGTCTATATCCTTTTATAACCAATCTGGCCTTGTACTTATCAATTGTTCCATCTGCTTTCATTTTCCGTGTGAAAATCCATTTAGAACTTAGTGGTTTCGTTCCCAGAGGAAGGTCCACTAATTCCCAGGTATGATTTTGCATAATGGAATCAATTTCACTTCTTATAGCCTCTTTCCATAAAGGACTATCCGTTGAATTTACAGCCTGACTGTAATTCTGAGGTTCAACCTCTAGCATATAGGTTAGAAAGTCTGGTCCAAAAGATTTTTCAACCCTTGCCCTTTTACTTCTTCTAGGCTCTTCATGTTGAATGTCTTGACCGTCTTCATTAACAATCTCAAGAGATTGTTTTGAACCCGATTCAATCTCTTCACGTTTACATGAAAAAATATGTTCAAAGAATGAAGCATTCTTTGATTCCATGAATGTGTTCTTGTGTATATCAGGATTCTTAGAATCATGAACAAGAAACCGATATGCGTTACTGTGAAGCGCATAACCAATGAAAATACAATCCACCGTCTTTGGACCTATTTTCATTTTTTTTGGCAACGGAGCCAAAACTTTTGCAAGACACCCCCACACTTTTAAGTAGTTATAGGAAGGTTTCCTTCCTTTCCATAACTCAAATGGTGTCTTGTCTAATTTCTTACGAGGCACCTTATTTAAAAGGTGATTAGCTGATAAGACAGCTTCCCCCCATATGTTCTGTGGCAACCCAGAACTGTTTAGCATCGCATTCATCATCTCTTTTAGAGTACGATTCTTGCGTTCCGCTACCCCATTAGATTGAGGGGAGTAAGGTGGAGTAACCTCATGAATAATACCATGTTGGGAGCAGAACTTACCAAATGGTTCAACGTATTCACCACCACGATCACTCCTTACCACCTTAATTTTCTTATTAAGTTGGTTTTCAACTTCCTGCTTATAAAGAACAAACTTCTCTAAAGCTTCATCTTTGTTTTTAAGCAAATATACATAGCAATATTTTGTACTATCATCAATGAAAGTGATAAAAAATTTATTACCCCCCCTTGTTTGGATAAATTTTAAATCACATACATCACTATGTATCAGATCAAGTGGTTCTGTATTTCTTTCAACTGTATGAAATGAAGATCTTGTTAATTTTGATTCAACACAAATTTCACATTTATGTTTATGATCAATTTGGAATGTTGGAATATGTTGTAAATTAATTAACCTACGTAGGGTATTATAATTTACATGTCCAAGTCTACCATGCCATAAATTAAATGACTCAATGATATAAGCAGAAGAAGTATTATTCTTATTATTAATCATTGCATTGGACTTGCTAGAGATGGCATTAATTTTCCACATGCCATTACAAACATACCCCTTTCCCACATACATTCCCCCTTTTGACAAAATAAATTTGTCCGATTCAAATACCATCCTAAAACCATGAATGCTTAGGAGGCTGCCAGATACAAGATTTTTCCTAATTTCAGGAACATACAAAACATTCTTCAAAGTCACTTCTTTCCCCGAAGTCATCTTCAGAATTACAGTACCACTTCCCTTGATCTTGGAAGTTGCAGCATTGCCCATGTAAAGCTTCTCCCCATTCTTGCTGGGAACCAGTTCAGCAAAGGAATCTTTGTCACAACAGACATGACGTGTGGCACCGGTATCCAGCCACCATTCCCTTGGATTTGAGTCAACAAGGTTGACTTCAGAAATCACAGCACATAAGTTGATGTCAGACACTTCTCTAGCAATTTCTTCCACAACATGTGCTTCATTAGGCTTCAACTTTCTAGGCAGCCTACAATCAGAGGACTTGTGCCCAGCCTTGTTGCAATTGTAGCATTTTCCATTAAATTTTGGTTTCTTGGAAATGCCACCCTTAGGACCCAATTTGGACACAAATTGAGGCTTTTTGCCTTTCTTGGAGTCTTTATTGACCTCCACCACATTCACCCTAGCCTCAGATTGGTGGGCAACGTTGGAAAATTTCTTCTCCGAGCCTTTGTTGTCTTCCTCAATTCGAAGTCTAACAATTAGTTCTTCAACTGTCATCTCCTTTCGCTTATGCTTAAGGTAATTTTTGAAGTCTTTCCAACCAGGTGGTAACTTTTCAATAATACAAGCCACTTGAAAAGATTCACTAATTACCATATGTTCAGCATGAATCCCATGAATAATCAGCTGGAGTTCTTGAACTTGATTCACAACAGTTTTGGAATCAACCATTTGGAAATTCAGGAATTGGCTCACTAAAAATTTCTTAGCGCCAGCATCTTCTGATCTGTATTTCCGGTCCAAGGATTCCCAAAGTTCCTTTGCCGTTGTCTTAATACTGTATACACTATAAAGTGCATCAGTTAGACCATTCAAAATATAATTACGGCAAAGGAAATCAGATTGTTTCCATGCCTCAATTGCATTGTAGGCGGTGACATTATCCACCTCATCATCTCTGATAACAGGAGGATCATCCTTCAAGCAATTAGCCAAATTCAGCATAGTCAAGTAAAACAACATCTTCTGTTGCCAAGTCTTAAAATTCACACCAGTGAATTTTTCTGGTTTTTCGCTGTGATTGACAGGTATAGTTTGGCGGGGAGCCGCAATCTGAAAACCAGACCCGTAAATAGGACCAGAACCAATGTTCTGTGAACCAGATACGTTCTGTCCATCGGTGCCATTCTGTGAACCAGAACCTAGATTGTTCTGTGGACCAGTTGGAACAATTTCATTCTCAGGAATATTCATTCTGAAAATACAAACAGACCAAGTTAGTCTAAAATTAACAAACTATTTTGAATAGTAACACATTATTATTTAATTATTCCAGAACGGTCCAAGTGAAAAATTAATTCAAAACAGTCCAAATAAGAAAACCAAGTCAAGGTATTCCAAAGCAAAGGTATAACCTGCAACTTAATAAAAGATTAACCAAAACAAAAATATTGTCTTAAGATTGTTAGCCACGTTAGTAATAATCTTTTTGCAGAAGCAGAAATACAATAAAATTAGGAAAAGAATTCTATATTGATATTAAAGTAAAACCAAAAAAAAAAAAAAAAAAAAAAAAAAAAAAAAAAAAAAACAAATTTAACCTTAATACAATGAATGTTGAACAGACTAGAAAATTCTAGCTTTGAGGACTGTAAGAACAGTTTCCTTAAGACAATATTTGGCCGTGGCAGGACAAATTGTCTCCCAGGATACAACAAAGCTCTGAAGCAAACTTTACCGTGTGTAGAAAAATTATCACCGAGCAAGAAGAAAAAAACTGAGGAGAAGGCCTAAACTATAATTTTTTTTTCCCACTATATTTTCTCCAAAATCCACACCTTTACGACATGGGAGAATACTCTTATAACAAGAGTTGAGAAAGTAACTCCCAAGTATCCAAGTAAACCATCATTGATGTCAAATGTCCAATTAATATCATTGATGCCCACTATGCCCACTAAGCCTTCATAATGTAGGCCATCAATTCTCATTCATTACCATCTCCACTAAGCTCAATCAATACCATCCGTTACTCAACAAGTTCTATCCTATCAAGATTATTAAATCTTTTTTTTATTATTTTTTTTGTTGCTGGAATTCTTTATTTCAAGTAAATTAATCTCATGAACCACAATATAAAGTTTTGAATATATAATATTATAATTTATAATTTATCTATAAAAGTAGCTAAACAGTTGACTAAAAATTTTAAAGTCTAATTAATAGTATCATAGTTTGAGGTAAATTATATATATATATAGAGAGAGAGAGAGAGAAAGAGAGAGTCCGGATTAGGTTCGGACTCCCGAATTTTGTTAAAATACGATTTTTTTTTTTTAAAATAACTAATTTTTTTTTAATATTTTATGGAACTAAAAATTTTACATAATACAGTTTTTTGGGTGTGATTTGGATACATATAACAAAACAGATCTGTATTTTTACCTTTTTCTAAAAATATTTCCAGACTTGATCCTCATTATATATATATATCTAATAAAATATAAATGATTTTAAATTTTTCGCTCACTCAATAAATCATCTTGGTCATTTAAAGTTTGGGATAAATTTCACCGTCCATACATCTATCTAATAAAATACATCTCTCTATTTATCTAATAAAATATAAATCTATCTAATAAAATACAAATAATTTTGAATTTCCCGCTCACTCAATAAATCATCTTGGCCGTTCAAAGTTTAGGATAAATCCCACCGTCCATACATCTATCTAATAAAATACAAATGATTTTGAATTTCTCGCTTACTCAATAAATCATCTTGGTCGTCTAAAGTTTGGGATAAATCCCACCGTCCATACATCTATCTAATAAAATACATCTCTCTATTTATCTAATAAAATATAAATCTATCTAATAAAATATAAATAATTTTGAATTTCCCGCTCACTCAATAAATCATCTTGGCCGTCCAAAGTTTAGGATAAATCCCACCGTCCATACATCTATCTAATAAATCTATCTAATAAAATACAAATAATTTTGAATTTCTCGCCCACTCAATAAATTATCTTGGTCGTCCAAAGTTTGGGATAAATCTCACCGTCCATACATCTATCTAATAAAATACAAATGATTTTGAATTTATCGCTCACTCAATAAATCATCTGGACCGTTTAAAATTTAAGATAAATTTCACTGTCTATACAGTGCGAGAGGCACGGGACTCAACTAGTATATATATATATGGCTCCATCCACAGCAACCGGTTACTGTAGAGCAATCCCTTTTTGGTCTGTTGATTTTTTTTTCTAGTCGAAAATTCAACATACCAAAAAAGAGGTTGATCCACAACAACCGGTTGCAGTGGATAGAACCCATATATATATATATATATATATATATATATATATATAAAGTTATTATACGCACAACTCAAAGGTTGACAATGATTGAAATAGTGAAATATTATACTCCCTCCGTTCCTATTTAAATGACGTTTTAGAGATGTACACAAGAATTAAGATAATGATTAGAAAACATTAAATATAATACTTAATTGTTTATAATACCCTTAAATCATTAATTTATCATAGCACAAGAGTTTAAAGTACCAAAAAAAATAGGTAGGGTAATGAGGGATAATTTTGGAAAAATTATTATTAATTCTTATAGATTCGAACAAACGTCAATTAATTAGGAACAAATAAAAAATTTTAAAACGTCATTTAAATAGGGACGGATAGAATAATTAGGCAAAATAAATTTAGTAGAAGCATTTCAAACGTCAATAAATAATTTTTTTAATTAATATATTTTGACGTTTTTCTTAAAATATTCTAATTACGCAACTGTTTCCAGCTCCAACTCCAGCTAATGATTTAGACTTTTTAGTATTTGAGCTTAGGAATGGATGGCAGTTTTTAGATTTGAGAGTTAGAAAGAAGAAAAGACATGCATGCGATTCCAATATTCAAACATGTTGTTCAAGTCATGTAAAGCATACTAGAGAGTAGAGTAGTAAAACTAAAACAAAAAGGCTACTGCTCCAAAAGTAAGTATCTCCTGTTATCCTACTACTGTTATGCACAGCTAGCTAGCTTTAAGCACAGATCACCATTGTTCGAAAAGGAAAGAAGCTAGCTTGTTTTCATTTGTTCCCTCAACTAACCACTGGTCAAACACTATATTAAAGCCGCCAATATAGAATGAAAGGGAGGAGGAGGGAGGAGGAGGATATGTGTTTGCAAGCTGCAGAAGCGACAAGTGTTGGGATGGGGTATCTTCCCTCTTTTACAGAGTTGATTAGATAGGATTAGAGTTCCAAGGTGTGGTACGGTTATATTCAAATTAAAATTAATATGTACTGCTATCTCTTATCGTTTAAAATTTTTATATATGAATTAAAAAAAGTCACTTAATAATATTATTTAATAATTAAAATTTATTTAAAATTTTATCACTATCCATATATTAAAAATTACAATAATTATCGGATACAAAATATGACTAAATAACTGTTAATAAAAGTTATCGACAAAACTATAATAATAGAACATTAACACACAATGTTACTATAATATTTTATATTATTAAACTAATAATTATCACAGTAACAAAGGTAATAATAAAAAGTTACGTATTTAAAAGTCATAGGTACTAAAAAATTAGACAAATTCATTAATATGTTGTTAGGTAAATAACATTGTATTCATAATTTTCTGTGATATTAATACATTAAGTAAATAATGCGTACAGAAGATGGATAAATATAATAATAATTATGAATAGTAAAAAAATATAATCTAGAAATGTGAAAGTTGGGCCAAAATTTATGTGGTAGATTAAAGATAATCTTAAAATTTAAAAATTGTGGTAAAATAATGCGGGGTAGATAAAAGATAATCTTAAAATCCAAAAAGTGTGCTAAAATTGATGTGGGGTAGATACTCCCTTTGTCCTTTAATATAAGACGTTTTAGAAAAAAAATTGTCCTTTAATATAATGACGTTTTAGAATTTTAAGTAAGCATTAATTGTTTAGTTTCTAATATTACCCCAAATATTAAATATAACATTGGTTCTTTCACTATTTTTTGCCCAATAAATAACAATCTCTTTTTCCAATGCAAGGACAATATAGACATTTAATATTATATTTAATGCTATACAATTATTTTTTTAATGTTTATGTACAACTCTAAAAAATCTTATATTAAGGAACGGATGGAGTATTAATTAAATTTTAACTATAAGAAGGGGGGAGGGAAACATAAGGAGTTAACATGACCTTTTTACTAAATATTTATTCTTCCAAATTTTTAAATATTTTTAGTGCAAGATTTTTGAGTATGCTAAAAATATTTTGAGTGTTAGTAATATGAGTAAAAGTGTAAGAATTGTTCAGGTTCATTTACCACATAATTAAGAAGTAAAATCTAATCACATACTAAGATAAGAGATATCAATTTCTTTCATATTTTAAATTTTAAACTTATTATGATAAAAAATTACTATTTATTTTTACATCCCTTAACATTATACGGTTCTAGAATAACAATTCTTTAAAAATTTCTTTAATAGTTTGCACCTTATCTAATATTTTTTAACTTGAACATTTCTGTTGAATTATACTTGTTGTATTTGAAATGTAAACTTTTGAACTGTGAGCATTTTGGACTTTCAACTTTACATTCAGATTATGAACATTTTGACTCGAACTTTCTATTAGAACTGTGAACATTTTAGACTGTTAAATATTTTTTGTACTATGAACCTACCGTTGAACTTCCTATATTTGAATCTTGGACAATATCCTTGGACTTGAACTTCTTCCAATATTTAGATATCGTGTTGACAATTCGAAAATTATTGAACTATAAACAAATTAAATTATTCCTTAAATATAAATAAATTACATATCTCTAATATTCATTCATTGTTTTGTTATTTCTATTATTTATGTTTATTCTTTGTTGTTTATAGTAACCATCAGGACTCAAGTTGTGGTGAACTGTAAATTCAATATTGTTGTTGGGTGTTTTTAACATGTGTGACAAAGACACGTGGTATAAGTTCTTTTTATTTTGTGTGCAAAAAAGAACTGCTTATTTGAGATAATCATAACCATTGGTGTTACAGTTAATGGAATTTTAATGATGAACTTTAAATTGGAGAAAATAGTAGATATTTTTGTCTATCTGACTATTCTAATAGATTGCTTATTTTGAGCCCAGGTGCAAAATTAGGGTTCACATGACCTGATTAAATTAAATGCACAATTAGAATTCCATGACCTCATTAAATGCACAAATTAGTTTCACATAACCTAATTAAATAAAGACGGATAAGTCAAAAATAAAGGGGCTAGACCCGGGAGAAACCTCCACGTGTCACGAGGCAGAAGGCTCGTGGAGACAGCTCGTTTTGGGAATTGATTGAGGGATTGGATTGGTGACTAGAAGGACATGGTGATATGGACATTATTGTAATGACTAAAGGGTATTTCTGAAATTTTCCTGAAGACATGTGCATGGCATGTGATTACTTAAATTCCAGGAAGCTCTATAAATACCCCTTCTATTCTATGAAGGAGGGGACCTCTCTGGACACACATGACTTGAACAGTTTTGGTGACTTAAGGTTTGGATATTCCACCTAAAAGCACTAAAAGGGTTTGGACACTCACTCTCAACTCAAAGGACTCAAGAAGGCTCTTGGAATCCCTGTTACCCTAACACGGTTCCCGAATTCTAGGCGTTCTGCCACGCGTCGTTGGAATAATCGTCCACCTGTCGTTCTCCCCTCTTCAATCAATCAATCAATTCCGTACTTTTCGTGTATTTCTCTCCTCCTCAGCCAACACGAAACCCTAATCCTAGCAATGTACGATTTTCTTGCCCACACTTATTTTGCTGCAGTTATTTGTTAAAAACTTATGTTATTTAACATTTTTTAAATATCTAATATATCACTATTAGAGACTAAAGATAACTTTATCTGTCCGTTATCCTAGTAATGATATTTTTTACTTGTTTATTTGAGCTCATTATTTTGTTTTTCTTAATTTTTTTGAAGAAATAAGAATATAGCTGAGATTAGCGGGTAGAACATGAGAATGGAGTGACGATCCGATTTATAAGCAATCTTACCTAAGTTGTAAAATAGTTTGCAAATAATTTTAATGAAGACTTAATATATGTGCTACCATATTATACACAACATCGTAATAATTATAATTAAAAAAAATTATGTATGTTATTTTGTATTTTGACGATTCATATTAGGTTGTATAGACCCGAATTTAAAGACCTCACAATTTACTTACATTAATGATTTATTATTTAATAATATTTTATTTATTATTAATTATAACTATTTTTTATCATAAAAAATATTTCATCATCAACCAAAAGTTACAAACATGGCAAATCCAGAAGGCATGAATAAAACCATCAAAACATGCTATTTTACAAACAAACCGATGGATCAAAATTATTAACTATTTTAATTTGATATCAGATTTCTAACGATCCAACAAGTGCATATATAAATATGTCAATTCATCTTATCCATTACTGTGAATTTTCTGAGAGATTTATGACGAGGGAAGAGCAGAGTTCGCATCTTAAGCTCACCTCTTATCCAACTCACCCAATCTCATCCCCTTTAACGACGAACCGGACCACATATAACCGTTGTCTACACTTTTAGCGACGGACAACATCGCTAAAAGTATAGACGACGGTTGTATGACCGAACCGTCGTCGGGTCGTCGTTAAAAGGGGTGAGCTCGGGTGAGTTGAATAAGAGGTGAGCTTAAAATTCGAATTATATATATATATATATATATATATATATATATATATATATATATATATATAATTGAGATCGAAAAAGGTGATTGATAGAAGTAGAAGAAGTTACCACCACCGTAAGTAAATGTTCCCCCATGGCCATCTAGTCCAAAGGTAGGTTCTGCAGGCAAAGAGAGTCTTAATGGCTTTTATTTCTCCAGCAAACATATCAATCATTGCATCTCTTCGATAAACTGCATGTATTGCTACTGCTGTTACCTACTGCTGCATGCATGTATTAAATACCCCCTCCCCTTCTAAAATTACAAAATATATATTTTTTAAAAATGTAAAATATTATTGAAATTTTTAAAAGTGGAATTTATATATGAATGTAAGAAAAAGGCAATAATGTTTGAAGCAAACTGATGTGCCCCAAAGTAGTATTATTATTTCCCACACAGTCCATAACTGATTGAGAAATTGATTGGTTTCTTCTGATCAGAAGAGTACTACTCCCCATAACAAAATTTGGCCGGCCAGGGCCAGAACAATCCTCCAAAAGCCCTAGAAAGATAGAAATGGCATCAATATTAATTTAATTTCTCACTTGGGCCCTTGAGCAATTATTTTTCTGCCAAAGTTATTCCCATGGTACAATATTTAGGCCCCATGTTTTGTCAATTATCGCACCTTTCTCTTAAAGTTGAACGTTTGACTGAAAAAATATATATTTTGATTGAATGTTGAATGATGGATTTTAGAAATAATCTTGTCACTTATGCAACCCATCTCATTTTTTTTCTTTTTAAATTTCGTATGGACGAATTTAATTTCGATTAAAAATATAAATAAATAAAATTATAAATAATTTCATCAAAAGGTGTCATAGTCATGTGTTGTATGTATGGCAGAATCTTTCCCTGGATTTGGTTATTAAGATTGACTGCTTTGTAGTAAGGGGCAGCACCCTCCCATGGGAACAAAGGGTGCTCAATTAGTCAATTCTATCTAAACCCTCTCTCTCCCTACACACACACACTCCATAAATCATATAATTGAGAAATGAACTATATATATATATATATAATATAAGTTTAAAACATATTATGATTTCTCTCCATATTACTTGTTATTAACTCTTTACATATAGTACAAACATTTACTCTACTATTGTTTCTATCCATATGTAGTAACATTTAGGGGGTCTTTAATAAAATTGAATGAAATAATTTTAAGTAACTTGAATGAGCTGAATGAATTAAAATTTTGAATACTAAATGAAAAAATTTATTTGATAATTGATATATCTGAATCATAAATTTTTATTATTTTATCTCTCTGAAAAAATTCAAAATTGTTATAAATTTATTTAATATTACTTAATATAATAGTTAATATTGTAAAAAAACTAAAAATTAAAATGCTTTATTCAGCCAAAAAATTACATTTGATCATTTAACCCAAAAATCTGATAAATTTAATTATTCAGATAATTTTTATTCAAAACAAATGTACTAATTAATGATCGGTCATTCAACTATAAATAAACAACTCCTTACTCTGGTACTATGGTCCCAATATCTATACTTATTACTCCATCCGTACTTTGAAAGATGCTTACAATGATCATAAATTGTGGCTGATATATTAAAGGAAAGACCATAAATATTTTCCAAAACTATACCTTTTAGTACACAATTTCCATAATTAATTTGATTGTTGAGTGTTTACACGAGGATATGTACATTTAATTTAGAGTGAATTAGTATTTCTAAACATATTTTTCTACATAAATGGGAGGGAGTGTATTGAATTACATAAAATGATAATATTTTTGCATAATATCTCACACAATTATATACAAGGTTCCTCACCTCCTTTTTTACCTTTAAATATATTATATTTTATTTTCTTGTCGATATTTATTTAAAAAAATTGACCCCAGTGAATTTAACCGTCGATTCAATTTAATTACTTTTGAGATCAAACGACGACATATTAAACTTTAAATTGATGTGAATATATTTAAATTTAGTTGATACAATTATTATAATTATATAATATGTAACAAAATTTATTGCATTCTAAATTTTTATGAATTATACTAATTTTGAAATTTAATACTCCCTCCGTCCCAAATTAATTGCTCAGTTTTGACTTTTTAAAGTCAAATTGACCATTTTTAAAACTAATCTTTTTACTATTTTTGCTAAAATATAGGTGAAGAGATTATAACCAAAAGAAAGTATATACAATTTATTACTAATCCTAATTTTTATAATTTTAGAAATATATTTATATATGCTTAATTATTAATTATAAAAATAGTCAATTTGACTTAAAAAAGTCAAAATTGAGCAGTTAATTTGGGACGGAGGGAGTATGTATTTGTTTAATCTCAAAAATCAAATTATATTTCTAATTTTAGAACAAAATGAGTATTTTTTGTGTACATATTTTTGAGGATAACATTTTGATGTAATCTAATTTTGACATGTTTTTGAGAGGAAATGAAGAACACTTATTTTATCTCAAAATTGAGCATCTAAATGAATATAAGCATATATAAAATTTGATATACTTCCATCATTTTAAAATATAAAATTAATATGAGTATTAATTTTTTTTAAATAATCAAATTTGGTTACTTCTAACTTTAAAACTAATATAAATTAAATTAGTTTTAAAATATAAAGCTATTAATATTATAAAATAGTATTTTAATATGAAATTTAATCAAATATTTTATAACTGATGGATATTGACCTGCATTGTGAATACAAAACCTGCAAACCAAAAGTGCATGGTCCATATCAACTGATTGCAGTTCATCATCACTCATCATCAGATATTGTAAAGACTTTGAATTAAACTTGATGAATAAATGTGGAGTAGTTTGGTTTGGTTTGATTTGATAGCACTAAAAAAAGAAACCTGCTTAATTGATTGGGTACGCTGAACCTGCATCACCCACTCAGAACCCTCTATTCTCATTGGTCATTGTGTACGTGCCTCTACTGCAAGTCTTGATTGGAACCTTGATATGCATGCTGATTCATTGATAGCTAGCCAGCCCATGATATGCCTCTGCAAAAAACTCATTGGAAATTCATGGAGATGGAGGCCATTGCCGTATAAATTTCTCGCTTTATTTTCTTCATTTAGATTTTGCTTTTTTTTTTTATGCAAGTGGGTGGAACTAACAACATCAAACAGTATAACAAATTTTAGATTAGAATATATATATATATATATATATATATATATATATATATATATATATATATATTTCTTTTGAGAACTTAATATATAGTAGTATTATATTTCGTCTTAGCCTCTTAGGGTTTAGGGAGAACTGCATTTGTTGTGTTGAGAGGGATAAAATCAAACCTAAAACCTAAGATAGATCTTATTGATGAATTCATACCACTAGGCTATATATGGATATCCCTTTATAGTATGGATTTTTTAATTAATGCAATAGCTTCTAAGGAATTTCCGAGTCACAGAGTTCTTTTCTTGGGTTATATAAATGCATGTGGTGCAATTGTAGCTTGGGCCTGGAGGGTGTGGATGGATGGATGGCTGCATTCAGTTGGTGGGGATGGGATGGATATGCATGGTGTTGTATGATAATTTGCAATCTTAAACAAAAAATGGTCAGGTGGAGAAATAGTTTTCACAGGGCCGGGCAGAAAACTTTGGATGATCATCGAATCTCCCAAAATTAATTCTCTCGTACAAGGAACTAGTAATATAAGAGGGGAGCTGGGAAATTTTCAGGCGGTGGATCTGATTAAGTGCACAACTTTTAAATGGGACTTAGCTCGATCTCTCTTGAGAACATGTATATGGGTTCAGTTGTCATCAATGGTTTTTGGTCCCAGGTTCATGTGTTAGCATATGAGTATTCTCATATATATATATATATATATATATATATATATATAGTTCTAGATTGATTTTTACTCTGTAATCTTTGTTTGGTTGTTGCTTAATCTTGTGTCCATTTCTCATGGGTACGAATCTAATGTATATATCTTTTGTAACAATTTGATTGCGTCAAAATGAACAAATCTTGGGTCAAATTTTAAGTCTGAATCGAATCTATCCAAACTACGCTTTAAACTATAATAACTTAATAATATCTTCTTGGATCATACAGATATTTTTTTTCTATTTCGATGAGAGACTGAGGTATTAGAAATGTTATATTTCATGCATCCAAAGTGATGCAAGTAATCCGAAATCTTGAACAAATTTCTTTCCTCAACATTTCCATCCCCACATCTTAGGAGAGATTTTTTATTATTATTAATTAATAAAGACGTGCATGGAAAAAGAATAGTGTATCTCAAAATGTTTTTTTTAGTTATTAAAAGATTTTTATTATAAAATATAAGTAACGAAAATACATTGTAAAACTCAATTGCACCACTTTGCTTTGCTTTATTTTATTGAATAAAGAATTTAAGCAACAAATATAATAAATTAAAGCAAAAGGATTGAGGTCAAATTACTTGAGGAAGAAGAATTCACCTGAATTTTATTAGTTTTATTTTCGGAAAAGTCAAATAAACTAGGAGAATTTCTCTTTTAGAGAGAGACAACTTTTTGAGAATTTCGAAATTAAAATTAATTAAAAATAAATGAAATATGTAGAGAAATATATGTAAATATTTAATTTCTGCAAAATTGATTGATAATTTTGTCACCATGTATATATATAATAAAATAATAAAAAGAAACAAGAATGCAATGAATCTCATGGGCATAACCACTCCCCCCAACCCAAATGTCCAAAATGGTTTGCTTTGCTCCAAGTAAAAAACTCTTAGATGTCAGACGTGGAAACTCACTACACGTGGCACAACCCCACAAGTGCCACGTATGACATAGGTGTCTAGGTTATTGCAATTATTAGTGGAAGGTGAATAGAAGGCATGTGAACCGACCTGACCCATGCAAGCCTTTGGTTAGTTGGTTATGTGGTGTGGTCCCGATCACATGGTCTAGCCCACATATCAGTTACCATGTGGCTTCTGGTTAATAACATTTTTTTGTTTTCCCCTTGTGTGTTTCCTCATCTAAAAACTTGTGGCACAGTTTACAGACTCCATTTGTACAAGAACATGACTCATATGTCTTCTATTTTGTCTTAGGGTGGTAAATAATATATATATATATATATATATATATATATATATATATATATGGGCTATATGTATATACATAGCTGTGTATTATATAGTATGCCTATGGCCACATATTTTTTGGGTTATAGCGACGGTAAACTGTCGCTATAGCCCAGAATAGCTATGACGACGGGTGAAACCGTCGTTATAGCCCAAAAAATCGTCGTCATAGCCTACTTTGTAATACACAGCTGTGTACATACATTTTTTCCTATATATATATACATAAAAATTATTGATGTGGCATACTTCATTTCAGCATATTGATCAATAAATTACTTTCAAATTAATATAGTCTTCGGTCCCACATAAAAAGCTGAGGTGGAGTATGCTACATCAGCAGTTTGTAAAATATTTATAGAACAGTTTGTGTCTGTAACATTACTCATGAGTCATGATAAATAATGTGACGCCCCCAAAATTAGGTATACATCACCCATCTTAGGTCACCAGATACATGATACAGATTTTAAATACAACTTACTAATACAACTATCGTGTACAATACGAAAAAACATAAACTTTGAGTTTGAATACAAATATTGTCTACTAGAGATTATACAAACTCAAAAGGAGTTTTCATTACAATTATTATCGCACTATTTCACAGAATAGTGATGACTACTAATGCTATCCTCTGGACCATTACTCTGTTCCCCGACTCATCCCAACTATATTCTCATTTTCTGAAGAGAACAGTGAAAGAAAGGGTGAGCTCAACTAGCCCAGTAAGAAATATTATGACTAAGATAATGCAGAATAAATTATCATTAGCCTTCAACAGTGTTAAACTGATAAAATATAATAAACACCAATTTTAACTGCAGCGGAACCAGCAATCCATTAAAAGAGTCAAGTAGAAAATAAAATCTACTATCTTTTATGATTTAAAAGGTTTTTCATCACTGTTATAGTTGAGACTCAGCTTAATAAATATTCCACATTATCGAATCACCCCTACACTACGGCCAAGAATATTCTTTAGTATCACGACCACAATTATCCATGCACTACGGGCCAAGAATATTTGTGTATTCATTAATGGTCATGATCATACCAACAACTGTCCATCAATGCACTACGGGTCAATGAGAACTTTAACCACATCATTTGTAACATTACGGTCATGATTACACCGAATAATCCTTGGTCATAATCATACCAAGTCCATCTATGCACTACAAGCCACAGATGGCTTTCAACAAAATATAAACATGAGGATGATGACAATGATATAAGAATTCAATAAAACAAGTTCAAGAATTATTTTATCCAGAAATTATTAACTTACAAATTGTCAACATGATACTGCTTTGTAGAGTAAAATTTAAGAATACTTAGAAGAATATTTTTCCATGAAAGGATACTGGATAAAGCGCAAATATCAAGGATATTCCACTAATTTTATGGAGTATAGAAGTCAAAGTTTTAACCAACTGAGTATAATAAAGAATGGAATAACAAAAGAAATCACCATGCATGCGATAGACCGCACAGACAGGTTATTCCAACAGAATAATAAATAACGGAACCAGGTCCGACGTAAAACGCACAGACAAGATATTTCAACAAAATAATAAATAACGGAACCAGGTCCGGCGTAAAACACACATACAGGATGTTCCAACAGAATAATAGAAGAATGCCACCAAGTATAGGGTAAACTGCGTATACAGGTTATTCCAACAGAATAATAAGCAATGGAATAACAACAGTTCTATTCATGAATAAGAAAGAATAACACCCCTTACTTTAGTAGGAGATTGAATACTGCAGTAGTGTAGTAACAGAATACTCTTCTTTTTTCTCTCTTATTCTCTCTATACTTTCTCTCTCTATAGCTTGAATGAATTCGTGAAAAATAATGAAGCACTAGGCCTCTATTTATAGAAGATTTCTAGCTTAGCACACTACAAGAAAAATGCCTAACAGCGACCAACATTATCAGCGACCGCATTATTGGTCGCTGTTATTACTAGTAGCGACCGATATCTGCGACCCAATATTTATTTAGTCGTTAATTAATTTCAGCGACCGCATGCGGTCGCTGAGAGGTCGCTATCACACATTTCCCTCATAAAATTTGGCACGAAATGTTGGCGCCAAGAGTATCTGCGACCAATTAATATCAGCGACCGGATGCGGTCGCTGATAAATCCATGTCATTAAAAATTAGCGACCGCATGCGGTCGCAGATAACGGCCGCTGATCAAAATAAATTTACACGGTTTCAGTCATTCGCAGAAACAGAAAAAAAAAAAAAAAAAGAGGGAGATCGAATAGAGAGAAGAGGGAGAGAAGAAAAAGGAGAAGAAGGGGAAGACGCACGCACGCACGCCACCCACCGCCACCGCCACTGCCATCGTTGCTGCCGCCGCCCATAGGTAAATTGCTACTGAATTTCTTGTACAATAGTTTGGGGCAAAGCTAGTTCATACAATAAATTATGTTATATTGCTACTGAATTTTTGTTTTAAGAGTTAATTTAGAGCTATGAATTTGGGTATGAATTCTAGTAGTTCGTTGTGGTATGAATTTGGGATTATTGCATTTGGGATTACTGAAATTTATAGCTTCTTATTGAAATTGGGAATATATACTGAAATTGTTGCAAAGAATTTTATGAGATTATTGAAATTTTTAGGTTAAATTATTTTTAGGGTTAATATGTGTTTAATATACTGAATATGTGTTTTAATATGTGTTGAAATTGGGAATATACTGAATATGTGTTTTAATATGTGTTATTCAACCTTGTGTGTTATTCAAAATTGGGTTATTTCTTGACACTCACCTTGATTTTAGCAAAGATTTCTTATGCGTCTGTGTATCACCTAATAAGGAGCTATATTTATGGGTTACTTAATTGTAGTCGATTAGAAATTCAGTATGTTTGGGAGAGTTCATTGGATAACCTCTTTTATCCAAGACAAGATGTGAGGATTAGCATATTTTCCTCCCTCTCCAAATACAGTAATAGGTCTTGAAACAGTCCTTGAGATGACGCATAACTAATTCTGTTGATTCTCACGTTCTGCGAGGTTTGTGATTAATAGTAATATCATCAATGTTAGCGTGAAGTTTAATACTAAAATACTATCATCCCGACAGAGGCTCAAATGTGAGGTATTATATTACCCCATAATTGGTGGAGTTTATAGCATAAACAAGATTCCAACCTACAAACCACCATAACATAGGAGTGTGTGTTAAAACATATATTATGACTTTGCATTTTGGCTAAAGGACAAAGTAAGTTCAATTTTTAAGCACGTAGTAAGTTCAATTTTCAACTATGACTTCATTTAATAAGATGGAGTTTTTGTAGGCTTTGACTGAGGGATCAACGATTCCAGCTAATGTACAAGTCCTAGCTATGGGACCAGACAGGGACCAAGTCACCCGCAATGGTTACAAAATAAATGGTTGTGAATTTCACACAAAGGCATATGGGCGCGGTAAAAGAACAACGAACTCTGGAGTGTGTGTCCAAGGAGATTGTTACAATGAGCTTGGTCGTGCCTTTTATGGGGTGTTGGAGGAAATCGTAGAGTTGTCGTACAAGGGCACGTATGGGGGTTATATTCACTTGTTCAAGTGCCGTTGGTTTGATTCAGAAAAAGGGATACGTGTTGACAGACATGGAATCGTCGATATTGACCTCCATAGGTCTGCGTACTCCAACGAATTATTTGTTTTACCAACTCAAGCAGTACAAGTTTACTATACTCCTAGTCCTGTTAGGAAAAGGGATAGACCACCTACAGATTGGCAAGTTGTAATTCATACTCCCGCGCGTAGTCATGTCCAAGTAATAGACGAGGATTTCTACCAAGAGGAAATGCTTCAGAGACCTCCTATAATAAATATAGAGGACAATAATGATGTAATCCAGTTAGAGGGTGGAGATGAACCTGATGAATTGGATCCCGAGACAGTTATTGTGCCAGATGACAGTGATATTGAGGAAGAGTTATTGACTGACACTGACACAGAATCTGAAGAAGATGGTTATGAATCTCCGATACTTGTACAAAATGATTCTGACTCATCAGACAACGAATGAAATGGTTCATGTATGTGTAGTTATAATTGTACAAAATGTATGTTTATGTTCATGTTCATGTTCATGTTTAGTTCATAATTATGTACCTTTCATTTATGTTCTCTATATAGGAATGTTCTCTATATCCTTAACTATATCATTTGTAGTTGTTGTAGTTAACTATTTTGCAGTCATGTTTATGTATCTTTCACTTATGATAATCGTAGTTAACTATTTCATACAATTAATTGTCATTCATAATTTCATACTAACATCCTAATTTTTTTATTTATAGATGTCTTCTGAACCTGCAGCACGAAAGCGCGGGTTGGGTCGGGGCCCTAATCATGTGCCGAAGGCCCCGGCTAATCCGGATGATCGCATTCTTATACAGATCCGTCCTCCTCCAGAAAGCACGTAAGTTAAACATCGTGTATATATAAGAGTTTAATATTTTCATTGTTATAAATATATTTTAATGTAAATTACTGTATATTGTAGTGATTTTCAAGATAGTAAAATTGTGAAGTGCATTTCACAATTATGCTTACAGAACTGGCCTACGCCAGTGATTACATGGGCGAGCACACCTCTCGCCCATAAGGATGCAGTTTGGACTGAATTTCAGGTATGTTTTTATTAATTATGACAGATTATATTAATATAATATTCAAATTAAGGATAATTTTTAGTAATGTTATTATTGTTATTTTATTTGCAGAAAAGGTATAGATGGGAGGACGCGCATGCTTCGGTGATTCAGACATTATTCTGGCAGAAGTGCGCGGTCCGTACCAAGGATAACTTAAATAAAGAACGACAAAAAGCCATTCACAATGCCGAGATCGACCATCCAGGCCAGGGAGAAGATAATATGCACGAGCATAGCCCCTGGTGGTGCACCCAGTCCATATGGGCTGAGATGTGTACCCAATGGAGAGCTGAGAGCTGGTTGAAAAGACGAAAGACTGCCGCCACCAACAGAGCCTCGGGTGTATCCGAAGGCGAAAAGGCTAAAGGAACATACAAGGGCGGCAGTATTTCACAGTTGCAGCATATCACTGCCAGGGTACGTATTTACAAGTTTTAATATGTTTTCAATCATGAATTGTGAAAAATATATCCCATTTTTACTTAGTAATATTGTGTTATTTTTGTATAGGAGTCTCAGTCTCAAGGTCAGCCTATCCATTGGCTGGATGTGTACGTGGCCACCCGTGATGGTCTGCCTGAGGCTATCCAGATAGCGGTAATAAATTTTAACAACTTGATCTTTAATTAATGCTTACAAAATTAATTTATTTTTAACTATTTAATTGTTAACATGATGACATGCAGGACACTTATAAGCGTTTATTGAATGAGCGCTATCCTGAAGGCACTCCACGTCCGTCTATCGATCAAGAGTTGTGGGAGAGGGCGTCTGTTGTGAAGAAGAACTACGTTAAAGGTCAAGGACAACGACGACGCCCATCCTTCAGTGGCTCATGCTGCTCTTCTACCCAGTCTACACAGTCATCTAGCCATCCAGCTGTTCATACTCCGGCTGACTGTGTGAGAGCTATATGTCAAGATCGGGATCTTCTGAAGATACTGGGCGGACATCTGGGGGCTCTGAGTGCTGAGGAGTTAGCTGAAGCAGTAGCGGCAGCAGCAGCATCACAACACGGGGATGGCGACGAGGTATAAAATCAATTTGTTGTATATTATCGTAATATACCAATATTAACATAGTTAGTAAATATTTATAACTTGTTTTATTATTTTGTTAATATTACTGGGTGATCAAGGAGGCGGTGATGCTTGATTAGTACCTGCTTTAGATTAGTTTTATAGTTATAATATAAGTTTGTACTTGTTTCATTCTTAGGATGTTTGTATATTGTTACTTAAACAATTTTTAAAATGTTATTATTTTTATTCAAAATCATATTGGTTTTGAATGGTTTATATTCTAGTTTAGTGTATGTGTTATATGATGGACGATGGATGTTTATATTGTTGTGTATGCTGTTATTGTGTATGTGTGTTGGGATAAAACAGGTACAAAACAGGTACAGGTTTTTGGGATTTATGCAAAAACAACAAGATTCTGTTATTTTTTTGTTTAATATCAGCGACCGCATTCGGTCGCTGATATCGGTCGCTGACACGTCACGTGAAACACGTCAGCTTTGGACATGGCCCATGCTGACTCAGCTTAGCGACCGGATTTGATATTTCGGTCGCTGATATCGGTCGCAAATAATCGGTCGCTAAAAGTGGTCGCTGATGTGCATTTTAGCGACCAGATTTTGTGCGACGCCTTTTAGCGACCGCATTCGGTCGCAGATATGTAACAGCGACCACATGCGGTCGCTGATAGGTGGTCGCTGATAGGCTTTTTTGTTGTAGTGGCACTTGTCATGTGAAAAGGCAAGTGGCTTGACGACTGGTGATGTGAAAAGAAAAGTGGTTTGACGCCTGTAATGTGAAACGACAATTGGTTCGACGCCTGTAATGTGAAACGACAAGTGGTTCGATGCCTGTAATATGAAACGGCAAGTGGTTTGACGTCTGGTAAAGGTAATTACTATTGACGAAGGTAATTACTATTGACGAAGGTAATTACTATTGACGAAAGTAATTACTATTGACGAAGGTAATTACTATTGACGAAAGTAATTACTATTGACGAATGTAATTACTATTGACGAAGGTAATTACTATTGACGAAGAGACTCTTAGATGATGACATATGCCCCCCCCCATAAAATAACCAAACTTACCACAAACGTCTCATAACAGACTCTTTATATACATCAAGGATTGAATAAATATTACCACAAACCATTTTATTTTTAATCAACACATATTTAATCTTTCAACAATTATTAATCATTTTATAACTTGTCGTCTCAATTATTGATTTAATAATATAACATATTATACAGATGATACTGTGACAATAATTGAATCAATAATATAAGAGATATGATGCAGCAATTACTGTAGCAATAATTGGGTATAGCTGAGTGACTTCTCACGTAAGCATCAATAATCAATACCGTGTACTACTATGCAACCACGCGTATTACTGTACTTTTACTACCGGGTAGTTCAACAGTTTTAACGGCAACACCTCCGCCGTTATTTTTATAGAAAGATAATTTTGTCGTTTTCTAACTACGACAATACTTCCGTTGTGGGGTCCACCAATGATTGAACCGTCGTACGAATATTCCCCGACAAAAAAATATTCCATGACCAAACGAATATTTTATAACAACTTGCTTACTTTGCAAAATTTATAAATATTACCCACAACTATTATATCAATTTTACACCATAATATTCAAAAATAATATTTATAGAAAATTCATCTTTATTTATAAAAGTTGGGGTCTTACAAATAATACTCCCCTCCATCCCTAAATAACTGACGTTTTGAATATTTTCGCACTTATTAAGGAAGTCATTTATTACTCTAATTTTGTCATTAAGATTGATATGTATTATCACAATTATCCTTGCATTAATTAATTAAGAAAAGATGTACTCCATATAATTGTTTAGATTAATGAAATACTCCATATAGTTGAAGACAAATAGAGAAAAAATTATAATTAATTCTTCCTAAAAACTTAATAACGTCAAATATATTGAAAATTTTGAACTCCCTATAAGATCGATTATTTAAGAATGAAGGGAGTATAAAACTTAATTTCTTGATAAAAATAAGATCACTGATACCAAATGTGATAGTTTGGTGATACGGCTTCTTCTTTAGAATCAGCATGGATTGCAAATCGAAAGAAAGTAATTTTTTTCTTATTTGTATAAGAATTAAAATACTCACAATGTCCTAGAAAAGATGACTAAAATAAGTTATTCGCACAAATTAAAAAAAATAAAAAGAGAATAATTATTTTTTCGACTTGTTTAAATATGTGAAGTATATCTATATCCGGTCCGGATCAAATGCATACCCCTTATCTTACTCACTCGTGCTTACACTTTTTAGGCGACGGTTTCGGTTATACAACCGTCGTCTATACTTTTAGCGACGGACAACATATAGCGTCGCTAAAAGTATAGACGACGGTTGTATGACCGAAACCGTCGCCTAAAGGGGTAAGCACGGGTGAGTAAGATAAGGGGTATGCACTTGATAATTGCTATATCTATATATATCCAATAAAATACAAATGATTTTGAATTTCCCGCTTACTCGATAAATCATCTGGGCCGTCCAAAGTTTGAGATAAATCTCACCGTCCATACAACTATCTAATAAAATACATCTATCTATCTAATCTATCTAATAATGATTTTGAATTTTCCGCTCACTTAATAAATCATCTGGGCCGTTCTAAGTTTAAGATAAATCTCACTGCACATACAGTGCCGGAGTCACGGGACCCAACTGACCCAGCTAGTCTATATATATAGAGAGAGAGATATATATATAGAGAGAGATGATGTGTACGGTGGAGAATAAGGTGTAGTTGTAGTGTAGTATAGTATAACTGTATAAGCTGGTGATGACCGTATGTATGTCCGTCCATTCGTCTCTTCTTCTGGCCCCTTTTTGCCTGCCCAGTGCCGAGTAGTAGTAGTAGTGCCACTCAACTATAGGACGGAATACATATACCGTACCAATCAAAAGCTCAGTTGGGTCACGTGACGTATGCCCCCCTGTTCTCTGCACCCAACCCATAGCTTATTACTAATAGGAAGGGATTAACATTAAGTTAATTTTAATTAATTAATTAATACCTTATGGACGAGAATTAGTATCTCTGTTTGTTACTGTTCAGATCTTAAGCTCACAATTTATTTAATATACTTTGCTCACCTCTTTTTAGCGACGGACACGATTCAGTCCGTCACTATATATAGAACCGTCACTAAAAGGAATGAGCAACGTATGTTAAATAAGGGTGATCAACTTACCATGAATACTTGTTTGTTTTGTAATATATAGTTTCTTTTGTATTAATATTTGAGGATAAATAAATTTATAACAAATATTAAATGGAGAATCAATATATGTGTGAATACAATGATAGAAAGGTGTAAAAAACAATAAAATTATATGTTGTTATTCTATTTTATTTGTACTTCAAATTTCACGTGAATCGCAAAAAAAAAACCAGTGTTTTTTTACCCAGAAGTTATTTTTTTTAATCCAACAGTCGAAATAACTGAAATATGTTAAAATTGTAATATGCTATAAAAGATGAACATATTATAATAAGAAGAATTAAAAAGATAATATACTTTCAAACAATATTAACATATTAAATAAGTAGGAACTTGGCCAATTGTAACAACAATTAATAGACATGCACCACAAATGACTACAATTTATTTATACGTTCTATTTTATGTATTTTATAATTATCCCAAATTATTACTCCCTCCGTTCCAGAATAAAAATTTTGGTGGACTTTTCACACATTAAAAAGATGAATGAAATGACAAAATTGTCCATAATAATGTCATTAAATATGGAGAAATAATTAGAATAAAAAAAGTATGAGATATTTAATGATACGGGTATAATAAGAAAATATGGATAAAAATTTGGTTATTAAAGTAATCTTTCACCAGAATGAAATGTAGGGTTAGTAAAAACACTCTTACTTTCAAACATTTTTAAATTTAAAATCGACATAAATTTATTGAATTATAAATATTATAAATTATTTAAAAAACATTACTAATTACAAAATTTATTATTTTCAAAACTTAAATAAATTAAGTTAATTTTAAATTTAAAAACATCTCAAATAAATTTTTACATTAACGGATGGAGTACATTATCATTAAGATGATAACAAAATATCACTTCCAATACACAATTAATGAGGTACTAAATACAATAATAAATAGATAAACACTTGTATATTTTGAAATAAGTTAAATGCAAGTAGCTTATATATATTCATGAAATTGAAAAACATTTATATATATATATATATATAATTATGTGCAAGTTCCATTACACCGGTACAAAATTGGTGGAGCTAGAAGCATAGTCTGTGATTAGATTACAATAGTCTCCCGGAAGCCACCTATGGTTAGTAACGGAATTGCTCCGATCGCAATCCGATTAAGACGATAAATAAATATAAAGCATGGATTTTGTTTTTCTTAATATTTCCGAGTGATTAATTAAATAAGTTACATAAATAACAATAATACTACTAATTAATAATTAATTAAGCTTGTAATTATTCTTGTTTAAGAAAGGGGAGACCTCTGAGGAGCTCCCTTTCTCCTGTTGCCAAGGGATAGCATAATTCCAGGAAGGAAGCCACTGGTTTTCTTCTTTTTCACCACCACCACCTCCTCAGGGCCCTGATGTGAAATCCCTGAACTGCCCATGTCATGACTAGAGCATGATGAGACTTGGAACTGTAAAGGGTCCTCCAGGATGGAGTTTGGGGTAATTTGGCCGTCGTCGTCGCCGCCATCCATTCGCAGTCCTTCGAATTGTGACAAAGCGAAATCGGATTCATCAAACCGATAGATAATGCTTGTCAAATCTTCACCTTGATAAACCATGTGATCAACCTGCAGCACCATACATGGATGATGGATGGGATGGTGTTGTTTAATATATTACAACTAATATAAAGACTACGCACGTACACATGTAAATACATAAGTATACAGACTACTTTCAGTTGTCACATTATTTGTCTCATCTCTATATTTATCTGTAGTTATTCTGGAACTAAATAAAAATTACGTGAAAAACAATACATAAACAGAGAATACGACAGCATATTTGAATTCATATTAGGTTGATACTAAATTGATAATTAAACAAAGAGAGCATGCATATGATATATATATATATATAGTGAGAGAATGAGAGAGAGAGAGAGACCTTGCATGAAAGAGAACAGAAGTGGAATGGTTCCTGAAGAATTCTGTCACAGGTGAAGCAAGTATTTGCAGGGCCCTTACAAGACCTAGACTGTGCCCTCTGATTCAAGAATATCACTTTGGCACTGTTTATAGTATAGGGCTGCAGGAAAAAAGAAGAGAAAATCATGCCACTATTATTATATATTGATATATATTAGCACAGTACTTAAATAAAATTACATTATATATAGTCAACTATATATTTCATCTACTGACGTCAACTATTGTAGTAATATTAGTATCACTAAATTTTACATATATTACCTGAATATAAGAACAGTCGATGAGTTTTTCCAGGCCATCCAATCTAACAACATCCTGGTAAACATATCTTCTCACCTGCACATCAAACCAGCCATGATTTTAAGAAATGGGTTCTACTTAATATATATATATATATATATATATATATATATATATATATATAACCTCCTAATTATACTCAATTTCCTATTAATTCCACACTCGGGCAACAACAACAAAACTGTTCAATTTACCTAGACAACATTAATCGGTTTGTACTGTATAATTCGTCAATTCTTTGTCTACGCGAACTAAATAGTTTTTGTGCAGTTATCTAGCATTATTCATACGTAATTATACCGATAAAATTAGGAAACCAAACCAAATTTATACTACTTAAGATAAGAAAATTGTCTACTAGACATTAATTTTCATGGGTATGGGTATAGGGGTGGGGGATTGAAATAGAAATTTAAAGTTCTTGAAGTGGCAATTTGTGAGTGTTTAATTATGAACAAGAAGTTGAAAATTTAGGTGAAAAGTTAGGCAACCAACATGATGGAAAATTAAATGAATTGGGTTCACTGTAAATTATGGAAATGATTACTTTTGGTATTTTATGAGAAAAAAATAGACTAGAAATGAAATTTGGGTCAAACTTGCACTTTCTTTGAAAGCAACTGCTGAGGAACTTTGGCAGCAGGGGAGATTGGATAAAGAAAGCAAAGATTTCTCAAAATGGGAAAGAATACAAATCCACAAGTGGGAAATCAAATGTCCAAACACACCCTTTTTAGAATACTATAGAAAATTGACATGTTACACTAACACAAATTATACTTTGGAGATCTCAGAAAAAAGAGAGAGAAAAAACCAAAATAATTAATTTGCTTGGATTTTTACAGGAAAATAAGAACTAAAAGTGGGAAATTCTTAAATTAAAATGTTGAAAACTGTATGAAGTTTGAAGATCAACATAAGAGCAAAACAACACATCTTTGATTAGATATTGTAATATAGGTGAATTCCATAAACCCAATTAACTTGAAAGAAAATTAATCAAAAGGGATTTTGAAATTTTGCCAAAAGCAGCTTAAACAGAAAATCGAGATACTTTTCAAATAAGTAAACAAAGCTAATCATCATCATCTTAACAAAAAAAATTGTAAATTCATGAGAATTAAAAAAGAAATTGAACTACCAAAGAAACCCAAGCAGATTCTTGAAGAACCCAAGACAAATGATCTTCTCTAATCTAAAACCATTGAATTGTACAAATCCAGAAAAGATTTGTAACAGTTAATAAAAATAGTGTGAATTCTTTAATTATGAAGTGATATATATATATATATATATATATATATATATATATATATGTGTGTGTGTGTGTGTGTGTGTGTGTGTGTGTGTCTACCTGAAGCAGAGGATGAGAGTGATGAGAAGGAAGACAGTGAGGGCAAAAGCTTTGACAGCAATCCAAACAGAAGATGTTCTTCTCATTCTTCCTTCTATTTTCGTGGAGCCCACATGTTGTAAAGAATGTTTCAGCCATTAGACCTTCTAGCCATGCAGGTTTCATTACCATATCTCCTCCCCCTCCTCCAAATCCTCCTGATGATGATGATTCTCTCACCATTTTCTCTCTCTCCTCTTTTCTCTATTTTCTCTTGGTTTCAAGCTTCACATGCTGCAGTAGTAAACCTACCAAAAGACTCTCTTGAACTCTATTTATACTGCAGGTTTCAGAAATTAGTATGTCTTTTTCATACAAAACCCACAAAAATAGAAATACCCATTTATTAATTTTTACATGTACATTAATATATATATATATACGATCCGTCTCTAAAGCGAATCTTAAAGAGCGAATCAAAGACGAACCGTAGTCTTTGGTGTCTATGGCGACGGTCCATGTAGTCTTTGGCGACGGGTCGAACCGTCACCATAGGCACCAAAGACGAACCCCAAAGACAACGGTTCGTCTTTGATTCGTTTTTTAAGGTTCGATTTAGAGCCTCTCCGTATATATATATATATATATATATATATATATATATATATAGTACTGAAGGATTGGGTGGGGTTGTGTTCTGGTACAGAGAGTGATGTTTATGGCGGGAAGACAGCCCACCAATGTGTACTATTTTACAGGTAGAGCACCTCCTCTTCTCCATCTCATTTTACCCTTTTGGAATTACCTCCTTGATTTTAGATAATGTTTCTGATAACTAAAAAATTTGTGTACGTGCTCAATTACTAATAGCGTGTCTAATTATGTACAAAAATAAAATCACACATAAATTGTCTGAGGGATAGCTCCAGTGCGAGATAAGTATAAATTGAATAAATTTAACAATAGAATACAGGCTGAATTTGGTTAAATATATGTAGGCTTAAGGGTATATTGCCGAAAATATTGTGATATTGTGTACATGTGAACCATAATATCTTTTTTGTATTTATAGTGATCGCACCTTCTTAAAAGTTATGTCGGGATAGAATTCCTCGTTGGATAGATACTTCAATGAGATAAAATTAAATCTTCTCAAAGGAATTCTCTTTTTTTGTAGGAATTAAAAATTAAATATAATTAAGAATCTTAAATTTCTTAAAAAATTTTAACTGCCCAAATCAGAAGACTTACCCCACGTGTACTGTGACCCATCAAATCATCCGGACCCAAATAATCACGTCTCAACGGTTTCAATTTGGTATTTGAGGAATTGTGGTAGTTTTTTCTAGAAAATAATCTTTAACTAGAATCCATTATCTTTAATTCTGTTATTCACTATATTCATAAACTAAGAATAGTTGAAAAAGTGAGGAGATATGATTTTTGGACAATTAAAAGGGAGAGGGAAAAATTAGGAGATCAGGAGGAGATAAACTAGTAGGAATCTAGGAAAATTTACCCTCAACTGACAAGGAAACTTACCTTCAATTTGAAGTCAGTGTTAATTCTGAAAGAGAGATAGACGGTTGAATTTATCACCTTTAGATCTATAACAAAAGGTAAAAAAATTACAAAGCACTCTCAGTAAAAAGATACTACTATGTAGAAAAAATAAGATGTTGACTATGTTTCTGTTAAAACGAATATTGTGTTCGTCCTAAAATATATGACGTTTTAGAAGATTATATATTTTTTAATTATTTATAATTTTATATAATTTATGAGAATATCAACTACAATTTTTTCAAAATTACCCTTCAACGGTAATAATTATAAAAATTATAAAAATTTAAAAATATTATATACAATTAATATTATATTTTATTTAAATAATTATTTTTTTAATTCTTATTATTATTTTAAAACGTTATATATTACGGGAGTGATAGAGTATATATTATGGAAATTATTAAATCCACACTAGAAAATATTATTTTCACAACAAAAGTATCATTATAGATCCTATAGTGACGGTTTTTATCGTTGCTATACATCTACCACGACATTTTTATTGTAAAAATAACAAAAAATAGTGTGGATTTAATAATTCCCTATATTTAATAAGCTTAAACCCTAATCAACCATTCACTTGGTGAACATTTGACAATCACACCAAGCACATTCAAAAAATAATTACTAAAATTTATATGTTTTTTGACTTTATAGAAAAAGGACTTGCCCTAGGGGTGACCCAAAAACATTTTTACTTTACCAAGTAAAACTGTAAATTTTTTGTGAGAATTTTTTTACTACTAGTAATATTTTGGGGAGGTTTGTCTCTAGTAGGCTCTACCTCGGTAGAGAAGCCGGAAGGTATTGACAAAATTGTCCTTTAATCTAGTTTACATTTAGCCTTTTTATTAAGAAATGTTTGAAGCTCATTGAATTACTAAAAATAACTACTGCATTAGGTGTATTGAATGACTCGAAACACCAAATTGTAGCATTCTTGTCTTTTGGGCTTTGGGAGTTGTGCCATCAGCCATGTTTTGTATTGTTATATTAAAGAAAGTACACCGCTATCATATGGCATTAGGGCATTTGCTGCACCATTTATCCCTCTTTTCTTTCTTAATCATGTTTATTAACAACTTGTATACTATATGTAGGAATTAATTAGTATGAAATTTATTTTGAAGTAAGTTGGTCAATTGACCAATAGAATACTGGCACGCAGACGAGGTTGTATGTGTGTCAGTATTCTATTGGTCAATTAACCAACTTATCAAAAACACAACTCCATGCTAACCGGATTACTATATGTTATACAACATGAAGTTAATTTTGGTCAATTGATCAATACAATGTCGATATGCATACGAGAGGTGATATTCTTCTGCGTGTCAGCACTGTATTAATCAATTGACTAACTTATTATGAAATTAATTTTATAATATTCAGATTTGTACAAAACATACACACTCTAAGAATTATGGTAAGAGTATCATATGTCAGCACCAATTTTTTATAACTACTTTAGAAGATTATGATATAAATTGGGGAGGGGAGTCATACTTTCAGCTGACAAATTATTATTTCAGTTCAAAACTAAGAAAATAATTTTTGGGTATATATTCTTGGATAAAATAGAAAATTGTTTTTTTTTAAAGTCCCACTTTTTTGAGAAATACAATATAATTTCAAATTTAAGTATATCATCACTATTACATTTTTCAAGAACCAATCAAACGGAGGAATAAATAAACTCACAAACAAACGGCACATACAGAGAAAACAAGCTTCATATAAAAGAAAAAATAAACTTAACCTGAATTAGAATCGAATTTAATACTTAAATATCACAATATTTCAATGTTAATCACTACTTTATTCTAAGACTTTATACATGATGTTGTAATTTAACAATTGACAAGTTTTAAGGGGAGGGGAGGGGAGGGGAGGGGAGGGGAGGGGAGGGGGGAATTATTAATATGACTAGGCCTGCATGGGTTTGTCACGTGTGGTCTTAAAACTTGATATTGACTTGAGAGGCTAAGCCCCAATAAAAGTGGCTGATAACTTCTAATAATGGAGTGAGAATCCAGTGTGATAATTATGGGCTTTTTTCCATTGGAAACAAACTCTCTTTTGACTAGAGCTGCAGCTTGCATAAAGGGAGACTAAAAGTTCTGAATTAGGATTATCTCCGTTTCAAATAAATGAACTTTTTATTTCATAATTAAGATTTAAAATGTGTTGAAACTGATATCATACATGTTGGGAACTTGTGACTCATAATAAAGAAGTCACTGGAAAAAGGCTAGTGCGGAGCGAACAGGGTTGCACCGAACGTCTCGGGGGTGGGGGGGGGCAAAGCCACCCCGCGGTATGGTGCTGCCATGACAGCGCGGGGCGCGCTGTGTAAGACCCCAACTTTTTATAAATAAAGATTTAATTTTCTCTAATTATTATTTTGAAATAGTAAGGGGTTGAATTGATTAATGTGGTTAGTTATGAGTAAAATGCGCAAATATTTTAAAATAAGCAGGTGGTTATAAAATATTCATTATTGTCGGGGAATATTCGTTTGGTCGTGAAATATTCTTGCTGTCGAAGAATATTCGTACGACTGCGCAGCCTTGTGTGGGCCCCATAACAGAAAGCGATTGAATGAAGAAAACTACAAGTATAAGTTGTTTATAAATAACGGCGTAGTTGTTACCGTTAATACTGTTGGAATACCCGGTGGTTAAAACACAGTAATACGCGTTGTTACACAGTAGCACACCGTATTGCACCAATTATTGATTCTTACTTAAGAAGGCACTACTCAATAATTGTTACAATAATTACTGTTCATTATTTTATTTTATTGATTCAATAATTTCTACGTTGATATTTTATATTACTGTTGTTTCAATAATTGTCACTACACAGTATTTTTCATTATCGAAGCAATAATTCATATTATCTAAATAATATTATTAGAAAATATTGTTGGCAATGTCTAAAAAGTTCTATCTAAGGAGAGGTTTGGTCACCTAATTGCGCGCCAGTAAGGAGAAATTCTTATTGAAAAGTCCCCTCTTTTCTAGGAACGGCCTGGTTGCCAGTACTGTGATTCTATAATATTATTTATGAATAATTAATTATTAATTTATATGATGAGAAAAATATTAATTTTATGTGGATATAGATGGAGAAAATTTTTAATGTGACAATTGTTAAAAATTAATATTTTATCTTATTCTGATAAAATAATTCATTTAAATATATTATTTTAATAATATATTAATGATGATATTTTTACAATGAATGTGGGATATGAGTATATGAGGAAGACTATTTTTGTTGCATTAAATGATTAACACATGTTTTGTGTGTCGGTGGACCCCATTTCTTGACTGAAATTTGATTATAGCTTGTAAAATCGTCCGTATGTGGATTTCGATCAATTGCTGTTTGGAATTTGGAAAAACTTTCTTCTGCAAAGTTGTAGAGAATTGAATTTCCTATAAAAATACGCAAGATTCGAATTTTCTGATAAAAGGACTATTTATTATGAATTATTGAAGTTCTGAAGTTCTAAAATAATTGATTTTTAGAAGTTTTATATTTTTTTTATTAATAAAAACATTTTTTATATGTTGTGGGCATCTTTAACATGTGTATGGTGGTTGAATTCAGATTCAAGATGTGGGCGTATGAATTTTGTTTATATATAATATTATTATATTAAATTTTCTGCTTTGGTGTTCTAAGCAATTTCCTATAAATAGGGTGCTTAGGTTAGAATTTAAAATCACACTAGAAACTAAAGATTTCTTTCTCTTTCTCTCTCTATAATATCGAGCGTATTTTGTGATTATTTTAGTACTTTGAGTATTGCTATACGGTGCAAGTTCTTTCAGCACTATATCCAGTATTCCAGTCAGAAGTACTGTTTTTGAGAGGTAAGGGATGTTATTTTATTCGAAAATGATATTATTTCTTCAATATCATTATGTCAAAATATTGGTTGGAACTTTTTTTCAAATTTGGAACTTTTTCATGTCGGGATTACTATTCACGAGTACTATTCACGAAGCGTGATGATATTTTTTTATGAAATTTTTATCTTTTGAGGTCGGAGTTACTATTCACGTATACAGCACTATTCACGTATACGGAACTATTCACGAATACGACACTATTCATAGAAAAATTAAATTTTCTTTTATGTGTCCAAGATTGTCTGTTATAGTTCCTATCTTTGATTGGATTTATGTTTTGATCTTCATTCTTGAATTTTACTCCAATCTGGTTATTTATGAAGTATTTTTGAACTTGGACTATTTAAAGTACGAATCCTTAATACTTGTTCTTTTATTTCACTGGATTCGTTTTCTTTAAAATATTTTTCATCATCCTCAGTCCTAAATGATGATATTACTGGATATCTTTGGCCTGTAGTGCAAAGATGAATGATTTTCTGATGAATATCTTTGGCCCGTAGTGCAAAGATAAACAGGTGTTTAGATGAACATGACCAACTGATGAATATCTTTGGTCCGTAGTGCAAAGATGAACAGGTGTTGAGATGAACATGACCAACTGATGAATATCTTTGGCATGTAGTACTAAGATGACTATTTGATTCAAGATGTATATTGATTGATGTTACAGGAATAAAATATCGAGGATGGACTTTTAAATTTATAGATGATAGTAGATTTCATTCTCTACTTAACTCTTCTAATGAATTGTTGTTTCTGCTGCAGTTGTTGATCTAAAACTTGTTGTCTATTGTATTCTATCAGATTTTTTCCTATTGAAGACTAAGGATAATTTGTTGTACATTATCTTAGTCATAATATTCTTTATTGGGCTAGTTGAGCTCACCATTTTCTTTTTTGTTCCATTTTTCTTCTCAGGAGGCGAGAATATAGCGGAAATTAGTTAGGGTGTGGAGTGATGGTTCAAGACAGTTATTTTAGTAGTCCTCACTATTTTGTAAAATAGCGTATCAATAATTGTAATGAAGACTTATTTGAGTGTGAATATTGTCTAGAAGACAATATTTGTATTTAAACTCATAGTTTATGTGTTGTCGTATTTTGCACGACAATTGTATTAATGAAGTTGTAGTTGTTTCTGTATTATGTATTTGGCGACTCAGAATGGGTTGTGGAATGGACCTATTTTAGGGCCGTCACACACTGAGTCAAGCCCGTAAAGAGCGCAGGGCGCGCAAGCACTGGGAGACCGTCTGGGCTAGTAGCGCGGGGCGTGCTGTGGCGTGCCTTGCAGCAGCGCGGTCCGCGCTACGTCGACAACTCAGTTTTGCTAAGTGTTAATTGGATTGGGTATTATGGGTAATTGACCATAATATGAAGTAGGGTTGGAATATGATTAGTAGGTATATATACTATCTATTGTAAAACCCTATGTAACCAAGGAATCATCAATAAATAATAAGCCGCCGCCTGTGGAATACCCAAATTGGGGAACCACGTAAAACTATTGTGTTCTTCTTAATTCTCTATCGTTTGTGTGCGTTTGTGTGATCCTATATTCTAACAATACCAAAGGGAGAGAGAAATATAATTTTTAATCCGGACTATAAAATAGAGAGTCTCTATTTATTTAAAATGGAGAGGATGAAAATATAAAATTCGTTTTGAGCTCATATATTTTAGAGTCTTCTACCAAAAAATAAGAAATAAAAGAAAACTATATTAATATGAAGAATGCCCCATAAGTAAAGTTTATTCCTTTTTTTTCATAAATATTTAAACAAAAAGAATACTTTTTAAGAGTTATTAGAATATTAATTCAGTAAAAAAAAATTCTGCTAATACAAACATACTTTAACCAAACACACTTGTAATTAATTAATTAAGTATAATGCCCATATTTAAGCAATTATATTTCATCAAAATAAATTGGTAAAATTTGTATTTAGAAAAAGTCAAAATCATATTATTCGTTTTTTTAATATAAGTCGTTTTAGAGTTTTGTACGAGTATTAAGTAAATAATTGTATATTAAAGGAAGAGAATGAGAGACAAGGACAAACAGAATATTTGTTATTTTGGTGATTGTGCTCCATTATTAATTAAAGCTAATCTACAAATTCATGTGAAGCTGTAGGATAAATTCACTATTTAAAATTAAAAGAATCGTAACTTCTTTTTTATTATTTTATTTCTTGTTTCCCCTCAAAATTTGCCTATTTTTTAAATTTGTTTTTCAGCTGTCAATAGACACTGTATATTGTAATGTTTTGGATTGAGTGTCAGTTTGTCACCTATCAATTTTGGTGAGTGTATTATTAATAGATTAAATTTAAATTAATAATATTGTTTCATATGCTTACTAATATATATTACAAATGACTTTTACCTAAAGAGGAGAAGAGATGAGGAAAAATATTTATTCTTTTATGGGTCAAAAATCAACTTGAAATTTAAAAATCACAATTTCTTAATATTCGGCGTCATTAGGCTCATGACTAATTCAGATTGAGCTACGATCGGACCCACAAAAGTTAATACCGTTTTCTCCGTCTAAGCTCTTTTTTTTACTCAGTCTAATGGATGTTGATAAGATATACTGCCTCCGCTCCTTAATATATGTCGTTTTAGAGTTGTGCACAAGTATTAAAGAAATGATTGTATAGCATTAACTATAACATCAGTTGTCTATATTGTCCTTGTATTGGAATAAGAGATTGTTATTTATTGGACAGAAAATAGTGAGAAAACTAAAGTTACATTTAATACTTGAGATAATATTGGAAACTAAGCAATTAATGCTTACTTGAAATTCTCAAACGACTTATATTAAGGAACAAAAATATTTCTATAAAACGATTTGTATTAAAAAAGGGAGGGACTATCATTTTTCTTTAAATTATTTGATTAAGATATCATTAGCAAGTATTAACTTACTTGTGAGTTGTGAGAAGTTTCTTGATTTATTTTACATGGTTCTATAAATGGCATCCAAAAAGTTCTTTTGGGCTTCAATATGTTTCTTCACTTGTGCCCTATTTTTTCTTTCTTTGGGTTCCTTTTTCAAGTTAGTTTGGACCCAACAACCGGGTCAGAACCGAGTACCAATTGTGCAATTATCGAACAAGTAATTAATAATCTTGATAGTCAAAATAAGACTTTATATACAATAATACAAGTTATATCCATCTCATTTGTTTCACAATTAAATTTAAAATTAATTACAGATGATCTGTAATTAATTCTAAACTTACCACACTGTTAACGCCAAGTTTCGCCGGCGCGTCCAATCACAGAATCCACGCGCTAGAACCTGCACAGTAACAGATCACAAAGAAGCTTGACGGCTTGTGCCGCCGGGGCATAGCTCCGGTGTGAGAATGAGTACAGGCCGTTACAAGGGTAAACAATGGAGGCTAAGTGTTTAGTGCTCAAAAGTAGGTATTACCTCATAATGTTAACCTAGGCCTTGTATTTATAGAGCTCACCACCTTAGAATCTTCTCCCACTCGGATTAGGACTCCTATTAAATGGTAGTTACCATAACTTGGGTCCAACACAATCTCCTTAAAAGGTGCAGGTAGAATCCAATCTTACTACTACCTTTGGAGTTACCTTATATGCGCATGAATAGGTACCCGAACTTTGCACGCAGGAGAGCCCACTATGCAGGCCCAACCGGTCCTATAATATGGTCTGGGCTTCGGCCCAAGGGACTCGAAGACCCGACCTCGAACATCACAAGACTGAGTTCAGCTCTGGCCCCGAAGGACTCAGATGCCGACCCCACCACCTCCAACATCTTTATGGGCTTCAACCCATCAGTCTCTCAAACCCTTCCGACAGAAAGCCTTCGGCCCAAATGAAGGTCGATAAAACGCTCCCGAACACACACAATAAATGGCCACGACTCTAATATAATATGTAACATTTCGGTACAAATTAATTTGAAAATAAAACTTAATTCATTATCCAGAATGATTTAGGTGATATTATTAGACAAAAATTATAACGTGTTATAAAGTATTGCTAAAATCAAAAGAACAAAGATGACAAGAACAAAGAGAGTGTATTTGCATAATCTTTTGTATATATCTCCATCATATTACAATTGTCATATTTATAGAAGTAAGATCATCAATACACTAGTAAGTTACAAAACTAAAGAGCCATGAGTTACAAAACTCAATGGACATGAGAGTTACTAGACATCCATTATATAATGAATCTAGGCATAATTTTATAACATAAATAACCATGTTTGCTTTTCTCTAAGCTATAATACACATATACTGAAATGTAAGTACAACAAAGTAATAAACATAATGCAACAAAAACATGCACAAAATAAAGCAATTAACAGTTTGAGATTTTACATGTGTACTCTCAGCTGCATAAGTGTGAAACTTAAAAAAAACACATCTAGTAATTGTTTTCCAACGTGTGCATTAAGAATAGTAATGTAACATCGTAATAATATGAAATGACATGTGTACGATTAATGATCAAAGAACCATGTCATATAACATTTCAAAATAATCACATGATAACACCATGTAAACTATCAAAATACGTTAAACCCTTACACTGAAATGCATAACTGTACCTTCTTCTGCTATAAACAAAATATGATTATCTTCAAGATAAAAATAATGAGCAATTCGTGCTGATAACGTATTATAATTTTAGAGAGAGCATAAGAAGATTATATAAGAAGGGAGTTTTTCTATTATTCTTCAAGTACCAATACATGGATAGTGTGCCTCTATTTATAGGCTACACAAATACATGAATCAAGAAGATGAAATAAATATAAACTTAATTAGGGAATGAATAGCTCATGTAGGTTATGTAGGTTATAGAAAATGAATGGACATCCATATTATAACTATTTATAACAAAACTCCATTTGTGCCTTTAAATCCACCTTCCATCAGTTTAAAGACACCATCACAAAGTCAAGAATATTAGGTGACTGGTCAATATTAAGTTAGGTTAAGACAATTAGTGTTAACTCAGTTGAAACAAGAGGTTCTAGGTTCACCCCCTTCCCCAAATTAACAAATAATTAGTGCTAACTAATACTTGTGGACTTCTAAAGAAGATTGCAATGAAAGTTTTGGTGGAGCATATTCAATAAAGATTATCTATAAAACTTCATTATCCTAGGGAGATCGAGAATTCTGATCAGTCCAATTTTTTATTTTTTATTTTGCTTCGACTCCTAAAAAATATATAGCATTTTTTCTAACTATCGAGTGATTTTGGTCTACTTTGGATACATATAAAAAACGGTGTTGTACAGTCTAGACAACACTGTTTTATATGTATCAAAATTATACTTAAATCACTGAATTCTGTAAAAATTTCAGTTGAAAAAAATATTATACATTTTTTAAAAATAATTATTTGTACCGATCATTAGACCGGTCGAACCGATAAAACTTTAAGCAATTATCTTTGATCAGCTCAATAATGGCCTAATAATCATTCATTAAAGCAAGAAGTTGATTTAATTTAGCACCTAATTCATAAGAGTGTCCTTTTTAAGCCACTAACTAAGGGATAATGTTTGATGGTCATGATTACTAAAAATATTATAAAAGGTTTACCTCTCTAAAGGGGTTGATTTTATTTCAGAGAATTAAGGTTTTGGTTGTTTTCAGATATCTAAATTTTCAATAAAGAATAAATTTTAAATGAAAAAAAAAGAATTTTGAAATATTAAAATATATCTTTAATTTTGAAATTAATATAATATATATAATAATAAGGTATACATTTATGCCACAAATTTTGAAATTTTGTTTTGGTGACAGATATTGCTCAATAAGTATATTTCTAGTAGCTTGGAATTATGCTTTTGTAAGAGACATGTCGGCAGGACCAAATTTGTCATAATTTTTGTTCGGTATACTAACAATATAACAAACACCTACTCCATTATTAGAGTAGCAATAGCAGAGGTGATTCATAAGGAATGTTTGTTATACTATATTATACATATAAATACATATGTAATCTTTAATATAAAAAATAGGTACGGAAGAGTTAACAAAATTTGAGCAATTAATATTTTCACATGATTTTTTGATATTTTCACATAAAAATTATCGCTATATAATCTGTAATGACAATTTTTATATAAAAATATCTAAAAATCATGTGAAAATATCAGTTTCTAACTATTCATTTCTCTCATGGAGAGACACAAATATATTTGTTTGATTAATGTTAGAATAAGTATTTACAAATCAAATCACTCTTCGTGTGTGTGTGTATATATACGGTCCGGATCATGTGCATACCCATTATCTTACTCATCCGTGCTCACCTCCCTTTAGGCGACGGTTTCGGTCATACAACCGTCATCTATACTTTTAGCGACGGACAAATATATAGCGTCGCTAAAAGTATAGACGACGGTTGTATGACCGAAACCGTCGCCTAAAGGGGGGTAAGCACGGGTGAGTAAGATAATGGGTATGCACTTGATCTTTCCTATATATATATATATATATATATATATATATATATATATATATATATATTACATCCTATAAGATAATATTGATTAGATGATAATAAATTATTATCATTCTTTATATATGTGGGCAAGGAAATCGTACCTTGCTAGAGTTAGGGTTTCGTGTTGGCTGAGGAGGAGAGAAATCCACAAAGAGCACGGAATTGATTGGTTGATTGAAGAGGGGAGAACGACAGGTGGGCGATTACTCCAACGACGCGTGGCAGAACCCCTAGAATCCAGGAACCATGTTAGGGTAACGAGGATTCCAAGAGCCTTCTTGAGTCCTTCAAGTTGAGAGAATGTTCAAACCCTTTCAGTGCTTTTAGGTGGAATCTCCGAGCCTTCAAATCACTAAAAGGGTCTCTTTGATCTTCTGAGAGTCCAAGTCTTGAGTCTGGAGAGAAGTCCCCTTCCAAATGGAATGGAAGGGGTATTTATAGGGTTTTCTGGAAAGTAGTCATGTGCAAGGCACATGCTTTCAGGAAAATTCCAGAAATACCCTTTAGTCCTTAGAGTAATGCCCATATTGTCCTGTCCTTCTAGCCACCAATCCAATCCCTCAATCAATTCCCAAAACGAGCCGCCTCCACGAGTCTTCTGCCTCGGAACGCGTGGAGGCTTCTCCCGGGTCTAGCACATTTATTTCTGACTTTTCCGTCTTTATTAAATTTGGTTATGCGAACCCCAGTTTGCACATTTAATGAGGTCGTGGAACCCTAATTGTGCATTTAATTCAATTAGGTCATGTGAACTCTAATTTTGCACATGGGCCCACATTTGCCCCCTGCGCGAGAGTCGCATTCCCAAATAGACGATCGCGCAAGAATACTTCTATACTGAAAAATCTTCTGAAAATCTTTCCATAGTTTGCTCAATATTTGCTTCCTTATTTTTTCCTGGAAATTAAGACAAGGAAGATCATCAAATATTACCAAATAAAATTTAATTTAATAAAATCATTCTTTTCGTAAATCAAATCTTTCCCTTTTATCAAATGAAATCAAATCATAATTTTATTTTGGAATTAAAATCAAAACTAAATTTTATTTTGGAAAGATGATCAAATCATAATTTTATTTTGAAAATAAGATCAAATCTTAATTTTATTTTGGAAATAAGATCAAATCTTAATTTTATTTTGAAAATAAGATCAAATCTTTCTTTATTTGAAAGCAAAAGATTTTATTTTTTTATTTACATATATATATATATATATATATTATCATCTATATATATATATATATAAATAATCCATTTTCAAAAATTACCCTTTGTTGGGAATTAAATCTTCTTTATATTTGATTTTAAAGATAAGACCCTTTCTTATTATCATTAAGAAGGAAAATCAAACATATATTTCGAATTTTCCCTTTGTTGGGAATAAAATCAAAAATCAAATCTATTCTATATTTAGGAAATAATATTTTTATATGTTTCTATTTAGAAATAAATTCAAAGATACTTATCTTTTTGGAAATCAGCTTGAATCCTTCCCTTAATAGAAAAAGAGTGATCGCTTCCTTTTCCGTTGCAAGCATATTTTGGGGCTATACATGTATTCATATGTATGCATCTCCCAAGCCAACATGGCCGAACCCTATGTGGCCTAAGGCAACATGGCCGAACCCTATGGGAAAAATGAAGTTTAAATGGAAAAAATGAACTTTTTGGAGGATCAACTACTATTTTGATCATAACTTTTCACTCATTTGGAGTTTTGGGACCCATAATATATCAAAACGAAGCTAGCGAGGAGCCCTACAAAGCCAATATGGCCGAACCCTAGGTGGCCTAAGGCTACATGGCCGAACCCTATGAGAAAAATGAAGTTTAAATGAAAAAAATGAAGTTTTTTGGAGGAACAACTACTATTTTGATCATAATTTTTAACTGGTTTGGAGTTTCGGGGCCCATAATATATCAAAACGAAGCTAGCGAGGAGACCTACAAAGTCATCATAGACAAACCCTAGGTGGATGAACCCTAGGGGGCCGAACCCTAGGGGAGCCGAACCCTAGGGGGTTTTGGAAGAGCAGTTACTATTTTGATCATAACTTTTGACTCGTTTAGAGTTTCGGGGCCCATAATATATCAAAACGAAGCTAGCGAGGAGCCTTACAGAGTCATCATGACCTAACCCTAGGTGGCCGAACCCTAGGGGAGCCGAACCCTAGGGGGGTTTTAGAAGAGCAGTTACTATTTTGATCATAACTTTTGACTCGTTTAGAGTTTCGGGGCGCATAATATATCAAAACGAAGCTAGCGAGGAGCCTTACAGAGTCATCATGGCCTAAACCCTAGGTGGCCGAATCCTAGGGGGGCGAACCCTAGGGGAGCCGAACCCTAGGGGGGTTTTGGAAGAGTAGTTACTATTTTGATCATAACTTTTGACTCGTTTAGAGTTTCGGGGCCCATAATATATCAAAACGAAGCTAGTGAGGAGCCCTACAGAGTCATCATGGCCGAACCCTAGGTGGCCAAAACTTAGGGGGCCGAACCCTAGGGGAGCCGAACCCTAGGGGGTTTTGGAAGAGCAGTTACTATTTTGATCATAACTTTTGACTCGTTTGGAGTTTCGGGGCCCGTAATATATCAAAACGAAGCTAGCGAGGAGCCCTACAGAGTCACCATGGCCGAACCCTAGGTGGATGAACCCTAGGGGGCCGAACCCTTAGGGGAGCCGAACCCTAGGGGGATTTTGGAGGATCAACTACTATTTTGATCATAATTTTTAACTCGTTTAGAGTTTCGGGGCCCATAATATATCAAAACAAAGCTAGCGAGGAGCCCTACAGAGTCATCATGGCCGAACCCTAGGTGGCCGAATCCTAGGGGGCCGAACCTTAGGGGGGGACCGAACCTTATAAATTTTTTTTCTTTTTCAGGACTCCCCAATCTTTCTGACATTGTTTCTTCTCCTTTTCAGGTGTTTTGAAGCTTTACTCTTGGACAACCAAGGAGGCCCCATTTCTCATTGATTGGAAAAGGGCTCCTCTCCTTTGGTCTTTTCGTCGTCTTTTGGAAGCAAGTCCAAACTTATGCCCGTATAACTTTTTCTCCATCATAGAAGGAAGGCTTGATTTTATATCCAACGGCCTGTTGAACATTCTGCAGGCTTGAGAACAACCAAGGAGGCCCCGTTTCTCATTGATTGGGAAAGGGCTCCCCTCCTTTGGCCTTTTCATCGTCTTTTGGAAGCAAGTCCAAACTTATGCTCGTACAACATTTTCTCCATCCTAGAAGGAAGGCTTGATTCTATATCCAACGGCTCATGGAAGTTGGGATGACTTCTTGTCTGATTCATCTACCCATATTCAAGAATAGCAACATTGGATCGACTAGCTACTTGGGAATGCTGATTATGTGGATAACTGACATTCGTCTTGCATCCAGCTATGTAGGAACATTCGTATCCAATAAGACCATGTTGTTCTTCTTTCTATATATTCATCACTGCATGGGGTGAATGCACCTTTACTCTGGACGATGTCTATGTCATCTATCGGTTAATATTTGCCCCCTGCGCGTGAGTCACGCCTTTGGTGAGATGATCGCGCAAAATATTGTAAGTGTTGAAGTCTTGATTCTAGTGTCTGAACACTTCGCGGGGCTTGATGTTTTGCAATCCTCGAAAACAAAAGTCCTAGAAGAGGGAACCTCATCTCTTGAAATTTTTCTTTTGTTTGGAATCAAGAAGTCATTAAGAACCAAACATTTCTTGAAGGCCTAAAAGCCTTGAAAGCCTGATAGATTCGAAGGCCTGATAGCCTCGAAGACCTACTGATAGCCTCGAAGACTTGCTGATAGCATCGAAGACCTGCTGATTGCTTTGACGGCCTGATAGCATTGAAGACCTGATAATAGCTTTGAAGATCTACTGATAGCCTCGAAGACCTGTTGAGGGCTTTGAAGACCTGTTGATAGCCTCAAAGACCAACCTTTAGGTATTCCTCTATCTTCAATTCGACATGTCATGTCCTTTGGATCATGAACTTTTGTAGTTCTTTTCATTTCCTGTATCAGAAAATCATGTACATTTATCTCATACAAACTAACACTTGAATCTATACTTTTTTTTCTTTTTTTTCTTTTTTTTTAAGAAATTTAAGAAAAATGTTCAAGTATAAGTAAAAGTTTGTCAATTTATTGATAATAAAATTACTTTTAACGAAAAGCATAACGTTTCATATAATAAATCTTTCTTTTGTCGGTGAAAGCATAACGTTCACCACTTTTAGAGATAAAGTGTAACTTTTTCGGGGTTGAGGGCTTATACTCAGGTGCCTTATTCACTTTTAATTATAAAGTGTAACACTCGGGTGCCTCGTCACTTGGGTCGTCCAATTTCTTGGCAAGTGCAGTCTACGAGGACTTGAAAATGGGTGCCTCGTCACTTGGGTTGTCCAATATTTTGGCAAGTGCAGTCTACGAGGACTTGAAATCGGGTGCCTCGTCACTTGGGTCGTCCAATTTCTTGGCAAGTGCAGTCTACGAGGACTTGACCACCATTTAGAGTGGACCACCATCTTGGGTGGGTTTTTTTTAGTCTTCAATTCTTGTGCCTCCTCCCTTGGTCATCCAATTTACTTGGCAAGGAATATTCTTGAGGACTTAAACCACCATTTTTGGTAGACCACCATCTTGGGTGGATATTTAATTCATCTGTAGTTCATAGTTTGTTTGATGGTACGTAGAGCCAGTATTTGAGTTCTTGACTTCCGGGGCTGCACTATGGGTGATTGTGTTGCACGTTTCTTCTCCTAGTTCAATCTCCCCGACCGCCAGCTTCTCATGGTATATTCTCCGCAGACTGTAACAGTCCATAGTGGAATGTCCTGCGTATTGGTGGTATACACAGAAGTCCGGTCTTCTTTTCATCTCTTCCGTTACAACCAACCGGGGCCTTGGAGGCTTCACCACTCCATATTCAACCCATTGTTCATACAGGTTCTTGAATACCTTCTCGCTACATGTAATAGCCTCCGGAACTGGCATCTTGGTATACTTATCCCCATGCCTTTCTCTGTTTCGCTCAAATTTTTCATTCTTTTCCCTCTTGCCCCCTTGTGGTTTTGACTGAGAATCCGCCAAAGCCACAGTTGCTGTCCTCTTGCCCTTCCATGTAACCATCGCATGGCTGGTGGAAAATGTTATGATTCATCCCAAGTCTTGTGCAAAAGATGAGAGGGTCGCAAATGAATCACAAGCTTTGGTAATGAGGTGGGGCTTGAAGGCGTCTAAAGCACCATTGTTGCATATGCTAACCAAGTTCTTTTCTTCAATTGGCTCTGCACACTTCTGTGCTTGGGTCCTGAACCTATCCACGTAATCTGACAGCTCCTCGTTTGGCTTCTGCTTGAATCGCATGAGCTCTACGATGGTTACCTGTTTCTGCACATAGAAAAATTTCTTAAAAAATTGTAATTTTAGATCATCCCAATCATGGACTGATCCCTTCTCCAAATTGTAGTACCAACTAAAGGCACTATCCGTCAAAGTCTTGTTGAATTCCCTCATCAACAAGTTGCGGCTGTTTACTTCATCATATCCTAGCCATGGAGACATCGACTCTACGAACCTGGCAATGTGTTATCTGGCATTTCCTTTCTCCCCATTATATTTTGGAAACTGCGGGGGATGCTCAATATACCCCGTCGGATAAGGTTGCCTCCGAATGTGTGCAGGGTAAGGTGGAGTAAAATCTAACTCCGAGGGTCGGGATGTCTTCCTGCGAAGTTGATTGATCACATCGATCATATCATTCTTTGTCACGTACTGGCTTGTGGCGTGAACTCTCTGGGGTGTTGTAATATACTGTTGTATTGGCGGTGTGTATGGCGAAGAGATTGGTTGATGTACACTTGCATCGTGCAAAGCTGGCACTGATGGCCTTTGCTGGCTCACTCGCTGGACATGGCTTGGGACGGTTGACATCTGTACCTGTGAAAATGCTTGAAGAGAAGTTGGGATGATGTTCGTTTGAGGTTGGCTTGCTTCCAACCTAAGTTGTGGCCCGTCACCACTGTTCTGAAGCTCCAAGTTGATTATTGGAACTGATTGACTTTCAGTCAATGGAGGTACAATCTGGTTCTCTTTGTTGTTGTTTTCATTGTTGTTGTCCTCCACTCCTACTTGTTCTCCATGCAAATTGCCTGGGAACATGGCCTTGAAGGTAGGGATCTGCATCAATTGCTGGCGAAAGTTCCCCATCTCCTCTTGTTTCCTCTGCATCTCCAATATCATGGTCATCATCATCTCTTGTCCTTCCCGTGCTTCCTTTAATGCCTTGAGCATCTCCAGTTGCACAACATTGGTCTGCTCTCCGCTTGCATCCTCGCCTTGCTTTCCTGCACTTGTGTGTTGTTGATTGGCCATATGTGGTGATATTGAACTCCCTTCTGAAGCGTCTTCAATAATTGGTTGGTCAAAATCCAGGTTTTCGCCTTGGAAAGCTTGAGTGGTTTGCCTTGAAACTGGATCCGGCGAGGTAATACTATTTGTTGATGAAGCAGCTCTTCCTGTAGTTCTCCCACTTCGAGTTGTGGGCATACCCTTCACGAATTCTACACCTCCCCAGCAGAGTCGCCAAATAAATGTGGGCAAAGAAATCGTACCTTGCTAGAGTTAGGGTTTCGTGTTGGCTGAGGAGGAGAGAAATCCACAAAGAGCACGGAATTGATTGGTTGATTGAAGAGGGGAGAACGACAGGTGGGCGATTAGTCCAACGACGCGTGGCAGAACCCCTAGAATCCAGGAACCATATTAGGGTAACGAGGATTCCAAGAGCCTTCTTGAGTCCTTCAAGTTGAGAGAATGTTCAAACCCTTTCAGTGCTTTTAGGTGGAATCTCCGAGCCTTTAAGTCACTAAAAGGGTCTCTTTGATCTTCTGAGAGTCCAAGTCTTGAGTCTGGAGAGAAGTCCCCTTCCAAATGGAATGGAAGGGGTATTTATAGGGTTTTCTGGAAAGTAGTCATGTGCAAGGCACATGCCTTCAGGAAAATTCCAGAAATACCCTTTAGTCCTTAGAGTAATGCCCATATTGTCCTGTCCTTCTAGCCACCAATCCAATCCCTCAATCAATTCCCAAAACGAGCCGCCTCCACGAGTCTTCTGCCTCGGAACGCGTGGAGGCTTCTCCCGGGTCTAGCACATTTATTTTTGACTTTTCTGTCTTTATTAAATTTGGTTATGCGAACCCCAATTTGCACATTTAATGAGGTCGTGGAACCCTAATTGTGCATTTAATTCAATTAGGTCATGTGAACTCTAATTTTGCACATGGGCCCACAATATACATGTCTCTTTTAGTTTATTTTTATCTTTATAAGGCATTTCAAATTTTATCTAAGATACAATTAAATACATGATTTTTCTTTATTTTTAATAGTAAGAAAATTTGAATAAATAATAATAATAATAATAATAATAATAATAATAATAATACGGGTCAAAAGAAAATCAAGCGAGCTCTCTATATACCTATGTGTGTGGACCTATTACATAGTATACATTAGCTGAGAGCACTATTCTAGTAAATTGATATGTGGTCGTTGCTGAGATTGAATAAGGTTAAGACCTAGCTGCAGGTTCTACTTTCGACTGGTGCAAGTCTTTCTTACGGTCAAACCATTTACTAAACTATCCTAATTTTTAATTCCTTTCTATACTGGCCACAGGTCCTACTAGCGTAGTCAAAACAATATTGTTTTGATTGTGTGACCTTGTTAGTGTTTTCTGTCTCATTTCTTAAGAGTGCAAATCCAAATAAAACAGAATGATAATGGTTGTTAACCATAGTAAATGGAACAAATGACATATCATACTTATTTGTACTATACGTAGTGCAAATGTAACCACGTCTCCAAAACATTTATACATAAACTTTGATCGGGCGTCTACCCACAAAATACAAGTTATGCGATTGTCTTTGCCTGGTTTGGCACGAAAAAATAATTTACTCGCACTGGAAGATTCAAAATTTTCAAATAAGAGACTGCAACATGTGCATCATTTTCATCATTCATCCAAGTTACGCCTTAAATTCCTAACTTCATTGCGAACCTCCATATCACTAAAACTTACGTTTACATCCCTCCACCCATTGTGCTCAAAACATTCAGTATCCTACTAGGTTCAATACACGTCTTATTAGGTGTCAATTAATTGTCTTGTTATCGGCGTAATAATCATATGTGTCTCAATCAAATCTAGTTTGTTAGGTGTCACTAAATGATAATTGTGATCCAACTCAATGGTTAAAATACGCCAATTTTCTTATTTCTTATTATGGACAACAAATATTCTAACTTTGTATAATGTTCTTTATATCAAGTTCTTTTGTTTTCTTATTTTATCGTTATCACATTTATCATATACTGAACTCTTTACAACAGTCGGTCTACCAGATTTTTTACATACATTTAACCAAGATGCATGGGTGGATCCATGAATTTATGAATTTTTTTCCAACAGGGCCGGATTTTAATTAATTTTTTTTTGAAGTTAAATAAAAAAAACTTGAACTAATCATAATATTAAGTAATCATAATAATATTTAAAAATTGCAATAAATATTCATAATTCAAACTAAAAAACAAATAAATTAAAAATATTTAGATACAATTTAAAAAATTTATTTCGGTTACTTATTATAGTTCAATTTGAATGATTCTTCAAATGTTCAAAGTATTAAACCAAATTTGTTTTCTATAATAAAACACAGCCATGAATTAATTTCAAAACATAAACTAGTTTTGGTATCTTTTAATAAATTTTACTTGAAATAAGAAAAATAAATCATCTAAAATTTATACTCAGAGCACCAAAAATTATACAAGGTCCATAGTTAGATGTAGAGAAATAAAGTAATTATAACAACTACAAATGAGGGGCTACTAAAGGCTCATAGTCATTTTCTATTTTCTATTTCTCATAATAAAACAAGGCAAACTCATTGTCAGCTATCACAATAAAAGACAAACTACTCAACCAAAATGATGTCATTTTCAATTTAAGATCAAACAATCCAAAAATAAAAACCTAATCAGACCAAACAAACACAGTGAACCAAAGCAAACTAACGTATGTTATGTAATATGTCTCATATATATATATATATATATATATATATATATATATATATATATATATATATATATATATATAACAAGGATCAAGTGCATACCCCTTATCTTACTCACCCGTGCTCGCCCCCCTTTAGGCGACGGTTTTGGTCATACAACCGTCGTCTATACTTTTAGCGACGGTAGCGACGGACAACATATAGCGTCGTTAAAAGTATAGACGACGGTTGTATGACCGAAACCGTCGCCTAAAGGGAGATGAGCACGGGTGAATAAGATAAGCGGTATGCACTTGATCCGGACCGTATATATATATATATATATATATATATATATATATATATATATACATATATAGAGAGAGAGAGAGAGCAAGGATCAAGTGCGTACCCCTTATCTTACTCACTCGTGCTTACCCCCTTTAGGCGACGGTTTCGGTCATACAACCGTCGTCTATACTTTTAGCGACAGACAACATATAGCGTCGCTAAAAGTATAGACGGCGGTTGTATGACCGAAACCGTCGCCTAAAGGGGAATAAACACTGGTGAGTAAAATAAGGGATATGCACTTGATCCTTGACCTATATATATATATATATATATATATATATATATATATATATATATATATATATATATATAGGGTCAGGATCAGGTGAGGGCTCCTTTATTTTGTTAAAATGCGGACTTTATTTTTTGTTTTTTTTTGGTTTTTTTTAAACAACTAAAAAAAATATTTAATATTTTATGGAACTGAATTTTTTTCATAATACAATGTTTTGGATGTGATTTGGGTATGTATAACAAAATATGTATGTACAGTCTGGGCAGACTGTACCACCACTTTTTGGTATATGTATTCAAAACACGCCCAAAATATTATATTATGAAAAAAATTCAGTTCCATAAAATATTAAATATTTTTTTTAGTTGTTTAAAAAAAACCAAAAAAAAAAGTCCGCATTTTAACAAAGTAAGGGAGCCCTCACCTGATCGGTTCTGTATATATATATATATATATATATATATATATATATATATATATATATATATATATATATATATATCTAATAAAATACAAATGATTTTGAATTTCCCGCTCACTCAATAAATCATCTGGGCCGTCCAAAGTTTGGGATAAATCCCACCGTTCATACATCTATCTATCTAATAATCTAATAATAATTTAATAAAATACAAATGACTTTAAATTTTCCGCGCACTCAATAAATTATTTTGGTCGTTCAAAGTTTGAGATAAATCATATTGTCCATACAGTGCCGGAGGCACAGGACCAGCTAGTATATATATATATAATCATAGGACACAAAACTACTAAACTGTCCCCGCATGAATAACTAGTGTGGGGTGGGTGGCACACACAGTGTCTTAATTCTATTTCATCAATCTTCACCTGCAATTCTTAAAATGAATTAAATTGGAGTGTGAAATAAATAAATAATACAAAGAAATAAAGGAAACATAAGCACATATAAGTTAAGGCCAGTGAGTCCCTAGCTGTTTTAGTTTAGTGGATGCATATAATATAATATGCAACCACCACATGTTTGCCAAAAAGTTGCACCAAATCATGCATATCTGATCGAGGGTGGAGTCAAAAGATTTCTCTGTGAGGGTGGGTTATAAAGATAAAATGCCTTAATATTTTTTTGAAAAGAGTCTCATTCTAATATATATAAATATTATGAAACTACCATTACCATTGGTGAAATTAAACAATTGGGAAACGGGTCTAATTCACAAGGAAATATCTATATAACAAAATATAAATGATTTTGAATTTTCCGTTCATCTTAATAAATCATCTGAATCGTCCAAAGTTTGGGATAAATTCCACCGTCCATAGTGCCGGAGGCACGAGATTGTTGCTAGTTTATCTATATTATAAAACGGGAGAATTTTTTTTTATGTTAATTTGATGTAAATAAAAAAATATATCTTTTTTAGTTTTTTATTTTACCCTAACTTTCTTCACATAGATCTTTTATTTACTTTTCTAGTTCGAGTAGATTTACACTGACAGTTTTTTTTGGACTGGTCTAATTTTTTTTTTGTTGCGACTCCTAAAAAATATATAATATTTATTCAAACTAAAATTTTTATATAATAGAGTATTTTTAGGTATAATTTGGATATATATAAAAAATAAAATTGTACAGACTGTAAAAAATGGGGCTAGGTTAGGTTGCAACAACATGGAGATGGAGAAATTGAAATTGGTGGTTCATCCCTTTTGCAAGTTATCCAAATTCTATACATGGAAAAGTTGGTCAAAACCCCTATAATCAATAACCTTGAAAAATTATTGAAATAATAATAATATTGGACATGATTTCATGATGAAATTTGTATTTATTGTGGAACCACACATGCATTTTTTCCTAGCTCATGATCACCTAAGTGTGACCAAATTAAGCCATCATTTAAACATGCACTTGATAGTAAGAGTGTAAGACCAATCAATAAATTTCTCAATTATTACAATAGGGGTTTGATCGACTTTATATGTATTTTTTGTTTAATTGTAAGATCCGCAACACTAGTCTTACAAGTTACATTTTATACATAAAATTGCATTTGTATATATTTTATGAAATCATATATAAGATTATGGACGAGTTATTATGTATTGTAATAAATTTACGTCGAATTATATTCATGAAACTTATTAATATATATTATATGATCTTCCTACTAACACATAAAAAAGGTTACTGTAAGACCCCGAAAATTTTTAAATAAAAAAGAATTTCCTTTATTTATTTTTGAAATAGTAAGGGTGAATTTGATTAATGTGGTTAGTTATGGGTAAAATGCGCAAAAATTTTAAATAAGCAGGTGGTTATAAAATATTCATTGTTGTCGGGGAATATTCGTTTGGTCGTGGAATATTCTTGCTGTCGGGGAATATTCGTACGACGGCGCAGTCTTTTGTGGGCCCTATAACGGAAAGCGATTGGATGAAGAAAACGACAAGTATATTGAATTGTTTATAAAAAATGGCGTAGTTGTTACCGTTAATACTGTTGGAATACCCGGTGGTTAAAACACAGTAATACGCGTTGTTGCACAGTAGCACACGGTATTGCACCAATTATTGATTCTTACGTAAGAAGGCACTACTCAATAATTGTTACAGTAATTACTGTTCAGTATTTTATGTTATTGATTCAATAATTGCTGAATTGATATTTTATATTACTGTTGTTTCAATAATTGTCACTACACAGTATTTTTCATTATCGAAGCAATAATTCATATTATCTGAATAATATTATTAGATAACATTATTGGAAATGTCTAGAAAGTTCTGTCTAAGGAGAGGTTTGGTCACCTAATTGCGCGCCAGTAAGGAGAAATCTTTATTGGAAAGCCCCCTATGTCCTGGGAACGGCCTGGTTGTCAGAATTGTGATTCTGTAATATTATTTGTGAATAATTAATTATTAATTTATATGATAAGAACAATACTGATTTTATGTGGATATAGATGGAGAAAATTTTTAATGTGACAATTATTGAAAATTAATATTTTATCTTTTTCTGATAAAATAATTCATTTAAATATATTATTATATTTTTAATAATATAATAATGGTGATATTTTTACAATGAATGTGGATATATGAGTTTATGAGGAGAAAGAGTATTTTTGTTGCAATAAATATTAAAAACAGATTTTGTGTGTCGGTAGACCTATTTCTTGACTGAAAATTTGATTATAGCCTGTAAAATCGCCCATTTATGGATTTCGGTCAATTTCTGTTTGAAATTTTGAAAAACTTCCTTCTGCAAAGTTGTAGATAATGGAATTTCCTATAAAAACACGCGAGATTCGAATTTTCTGGCAAAAGGGCTATTTATTATGAATTATTGAAGTTCCGAAGCTCTGAAATAATTGATTTTTGGAAGTTTAAAATATTTTTATTTATAAAAACGTTTTTTTCATTTGGTTCCCTCATTTAGCATGTGTTGATGGCTGAGATCAGATTGTCTAGATGGGCGTAGAGAAATTATTAAATATATTAATATTATATTAAATTTTCTGCTTTGGTGTTCTAAGCAATTTTCTATAAATAGGGTGCTTAGGTTAGAATTAAAAATCACACCAGAAACTGAAGTTTTCTCTCTCTATATTATTGAGCGTATTCTTGTGAGTATTTTGAGTATATTTTGAGTATTGCTATACGGTGCAAGTTCAAATCATAGCCTATATCCGGTGTTTCAACTAGAAGTACTGTCTTTCGAGGTAAGGGATGTTATTTTCTTCTAAAATGATATTATTTCTTCAATATCATTATGTTGAAATATTGGTTGGAACTTTTTATCAAATTTGGAACTTTTTCATGTCGGAGTTACTATTCATGAATTACTATTCACGAGTTACTATTCACGAAGCGTGATTATGTTTTTTTGTGAAATTTCTATCTTTTGGTGTCGGAGTTACTATTCACGTATACGACACTATTCACGTATACGGCACTATTCACGAATACGACACTATTCACCAAAAAATGAAATTTCTTCTTTTTGTCCAAAATATCAATTCTGAATACTAGCTTTGATTGTATCCATGTTTTGATCATTCTTGAATTTTACTTCAGTATGATTATTTATGAAATATTTTTGAACTCGGATTGTTTAAAGTACGAATCCTTAATACTTGTTATTTTGTTTCACTGGATTCGTTTCCTTTAAAATATTTTTCATCATCCTCAGTCCTAAATGATGGTGTTACTGAATATCTTTGGCCTGTAGTGCAAAGATGAATGATTTCTTGATGAATATCTTTGGCCCGTAGTGCAAAGATGAACAGGTGTTGAGATGAACATGACTAACTGATGAATATCTTTGGCCTGTAGTGCAAAGATGAATATTTGATTCTAGATATATATTGATTGATGTTACAGGGATAAAATATCGACGATGAACTTTTAAATTCATATATAGAAGATAGTAGTTTGCATTCTCTACTTAACACTTCTAATGAATTGTTGTTTCCGCTGCAGTTGTTGATTTAAAAGTGGTTGTCTATTGTATTCTATTAGATTTTTCTCTGTTGAAGACTAACGATAATTTGTTGTACATTATCTTAGTCATAATATTCTTTATTGGGCTAGTTAAGCTCACCCTTTTTTCTTGTTGTTCTATTTTTCTTCTCAGGAGACGAGAATGTAGCGAGTACGAGTCGGGGGATGTAATGATGGTTCTAGAGAGAGTTGTTTAGTAGTCCTCACCATTTTTATAAAATAATGTATCAATAATTATGATGGGGATTTATTTGTATGTGGATATTGTCTAGATGACAATATCTGTATTTAAACTCACAGTTTGTACGTTGTAATGTAATAATAAAGTTGTAGTTATTTCTGTACCATGTAATTGACGACTCAAAATGGGTTGGATGGAATGGACTATTTTGGGGGCGTCACAATTACCACTAATACGTATTAATGTAACTGACAATTAAAAAGTCGACGTAAATATTTGTAATATTTTTTAATTTTCTTATTTTATTTAGAATCATATTATATATTACTACAGAGCAAAAAATCAAATTAGAACCGAAACTGTACCAAAAATTGTACAAACCGTACCAATTAAAATCGCACCAACGATTTCGACGTATGTGGCGGTTTTATGTGGGTTGAAAAATCAAATTTATGGTTTCGGTTAAGTTACTAGCCAAAATCGCACGCATAAAACCGAAATCGCACAAAATAATCATCATGTTTTCTCAATTTTGTTACAAGTATATATAATTTCTCTACTGTAACATATTCTCCTAATTTTATTTTAGAAGACAGATATTGCAGGGTTGAATGAAAAATCAGCAGTATCAATTATGTTTGCAAATTAAGAGTAATTTGTTATTTCCTAAATCAAATGTGATAACATATTATTAATTAATCATATAAGTGTTGATGCCTGAAACTATTTTGCTTAGTTAGCTATGTGATTGTGTTCATTGCGTAATACGTTTGCAGATTCTTATGTTCATCAAAAGTCCATGAGTTGTGGCCACCACATTGAACAAATTATGCATTAAAATTTGGTGGTTTAAAGCCCACAAGTGATTGTGAGATTTAAAGAATCATTGAAAATCTTCCAAATTAATCGGCTAGATTAAATTGTGGCCACAAGAGAGAGGGAGGGAGGGAGGGGGGAGGGGGAGGGAGGGAGGGGAGGGGGGACAAACTAGAGTTGGTATATAACTTATGACCAAATTTTGAGTTTATTATTTCAATTGGTTTTGGAATCGAAATCGCATCAAATGAAACCACACCGTATTGATCACATACGGATTTATGTACGGTTTTAAATTTGTCAAACTGCACCTAAGCGACTTCGTGTGTGGTTTGAGCTTCAAACTACACCAAAGTGCACCATGCTCACCCCTATTATATATTACGATAAATTTATGTCGAATTATAATTGCGAAACATATTCATATCTCTTTAAAAAAGTTACTACTAACCGCATAACTATCAATCAAAAAATCGACGTAAATATTTACAATATATATCATTTTTCTTTTTATTTGTCCGTGAGCCCCAATTTCTCATAATTTATATTTATATTACAACTGTTTTTTAATCTTTCAAGTATTCTAGGCCACCCAAAAAGAGTAATTGCATTATTCTAGCGAATAAGCGTGAAGGACAAATGTCAATGACTAGTAATAAACTAATTTATTTATCTTCTCTTTATTTTATTTTTATCGTGGATTATAATTTATACCTCCTCTAACTTATTTTTTGTGTCAAAATCAAAATCTCAGCATTATTACCTTAAAATATAAATTGACATATCTTCAGTTATTCTTTGCTTAAAGACAACTCCAAGTATTGCATATTATTTGCTAAGATTTTGTTTTTTCTTGTCAGGTAGATTATTTTATTTGTTCATAAGAATTTTTTCGGTGTGGAATCGTTGAAGATAGATTATTCAAATTTAGGCTGTGCATTATCATGACGGCCTGATTCTTTCTTTACTCGTATTGAAGAACTATTCATATCTGCGTATTCTGTTATTACGTTTGGAATATAACTGTTTTTCAAATGTATATATGGTATCTACTAATTGTTGTTACGGTTGACTTTTTTTTAATTATCTGTTATTCGTTTGAAAGAATTACTTTTTTAATTTTTTGTATTGTAATCTTTTTATCGCATTTAACAATTTACAGTTTTAATATTTTTGTAATATATTTTTTTTATCGTTTTTAGCAGTTTACAATTTCAATATATTAAAAATATTACTATCACTTGCTAACTATTTGAAGAAATTGTGTTTAGTAATATAATTATAGTTTTTTATTATTATTTATGGTCCGAGTACCTTACGAAATTAATATTTCTTTTCTTCCAAATATTAAATTTATTGACATGGGCACCCATGGAGTCACGTGACACGCATACATATTAGAAAAATAGGTGAAAATGAAAATGAAAATGAGAAGAAAGATTCTTGGGACCCACCTAACCCGACTAGCTTGACGGTGAAAATTAAAACGCACATCTATTTAATTAACGAGACCGACGCTGTAGCAGAATACCAATAATACCCAAAATCCCCTTACAAAAATAAACGGAAGAACAAGGCTATTTTTGTAATTCAAATAGCTTAAAACAGACTCCAGTTGATTACTCATTTGTCTTCCTCCCCGCTGTCTCTCTCTCATCGACTCTCACATAAACCACCAACTGAAAATAAGAAAAACGGAGCTCGCAATTTCGGCAGAGATCTAGAGTGAGAAAATAAACAGAGCGAAAAAGATCTAGAGAGAGAAAGTAGAGAGAGAATGAGGGAAATTGGGACGCAGGTGGTGGACGGTAACAACAATCACCATAGCGCCGCCGCATCGTCACCTCCGCAAGCGTTGCTTGAAAGGCTCAAGGATTACGGTCAAGAAGACGCTTTTGCCCTATGGGACGAGCTCTCTCTTGAAGAACGTGACCTTCTCGTCAAGGACATCGAGGTCTTTTACTCATTTCATTTCCCCTCTATGCTCGTCACTGGTTAAATTGAATTTTTATGAAATTGAATCTAATTTTGTTAAAAACAATGTTGATTGAAGAACGTGGATCTTTCGAGGATTGATCGGATTATTCGATGCTCACTTCAATCACATGGTCTGTATTTTTTTTTTCTCTATATTACGATGTAAATATTTGATAGTTATATATAAGCTCAATGTGTTAGTTTATAATTTAGGGCTTCCGGCTGCGGCAATTGAGCCAGTACCGGAGAGTAGTTTGTCTACTGTGGAGGACAGGAAGCTTGAAGATAGAGAAAAATGGTGGAAGATGGGATTGAAGGCTATCTCGGAAGGCAAATTAGCTGTATTACTTTTATCTGGTGGCCAGGTATTATTACGTTATATTTTGTTCATTCTTGAGGCTTGATTATTGATTAGTAATATTACTTTATAGTTCAATTATCATAATCACATAAATATGAAAAAGTGGATTTGAATTGTTTAATAGACTTTAGTAAAATGGTAGTTAGGTGAGGAATCCGGATGTGAGAGTTTGGTATAATGATGCCTTTTGGGGTGTCGGCAATTTAATGATGGATATGTGACACAAAAAAGGAGAAAAAGGTAACTTTATTATGCTTTAATGATACTGGGGTTATATTAATACTACCTCTGTTCCTAAAAGATTGTCCTTTAAGGTTTTTGCACATGAATTAAGAAAGTCATTTAATACTACTACTTCCGTTCCTAAAAGATTGTCGTTTAAGGTTTTGGCACATGGATTAAGAAAGTACTACCTCCGTCCCACAATAAGTGATTTTTTAGGCTTAATATTTTTTCCCAAAATAAGTGATGTGTTAGAACTCCAATACAAATTTTACAATATTTTCTCATATATGCCCTTATGCATCCAATGGTATTTATTGCGTCTTGCAATCACTACAATTAAATGACACTCATTAACTCTTCAACTTCAAAGAAAATATATTAAGGGTATTTTTGCCATTTTATCTTGTGTATTGGTATGTGTGATTTAAGCTAAAAAATCACTTATTATGGGACGGAGGTAGTATCATTTATCAAGTAAACTTTGTTTGAAATTCCATCACTACTCCTTTATGGGAAGTTGAAAACTATTAATACAAGGGAGATAATTTCTTGGGACAATGAGAGAAGGTAGAGATAATATAGGAAATAAATAATTTATTCTCCTCGAAAGTTGTAAACGACAAATTTTTTGAACAAATTTTTTCTTCTAAAACGACAATCTTTTAGGAACGGAGGGAGTATCATTTAACAATTAGAATTTGTTTAAAATTCCATCATTACCTATTTATGGGAAGTTAAAAACTATTAATACAAGGAAGATAATTTTTTGGGACAACGAGAGAAGGTAGAAGTGATATAAGAAAGTAAATAATTTATTCTCCTAAAAAGTTATAAACGACAAATAGATTGGAATAAATTTTTTCTTCTAAAACGACAATCTTTTAGGAACTGAGGGAGTAGAATCTTCTAAAGGAGTAGCAAATTATGATCCATTTTTTTTGAAATCATTTCTTTTGTAAAATAAGAAAATGGGATTCTTACACCAGAGCTCATACAGAAAGCTTTAAGGAAAATGAAATTTCCAAGATGATTATGTTCGGTTTAAGGATATGAGGAAAATAATTTTGGAAAATATTTGAGAGTATGTTTTAATGTTTTGAATGTTGAACATGTTACTATTGTCTTGTTATGGTAGAACTTGAAGATGAAATTGGGGACTAACTCAGGACCTTTTGTCGACTTTTATATATTTAGGACATATACCGAGTCAAATCTCGAGTCCGGAACAAATCTCGGGTCAAATTCCAAGTCTGAATCGAATCAAATCTATCCAAAATAAGGCCTTAAACCACTAGCACTAATAATATTTTCTTGGGTCATCTTAGCCCAACACAGGCTCACCCAAAAGGCCATGACTAAAGGTATTATTGGTAGTTACTTAATTTCTTATATATACAGACTGTGGTGTTACAAACTCCCTCACTTAAATTTTTGACGTCTCCCTCGGAATCGATCACACACAGTCCACAGATCTTTGCGTGCCACCTCCGGACCTCTCTTTTTTCATTGTGGGATAATACCACTAGCCTTCGTGCCCCACCTTCGGTAACCCGATTGGATGATCCGACCCGATTTCGGGAGTTGGTTCTGATACCATATGGAACAACCCGGGTAAAATTCCGAGTCCGAAACAAATCTCGGATCAAATCCCAAGTCCGAATCGAATTCATCCAAAATAACTTTAAACCACTGACCTAATAATATCTTCTTGGGTCATCTTAGCCCATCACAGACTCACCCAAAAGGTCATGACTGAAGGTACTATTGGTAGTAACTTAATTTCTTATATACATACAAATTTTTCCCATATCTTTCGATGTTGTGACTGGGGTGTTACATATACTCCCTTTTCCCAATATATATATGCTATGTTATTGTACCTGCTTGCCTAGATGGCCCTATCTTTGCACGTTCCACCAACTGCTACCACAATTGGAGAAAATTCTGACTTTCACTTGACAAAGTTTCAAATCGTCTATATAAACCTCAAGGTAAAATATGTTTAAGATAATTGAAAATATAATGCATAAATCTGTTTTCTGAACATCACAAAATTCATTTGGAATTCCTTAGCAAAAATTATTGCTGGATGTAAACCTCAAGTAAAATATGTTTAAGATAATTGAAAATATAATGCATAAATCTGTTTTCTGAACATCATAAAATTCGTGCGGAATTCCTTAACAAAAATTATTGCAGGATGTAGAGAGTACTCGTGAGTTCAACCAAATAAGACCCATAGATCATAAGTTGCTGTTCTTGTTCAGAAATTTTGAAAAGACTAGTTGGCTATAAACTGAAGAAAAAATGAATAGAAATATTCCGGTAGACTATTTACCTTAACTAATCTTCATTAACCAGTGTCTAGACTCTAGAGTGTGTTCCATGTCAAATTAGAGATCTACCTCTATCCTTGTTTCTATTGAATCTATTCTATCCTTTCAAATTTTCTATGCATTGTTGTGCTTTATTACAAGTCCTGCTGTATTTTCATGTAAAGACATTCTCACTTTTGCGTGAATGACCCGAGTTGCTTGAAACATTGTTCTGTTCATCATATCTTTATACCTTTTCAGCTATATGATACTTATTTATTATTTATCCAACAGGTTCTTGAATGTATTTTCTCATGATTATTTGACTGCAGGGAACTCGACTCGGAAGCTCAGATCCAAAGGGATGTTTTAGTGAGTAATTTCCACTTTAATACTAAACCAAATATTACTTTAATTTAAGATTTATTACCACAGCTCTCTCTGTGTATACATGTGCATGGGCTCCCCTTGCTTAATTCATCTAGAGTAGTTATATCTTAACTGGGTATTTTCATTTTACTTTTTTATTCTCAGTCGAAACCCTTATTTAATACTGTAAGACCCTACAGTAAATTCACATTATTCAGGAGAAATACGTATAAATGTCGATTACTTAAAATATTCAGAACTTTTTATTTTTTCTGGAACCTTGGTGATTTGGTTTCTCTTTGTGAAATTATGGATACATTAGAGATTCCAATATCTCTCTTCTCTATGTAGATTTGATTCGTAATTTATTTGTATTCATTGTTCCAGATATTGGACTTCCATCTGGGAAGTCACTTTTTCAACTTCAAGCTGAGCGAATTTTGTGTGTTCAAAGATTAGCATCTCAATCTGTAAATGAGGGTGAGCATCATGTTTATGTTGTTTATGATTATAGTTCATTTGACATGATCTCTTAATAATGTTATTACATGCAGGCTCTGCTGGCTTTGTGCCAATACATTGGTACATAATGACTAGCCCATTTACTGATGATACCACACGCAAATTCTTTGAAAGCCATAAATATTTTGGCCTTGAAGCTGATCAAGTAAGATTTCCGCATAATTTCAACTTCGACTGAGTTGTAGATTCTTGTTTTTGCTCGTCCTTAAAGACAATTTTTTACTGCAGGTTACCTTCTTCCAGCAAGGCACAATACCTTGTGTTTCAAAGGATGGCAGATTTATAATGGAGAGTCCATGTAGAGTATGTCTTCCTCTTGGCTTCTGTGGTTTATGTTCATGCTTATCAGATAGCACAAATTCTGATCCCTTTAATGATTTTAACGGCGCTTTCATTTTTCATTGAACATGCATTAATCATTTAAATATTTCTTCCTCTGTCCTGCTTAATTGCTTCCTTTATTTTCTCATGGACTTTAAGAAAGTTGAAATATTGTGTAATTCTAACGAACTACTAAAATAACCGTTCTTTATGAACCCCACCCAGTTAAAGAGTACTCTAAAATAATGGGCAAATAGGTCAAATTTATATTAGACAAATGAGAGAAATTACTTTTGGGACGTTTAGAAAGGAAGGGGTAGTAACTAAAGTGGGACAAAGGGAGTATATTTTATCGAATTATATCAGGTTCGCTAATCAACTAGGTATACAAAACAAAATTAGGTACGAGGAACTCTACCTATGGAAGAATGCACAAGACATTTAAGTTCTCATACCACAATTTGGAACAACAGTACCGAGTATGCGGAACTCAAGCGAGACAGTAAGAGTTCCTAGTAACCCTCGATGAGATTACTTGTAGCTGTAAAATTGATTTAATTTGAACCTTGTTAAGTTGTTCAACTCAATGTTAGAGAGGGAGGGTGAGTGCATAAAAGTTTCACTTACTTCCATGACATTCTCAAAAGAACATTTCTTATAATCTTATCTACATGACCTGATGTCAGCATATGTGGCAACATTGCCTAATAATGTAAACTCTAAACTTGTACGAATCAAATTTAGTTGCAAGAGTTCAGCGGTTAATTCTTGTTGGGGAATAAATCTCTATTGTCTTTATTATATAAATATTAGCACATCATTTAGATTTAATGTACTAATGACAAACTTATAAGTTATTAAGTTATCAAATGAATTATGACAATTTATCTTTATGACTTTAATAAATTGACTGGTCCAAATTTAGTGCTATGTGGAGCAAAACCCGGAAGTATGTTTTACTAGGAAAAGGAGATTGTTCCTTAGTGTTACTTCCCCCAATTTGGAGGGGGTCAGAGGAAGGGAACAGAGAGCTTAACAAATCGAGTACCCTAAAAAGATGCCAATAAGAAAATAGAAAAAGAAAAGAATGTTTTTTACATGATTACATCTATTTCTACACAAATGTTGCAAGCTCTGCATGATTTCATGTAACTATCACATTTTATTAAGATCTGGGTTATTTCTAATTATATTACAGACATTTGAATTACGCAAGATGATTCTAATAGTATTTCCACTTCGCAATCCTAAACCATTACGGTTGATTTAAGTGAGTATTGCCGTCGTTTGTGCTGTTGTGTTCTCAGATATGCTTATTTTCTAAAGGGTATTAAAAACACCTTTAGAGATTTGTAGACAACTCCTTAGTGGTTATTATGGCTCAACATCTCATCTTTTTGACGTCTAATGAAACTTACTTGATTGTTGTATTAGGATACATTCTCCACTAATACTTTAAGTTTGTGCTTCTGTGGGACCCACCAGATACCCTCCATTACACTTTTCACCAAATCTCAGCCATAACATATTATGTGACAAAAAAAATACTAGATTTACTGAGCCAATAATTGTGTCACTGGTTTCACCGCTAAAAGTTATATTTGTCGTTAAATGTGTATTGGGAGAAATTGAGTAAAAAGTGTAATGGAGGGGGTCCTTATCCATATATATGGTAGTGATGGGAATTTAAATTTGTAAAGCCAGGTAGCAAAGGCTCCAGATGGAAATGGAGGAGTGTATTCAGGTATACCATAACATGAAATTGATTATGTATTTTATTTCTTGAAAATAGAGTGCATCATGTTCATCACCACTGAGTAACCCTTGTTATGTTTCTCGTTGATTGGACAAAAGCTAAATGGTTTTTGGACTGTATGTCAATATATCAGCATTGAAATATTCAAGGTTACTGGAAGATATGACCATGAGAGGAGTTAAATATTTGGATTGCTATGGAGTTGACAATGCTTTGGTGAGGGACTCCCTTTCCTTGTACTTTCTTAGTTATTTCATCATTTGAAAATAAATTTTATTCAATTTAGAGTTTTATAACGTTGTTTGTTAAGCAGGTCCGTGTTGCTGATCCTACTTTCCTGGGTTATTTCATCGACAAAGGTGTAGCTACTGCGGCAAAAGTCGTCCGTAAGGTAACTAATTTCTGCTGGTCCTTGTGGACATATGTGAAGTTCAAATTTTGTTAACTTGTAATCAGCAATAGTATTTCCAATATAATTCACCAAGTGATATGAGGGACTCAACAGTCTCTAATAAGTATTTTCGAACTTTTCTTTATCCTTAATGAGTAGGGCAGAACATTGTTAGGGTCACAATTAAGTACATGTATATGACACAAAAAATGCAGACGAAAGTCTAATACGAGACAAAACTATACACCAAATCATTACTTTGAAACAAGGTAAGGAACTTGCATAGGGCAAACTTTTTTAGGCACAATTAATGAAGATCTTGAGCACATGCTTCAGCCTGTGATAAATCAACTTGACCACATTCTGCTCTTTCTGGACAAATCAAAGATTTCAGAAAGGAGCAACTGTGCAAACTGTCCAAGTTCATGTTAAACTGTGGATCAGGTTCAGTAAACTGAGATCTCACAACTAAACAAAAGCATAACATAGTGCACACCTGAAATTGATGGTAGAAACTCCGTAGCAGTGAAAGTTGATGTAGATTGTGAAAAGGTCAAAGAAAGAAAAAGGTTCAAACAGGTAGGAAATTTGGATTTTGGCTCAATCTCAAAGTGGGTCAACTGAATTATTATTAGGCAGTTCATAATTTAGTTATTTGTTATTGAATTATGTTTCAGACTTTCTAAAATGGTCTCAAAGAGTCCTTTAGTATTTCAAGCGAGTCATTTAATGACGTCCTCGGTATCTTAGGTTGATTGTATTTTTGTTCAGTTTATGAAGTGTAAGGGGCTAGAAAGTTCTTGGAGAGTTGGAGTCCTATAAATATTGGTATTTGAGCTATTTTGAAGCAGAGATAAGTTGAAGGAAAATCTCAGATTGTGTTTGATGCATCTTTTCCTTGGTCACGAGGCCTAGGAACCCTAGATGTGAGGTCTAGTTTATCTCTTTTCTCTTTTCCTCTCTTTCATTTCTTTGTTTCTAGCTTGTCCCACATCAAAAGTGCTAGTATAAGTTGGTTAGCAGTCTTTTCATGTTCATGATATATTCTTCACCGCCAAAATATGTAGCACTTCTCCTCTATAAACCATACTATCATCTGATGTTTCATTAAATCAATAAATTACTTGCTGTAGTTTTAAGAAGTCCTTTCACTGATTTCCGAGGCATTACCACTTAAGGAACTGAATTTAAAGAGGTATGCCCAGCATGTACACCTCAAATGTAGCTTTGTTAATCTAAAATGACAAGCTTAGAGAGGTGAGAGCTTTAAATATTTATTCCATTTAGTATCAACAGTAATTACAGGGGACAAAAGTAATAGTTAATTGAAACTTAGTAAACGTTTAATTAATCCCTTCTTGATTAATCTGATTGCAGGCTTACCCACAAGAAAAAGTTGGTGTGTTTGTAAGGCGTGGAAAAGGTGGGCCTCTAGCTGTGGTTGAATACAGCGAGTTAGATTCATCACTGGCTAGTACAATAAATCAGGAAACTGGTCGGCTTCGTTTCTGTTGGAGTAATGTATAGCTTGTTATCACCTTGCTTATTTTACTCTTTCTACTTTTTATTGTTTCCTTCTTTTTACAGGTGAAGTAATGTTTCTTTAGACAAATTGCATACAGATGACATTGTTGAGAAAGTTAGCTGTTTTGACTAATTTAAGTTCCTGTGCTGAATGATAGTGTTCATCACACTCATAAAAATTGCATTGTGCTCTATGGATCTGATCAAATATAAATTTATTTTGCCTCATTCAAACCACTGCTTTGTGATTTAACTATAGAAAATGAATGATGTCTTTACATTGTTTCTCTCTCGATCAACTGCATTTTCTGATTTACTGGTGCTCTTTTTTTGCTTCAGGTTTGCCTGCATATGTTTACTGTGGATTTTCTGAATCAAGTGGCAAATGGCCTTGAGAAAGACAGCATGTCAGTAATGTCATCTTGATTTGTTTATGTGGTTTTGGTTTCTTTGACATCTGATGTAGCTCATTAACTCTTTTCATTCCAAAAGAATGATCTAACTAGGTATTCTTGGATAGAGAAAAAACTGGTCACTTTTAGCAGGTGGAGTTCCACTTATGTTGAATTTCACTAGTATGGCGTGCCGTGCTTGACCTTGAGCACACTATAAAGCTCTGCTTTCTTATATGACATGTGGAACAATACTTGCTGTGTGTAAATACCTTGTATATTTTTCCATGCTCCAAATCTTCGCACCTGCACAAACACATTATATGATTAAAAGCTTCTTGATATCATGAACCACGTGGATGCTAAATTTATTATGTGAAAGAGAGAAATTTGATTTCTACTCTTAACTTTTTTGTTGAATTTATTTTGAAACTTTTATAAAGGAAATATAAAAAAAATTCCAAGTAAACCTACGGAAGGTTTCTTATGTCGCTCAGCAAGTTGTGTACATCTTTCTGGAATAGTGTTTTGGTGTGCCCTTCTTTTATGCACGTGCTTCCTTGTTTTTGTTTTACAATTTTTTCATCTCCAAAATTTGACGTATGTTAATGATCATGATCAGGATGATGAATCCATTAAATAATCTGTGTTTCTGAAAGTTGTAGGGTAGATCGATATCATGTAACCACAACTAACCTTTTTGGTTTCCATTTTTCTATATTTTTCTATATGATCTGTTGGTATTATGGCCATGCTTTATGTTAGTGATGGCCTTTTTGGTCATCTCTCTCCCCCCCCCCCCCCCGCGGCAAGTGTCAAATGGTCACTTCTGCATCATTTTGTACCACCTCTCTTTAAAGGTTTCTGGCTTTCCTATTTGTGATGCATTTTGTCTTGCTTTAAAGTTAGAACTGTACTGCATTTTTGTATAGAGTTAATATCTAGTTAATAAGCTATTGGCATCTCAATGCAACTGTTGATTTCTTCAGCCAAAGCAGTTTTCAATTGTTAAATCATTGCTGTAATATTGTTTTTTACACCTATGCAATGTGAATACAGTTACCATCTTGCTGAGAAGAAAATCCCTTCAATTCATGGATATACACTGGGATACAAACTAGAGCAATTCATATTTGATGCTTTTCCTTATGCACCTTCCATGTCACTTTTCGAGGTAATATGTCTGTTCTTTTCTCTAAAACCCTGCATTGTCTTTTCAGCTTTGGCTCACTCTGTTTTGGGAAGTATGATAAAAACTTATTACTCGTTTATAAATAGGTATTGCGTGAAGAAGAATTTGCTCCAGTTAAAAATGCCAATGGGTCGAATTATGACACTCCGGATAGTGCTCGCCTGCTTTGTCTCCGTCTCCACACTCGTTGGGTGGTTGCTGCAGGAGGCTTCTTAACGCATTCAGTGCCCTTATATGCAACTGGTAATTTGATATTATTCTTTACATATTGCTGTATTCAACATAAAGGCTAAAAGACATTTAATCATATAAGCTAAAAAGGGTGGAAATGAACAATGTGAATAAGGACTTGGGGGTCTTGGCCAGAAAACAATGGATTGCAGAAAAAAAAAATAGTTCCTTAACAACCGGCCTATCTGATATTGTTTAAACGCTGGGAAAAGATAGCAGAGGACGTACCAACATGTGAAATCGATAGATCTTGATAAAACATTCATTTTGTTCTGGTTTCTCATCATATATAACAAATTTGTTCTATCATCTTGAGTGCAGGTGTAGAGGTTTCGCCACTTTGTTCTTATGCTGGAGAAAACCTCGAAGCTATATGTCGCGGTAGAACATTTCACGCACCTTGTGAAATCTCATTCTAGTTAAATTTGGCCATAGATTTTTATTTGTGAGGCTTTTTCTTTTTTTTCTTCTGGGTTTTGCCCCTTTCTAATATAGAATTTGTACTAATGATTCCCTGTCAGTCACACTGCTATTACGGGAGAGTACATTAGTGGGTGTAATGCTAATGCTCGATTTGTAAGGTTTTTGGCTAATGTTCCAGCATGGTTTTAATCTATATTCTTTAATATTTCTCTTCAGCTGTGAGTTATGGCAATTATTTACATTTTTTGAGCTGTTCACCCCCTGCTGCACCCACAAAAACAAAATACTGACTAACCCTCCTTCCACCCTTTACCTGCGGGACGCTAGTATTATGTGGTGGTAAAAAAAATAAAAAATTACTCACAACCTTTTCTTTTCTTTTTAATTTGGGATTGTCTTCTCATTTTTTAATGAGTGGATTAAAGTTTTTTTTTTTTTTTGACTTAGAGAATTGTCTTTTCAATTAGGAGATTAAACTTTTAATTTTTTTTCATTACGTCTAATTGATAACGCTACGTCAGAAAATTGATTACATGACAGCGACACGTGACTAAAAAATATTCGTGTAATATTTAGTTTCATTTTAACGTTTATTCAATAAATTTTTTGTAACAAAAAGAATAAATATAAAACTATTATTAATTTTTTTAAGTAAATTTAATAACACTTTTACCCCTTTTAGTATAAAAAAATTAATTAAATAAATATTAAAATATAATTCAATAAGTATTTTTTAAACATGTGTGTCGCTGTCAATCAGCACACCGCAATCATCAAATGTGATCAACAGATGAACTGAAGTACTGCTTTTTGTTCCTTTTATAATCCAAATACCTTAAATGGTTAAATAGTACACACCGGTGTTTAATTATTTTTTTTATCAAAAAAAATATTTAATATTAAAATTAACCATTTTTATTAATATTATAATTCATCTTTATTATGTTTTAATTCATAAAAAATGATAGTTTTTAAATTTTTATTAATTACTTATAATATATATTTTTATATGGGAATATGGAGGTACACAGCCATATAACTTTTAAAGTAACATACTCTACGATCGTAGAGTAGTCCCCAGATAGTAGAGTGAATTCACTCTACGATCGTAGAGTGAATTCACAAATCGTGGAGTGACTACTCTACGATCTTAAAATAAAATCACTCTACGATCGTATACCGTGTAACTTTAAAAATTACACGGTTGTATACCTTTATTTTTACCTTTTTATATATTAATGACGTCACTAGGTCAATAACACTCTGACAATCCTTGGCTATGTTTACTTATTAAACGCATGTAAGAAACAAAGAGTGGCACCAACAACCCTTTTGAAAAGGAGATGTTTAGTAGAATCAATAAGTGGGGGAATATTTTGACATTTTCTGGCAACATTTATTTATTTTTTTGTAATAGCTCTCAAAAAATGTATAATATTTATTTTAACTGAATTTTTTTTATAAAAAAACAGTGATTTAAGTATAATTTAGATACAGACCCTGTTTCTTGTATCAGTTGTATGTATCCAAATTACACATAAATCACTGTTTTTTATAAAAAATTCAGTTGAAATAAATACTATATATACTACAAAAAAAAAAGCAAAAAACCAAAAATAAAAAAAAATGTCACTAGAACGCTACAAAATATCCCCATAGAAGGACTCGTAGTAGAATAGAATGAAATACATTCCAAGTAGAAAACATTTTCTCTGTGGCAGGTCTTGTTAGTGTCCGACTCCTCCCCCAAAACATTTTCTTCTCCAAAAATTCTAGGCTGACCGGGAGTGACGACCGGTTCAATTTTTATTTTATTTTTTGATATTACCTCCCAAAAAATATGTAGTATTTGTATATCCAATTTATACCTAAATCACTGAATTTTGCAAAAATTATGCCACTCCCGGTCCCGGTCCCGGAGAAGAACTCTTTCTTCTCATCTGCATTAGGAAAACAAGGAATATAAACTGACTGTTATATTTTAAAGGGTTCATTAAAAGCACCAAAAATGAAAATGCACCATGAAAACTTCCTTGACACAATATTCCACCTTCATAAAAATACCTACCTTTATAACCAGAACTAAAAATCGATTCCATATGCATGCTTAACAATATGGCGATACCCCAAGAAGTGGCTCCATGCTAGCCAATTGATGCCGCAAGAACTTGTAAACTGATTCAGTTGTCATGGCAGCTATTCTAATGACAACACCACTTCCCTGCAAAAACAAAGTTGCACAGATTAAATTGATGACTGAGAAACACAACTTGATTGTTAACATACAATTATATATTAATGACAATTACTATCATACATACATGCCACATCCTAGTCATTTCAAATTTCACATAATAATTATTAGAGGTAACAATAAGGGTGAGCTCTCGGTTTTTTCATTTTTAACTTAATCAAAAAACCAGTTATGATCCACACACATGTTCACTGAGAATGTCTATTGTGCAATTATGTGAAAAATCTCTTAACCGTCCATTGTAATTAACAAAGTTAGATCACTAAACTGGCAAAAGGCAGTCAAAAGTGCTTACATATATCACAATGCCAGTACTAGATCAAAATATTTGAGGTTGACAATAAAGTTACTGAAGAATTCATTGAGCTTTTATAAATTATATTCTTAACCTTTCAACATTATTAATAAAGTTATCAGATCACCCAATTAAAAGGGAACCAAGATGCTTACATATATTAAACACGATTACCCTAGACCAAAATATTTGAGGTCGATAGACTCAGAAAGCCAGCAAACTTAATGTGCCCTGGAATGGAACTTGACATCGCAAGTTTCCAATACTCAATCCAGATAACATGATGAGCACTCACCATTCCAAGACTGTACGGAAATTCAATGGAAATACCTTAGGACCAAAGGGACTGCAAGAAGCGACAAAGCTTGGCTTGGTCAAATAATGAGATGTATGTGGACTTGAGTAGCTCCGTAAGCTAGTAGCAGGGATGTGTAATTGCTCAGACATCATATTCTGAACATCTTCTTTAACTTTGTCTTGGACATGCTTTAACTTTGGCCTACAACCAAGAAGCCACATCTTAGGATTATTCACATTCCAATCATCCTTTTATAATACGGTAAATGAAAAACAGGATGGTAAAGGAAGGGGGTAACAGAACAAAATAAAATATAATGACTGCCTACCCCAAGAGTATGACCATTGCAATAACTTGGTAGTCTTGCATGTGTTCCGCAATACTACTAATGCGTCCCTGCTCTAGAAGTACCTGCAATAAAAGTAAAATCCAGTTGAAATGATAGACAAAGAGACAAAGTTGGGGTAACGAAATGCATGAGCCTCAATTCTAAATTTTTACAAATATCTGAAGGAAAAGTTCTCAAAAAATGTAAATGAGACTATTAACCAACTTTGATTTCAGCTATCTTCTAATCACTACAGAAGCAGAAGCCACCGGTGGAAGTTCACAAGAAAACAGAAAAGTATGACTGAAAATGTTTACATATGAAGAAGAAACAAAAAGGGAAGGAAATCTGAGAGAACTGAGTTGGTGCAAATGAAAGGAAACCTTGAAGAGAAGCGAATAATGGAAAGGATAATAAGACGAGCACAAACTCTGGAAATAAAAAGGAGAAAGAAGAGAAGGTTCCATCCCTACTAACATAATACAACAGAACAAATGGCTTTTCAAAACAAAAACTTGTGAAAAATATGAAGTACCACATATGGTTTACCCAAAATTCCACCTGAACAACTGGAGTCCTTTCAGTTATATATATATATATATATATATATATATATATATATATATATATATATATATATATATATATATATTATAAACCTGTGTTTTTGAGCTGTATGACACAGTAAAATTGAGTGTTTTTTTGTTGCTACGTATCATTAGTTTATCGATTGTATCACTTGGCTCAAAACCACAAGAGACTTTTCATAGTTTTTAGGACATCTGGTAATTTGCATTTTTATTCCAGAAACTTAAACAACATGATGATGCAAAGAAACCAAAGGATGATGTAGGATAACAGGACTGTGACATTCAAGAGTCAATATATACTTAGTGAAGTCAATCTCTAGTCGCAACTTAATTTGTATCAGCTAAAAATGAAAGAAAATTCTCAGAAAAACTGTTTTATAAATCCATCAAGAAGATTTGTACCGTGTCAAGAAACAAAGGCTCATCTCCTTCCAAATATATGTGGTTTGTGCTTTTATATAGTCCAAAATCCCATTTCTCTCCACTTTCATGACGCCCACTAGTAATCCAATCAACAATGAGCAAGCTTGAATCAGACATAATTCTGAATACTTGCTTCTGAGAGTACTTTGCAGTTGAAAAACACGTCACTGGATGTGGAATGACAACCAAAAGGGCATCACTCCCAATTCTTGCCTACTGCATGGCATAAATTAGCCACCGTTATTAAACACGGTTTGTGAAACAATTAGCCAAAGAGAAAAGATGACACAGGTAAAATTCTCTTATATAGCTGAATACAAGTTCCAAGAACATTAGCTTTGTGTTTCTTGAAGAATACAACCTAAACTAATTCCAAAGAATATTATGTTATGTGTATGCTTAATTAGTGATGACTTATTCAACCAACAAAAAGACAGAAGTTTCTTGCATAATACAATAAACTGATAGTCACGTTAAATTTTTGCAGAGTATGACCGGAAAATATTCCATGATTTTCTTATATATTCAATGGAAAGATAATTGGCCAAAAAAAACGATACTCAAGATTCCAAAAACAAAGAAGTCTCATTTGCAAATATTAAGGATGCATTTTTATTCCATGTTTACCACTAAAAATAATAAATTATTAGTTTAGTAGTGATGACATGATAATGGAATTATGATGGCAAACTTGAGGACATGGTGTTATTTTGTACTATTATCAATAAAAAGAGGACTTTTTTAGTGGAGCAAAAAAAAATTGGCAACCGAGGGAATTTGTTTTTAACCGATCCATAGTAGTCTCATCATGCGTGTGGGTAACATAAACATATCGAAAACAACACTTTTCCATCCAATTTCATGAACAATAAGAACCATATATTACTCTGGCTGGACAGAAAGGCTAATGTAAATACTAAATAGTAACAAAATGGCAAATTTTATTAGAACGTATTATTCTAATAAATCCTTTCATAATCACAAACTTAGACAACCAAGGTCTTGTATATCCACAACAGGCCGTTACCTCAAAGATTTGTTCAGAGCACTTTGATGCCACACATTTGTATACCTATATATAAAATCAAATCAGAATATACAGAATTTAGAAAACAGTCAATGAACAGAAGCAAATGGTAGTTAAAAACCCAACCTTTGTTGAAGCCTGGGTGGTCAAAACTGCTGTACAACCATCTCCAATTGTGAAATCACATGATATGGAATCTCCCTTAACATACCCAGTACATAAATATCCATAACAAACTAAAAAAATAATGGGAAAAATCAATCAGAGATAAATAGGAAAAAGCTATACATACAGAAACAATTCCACCACCATAAGTGAGGGTATAAATCCATACAGCATCAGTTTGGGAGGAGCCCACCTGAAATTAAAACCAAAGCTATGAACTGAAACCATTATCCAAATAATTTACAGATTTTGTTGATATTATGATTAATCTTAAATGGGTTATGCTAGCCTATAGAAACTAGAATATCATTTGGTATATAAAGAGAGATAGAGACTAGTGTATTAATCAATCACTGACCTTTCTGGGAATGATGAATTTGAGGGGATACTTTGAGAAGCATCTTGTTACCGTTGACTTCCCTCCTACTCTCTCCACTACCAACTTTCCCGTTTCCATTTCGCCCTTTTTGTGTTCCATATTTTTAGTATATTACAAGCAATTGCAAGATAGCAAGTTTACAGCATCAGGTGTTCGCTGCAGTATTTATTATGCGAACTTGCGAAGCATTATAAAATTCTATAGAGAGATGGAAGTGTTATCTTTGACAATTGAGGAGCTACTATGAAACTAATTGATAACTTATAGGTTATGATATGTAATTCGGCCAAAAAATAATAGACCCACAAAAAAATGCTTCGTCAATCGTCTCTCAGCTTCCTCTTCAGTGAAGGACGCCTCGACCCACGTCCCACAACAACTCACTGGTAGATTTCTATTTCTCTCTCTATATTTTTCCTCCTATCCGGTCTCCCGGATTTTCATTTTTTTTTTTTGCTTTTTTAAAATAATTAAAAAAATTTAATATTTTATGAAATTGAAATTTTTATATAGTGTTTTAGATGTGATTTGGATACGTATATGTATCCAAATCACGCCCCCAAAATATTGTATTATAGAAAAAATTTCAGTTCCATAAAATATTAAACTTTTTTTAGTTGTTTTTATAAAAAAAGCAAAAAAAAAACCGGATTTGACCTGATCCGCTGACCGCTGTGTATATATGTATATATACATACATATATACGTAAAGTAATGGGAACTCTAAATCCAATTCGAACTAATTCTGTGATTATTGAATTTATTAGCTTTGATTTGTTACTGTAGCTAGTAACATTAGCTTATACTATATGATTTGCCCTTCATTAGTATATGATATGGTTCCCATTTTTGGATTTTTGTAAATTTCAGGCGGTAGGCAATTGAGTTTATCAGATGTTAAAGTGAAAGGGTGACCAAATATATTGGGAATGAGTTTAATTTTGAGATTAAGGCATCCTTTACCAAATGGATTCTTTAGAGGACCCATTATTTCTCATGTGGCTGCACTTAACTCAACTTGGTTAACTCGGCAATTTGCTCAAGCTGCAAGGAAAGAGGAAGAAGAAGAGGAGGAAATTGAGTATGACCAAAGAAGGCTCCCTGCTGATTATGACCCAGCAACATTTGATCCCACGCAGCACCGGAGTCCTCCAACGGAACGCGTATGGAGGCTTGTAGATGAAATATCAGGACTTACATTAGTTGAGGTTGGTGAGTTGGGTTTGATTATGATGAAGAAAATGTGTATGAAGGAACCGCCAATTGTTGGTGTGATGAAATCAGGAGCTGGGTTAGCTGTAATGGGTGCAATGAAGGGACCAGCAGCAGCAACCAAGGAGGAGAAAAAGGCAGAGAAAACTGTGTTTGAATTGAAATTGGAGTCGTATGAGGCACCATCGAAGATTAAGATAATAAAGGAAGTCAGAACATAGCCAAGAAGTTGGTGGAGAAGATCCCTGCAGTGTTTAAAAAGGGGTGTCAAAAGAAGAAGGAGAACAGATTATCGAGAAGATGAAAGCTCTTGGGGCCAAAGTTATCATGGAATGAACTTAAAAGTGATCATGGGTATTTTTGTTTACCTTGTATCCTTTTCAATTTAGTTGATGTTTCGTAATGAAGATAAATGAAACATCTTAGAGGTCTGTTGGTTCAAGTTGACGAATCTGCAAATGATTTACATCTGATCTTGTTGCTTATAGAACTGAAATTTTAATGAAGAACTCTCATATTTTTGAGCCATAGGTTTTGCTTAATTTCTATTTAATTTTTATCACATGATGATGTCTTCTGAAAGAAAGGAACTTCTTTTTAACTTCATAGGATCAGCAAAAAAACATGTTAGATCATGAACTTTTTGGTATTAATGTGTTCCCTGAGTTTGTGGATCTACCTAGTATTCATTTTAGTTTCCTGTTTTGACTAAAGCACGTGTCTATTTTACTGTCCAATTTTGTTTTGGTTCATAGCTGCAGCAATCCCCCCTCCCCCTCCCTCTTTAATGAGAGTATTTTTTAGAAATATAGCATGTATATACAGAGAGAGATATAGATATGTGAATTTTTATCTATAGTTGTTTTTTACTGAGATTATTGTCAATATTACTAAGATATGAAATTAATAGAGTTCACCTTCGGGATTTGAGCTAGTAATGCTATTTGCAGTCGAGCATAGGACACAAATAGTTTTGAAACAGATTCTAAAGAATCTCTCTGTTGGAAGATAGACCTGATAAACAAAAATTACTGAAATGAAGGAGGTAAATGGATGGTTGAGAAGATCACGAAGCAAGAACATGTTTAGTAGTTGTAGTGACAATCTGTCAAAAGGTTTGTCCATTAGGGATTTCGAGGGGTGCAGCAACCACCTCAAAGTTTTTATATTTAGAAACATGTTTTAGGAGATGATGGACGGTTACTAGAGTCGCATTGTTTATGAGGATCATCGGTTAGATTTGTTCATTCCAGAAAACTGTCTCAACTAATACTGGTCAGAATGTTTGCTTGTTAGAAGAACACAGCAAAAACTTTGATGAACTGAAAGTGGATATTTGGGTCGTTTTTTCTTTACCTTGTAGACTGCATACAATTTATGTTTAGTACACTATATTAGGGAATTAATTAGTAGATAATCTCAAGGTGAGCCTGGAAAGGGGAGCTGCCTGCTTATGGAAGTAGTTAATGCTGGATCAAAATATTGCTATTTGACTTTTGAACTAGAAGTCGCATAGTTCAAAGCATGAATATATGTTTGTACGAATATGCCCTACAGGTAACTAGTAAGTTTATCAATTCTTATATCTTAAGTTGCTTAGAAGGTCTTTCTAAGCCAATTTGTGCTGGGAGAAACGAACATTGTACTGCTTCATCAAGAAAACTAAGGCATGTCTTAACTTTCCACTTGTACCTGAAATCATCTTAAACATTTGCTGAGCTGAGCTTCTAGCTTCCCTTCTCAAGGCTACTTCGATAGCTTTCTCTGACTAGACCTAATTAAATAGCAGCTAATAATCTAGACTTTTTGTCGTGATAATGTTATTGTTCACATATTTAAGGGCAGCTCACTGAAGCCATTCACATGGAGGGTAAAGCAGAGTAGTGGCTCAAGTTTAGTAATATTGAGCAACATAACTTATTAGAATTATGTGTAAATGCTCTTCAAATTTATTTGGTTTGCTAACATATAAGCGACATTACTAGGTCTCACCCGTTGCTCCAGCCTGACAAGTGAGAAGCACAACACTGTGCTTGGAACAATGCAAATACAGTGTGTTGGTTCTGGTAATTTAGTTTATTAACAGAGGATAAATAAGGCTTGTTTCTAACTTTGCTGTGTCCGAATTTAGTTAGCCTACAGAACATTTGCATTGTGATCAAATCAAAAATTCCCTACAAAATTTCCCTTGTTTGGTTTGGTTACTTTTGTAGCCCCTTGTGAAAGTTGGCAAACAGAGAACAAATCAGCAGCAAAACAAGGTAAATAAACATTACATCATTAGTGGCTCTCTACTGAATTCAGCAGCAAACAATAAAATAACTACTCCGTGTCTGGAAAAAAAGTATCATTTTCAATGTAAACTACGAAGTATTGACTCATTTTTCGGTGAGACGTAGTATTATTTTGATAAACCAATGAAGAACCATGATTAGTACACTGTCAAGTACAAGATAGATTATACCAAACGTCTCAAATTATTTGTCGCTAAGATATCCAAAACTCTATAGCTAGTACATTCATCCCCTAACTAAGGATATTCCACTATAGAAGGAAACCAAAGTGACATAACAAATTACAAAAACTCTCTTGCATTTGCTTCATCACTAGCACACATGCTAAAATACAGAAAGCAAAGGGCCAATATATGAACTACTATATAACTTTCTATCAATGCCTAAAGTGCCTCACATTGGTGAAGAGGAGCGAAACTCCATATTTGTTACAACAATCAATCGCATCATTATCTCTGATGCTTCCCCCAGGTTCCGCAATTACACCAACCCCGCTCTCACATGCTTCTTCAACTGCATCTTTCCAAGCTGTTTGTAGAAAATAGGCACTAGGTTAGAGTTGGACAAGAGACCACAAAAAGTTAGAGATCCTTGAAGTGGTATTAAACTGCTATTAGTTGAATAGATGGAACTTTACCAAATGGAAAGAATGCATCACTGGCCAAAGCTGCACCTTTGACCTCGTCTCCTGCTTTTCTTAAAGCTATCCTCAAACTTTCCAAACGGTTTGGTTGCCCACTTCCCATACCTAACATACAATTGTTCTGCAACATAACGGCAATGGTCAGAGAGAATTTTTGCAGGAAACAGAATTTTGAAGCTATGGTTAATTTTAAAGGTTCAGAAATTCACTAACCTTTGCAATCACAATAGCATTACTCTTCACATGCTTCACACACAGCCATGAAAACTTTGCATCACAAAGCTCACTATCTAGTGGGGCCTTCTCAGAAACTGCTTTGAATTGGACATCTTCCGGAGTTAAATCATCAGAATCCTGAGCTAGCCAACCTCCACCAACTTGTCTAAGTGAGAGCTTCCCTTTACTGTTTTTGCTTGCCTCGAGGATTCTCAAAGTCTTAGACTTTCCACGGAGGACCTCAAGCCCCTTTTTTGTATACTTGGGAGCAACAACAATCTCATAGAACATTCGAGTTTCTCCATCTGTTGGACTTCTAAATTCTCGTATATCCTTGGCAAGAACCTTTCAAACACATCAAAGTATACATCAGGATGTATTAAAAGGCACTATGGACATGAACAATGCAGCAGAGTAATTCCCATAGGATTTTCTTTTGTGCACTGTCTTTGTGCGTGTGTGATGAGAGGGAGGAGAGGGGGGGGGGGGGGGTGATAGTATGCGAGCTTGCGTACTAAATTGGGTTCCCTACCTTGCTATGATGCAGTGTGATTGGTGAAATGACGTGTCCAAGAAGGTTGTATCAATAAGAGCTCAACCAGCAAAAAGTCATATTAGATCTTGTAAAATACGATGAGCTTCTTACCTCATCAACTTCTATGTTGAAGGCGACAATACCACCAAAAGCACTCACTGGATCTGCTTTCACAGCTAGCCGATATGCTTCGATTATATCATCACGTGAAGCTACCCCACAAGGATTTGTATGCTTTACAACTACACAAGTAGGCTTATTGAACTCACATACACAGTTCCAAGCTGCATCAGCATCTAGGTAGTTATTATACGACATCTCCTGCACCAAATAAAGTATATTTGTTACTTCAGTTTTAGCGACTGTTTTTTTGCCAAGTGATAAGAAGAGGAGGGGAAAAAACTATGTGAATGTAATGATAGAGTACAAATGTTAGACGACAGTTAGAAAGAAAGAAATTGACTCTCGGATTCGAATCGGATGCAAGTCAACTCAAAACTTGTAGATAAAGTCATTCAAAAACATGTTAACAGAATTACTCTTACAAGAAGTCTTCATTGGCTACAGATCAGAAGGTAATTTGTTTCAGCTTTTATCTGTCAAATCATGATATATAACAGCAAGAACACAACCATTACGTTCTGTTACTCAGTTTTTGTTGTGCTGAAACCAGTCACAGCAGCAGCATGATCCAAACTGAATTCTTACTTAAAATAAAATTTGTCACTTCAAATATAAATTATATACGTGCATGCTTATCCTAATAGGGATATATAATAAAGGGACAAAATTGACAAATAAAAGACATAAACCTATTTATCAGGACCCATATAATCATATAATGATCAAAACTAAGGCCTGAAAACAATGATGTTATGAACATTGTAACGTTTCAGTCGCACCTTGCCATGATGTTGGATAGCAGTTGCAATACCACCTGCATTAACCTCAGAGAGACTCTTGTCAACATAAAATGCAGCCTTTTGATGAGGATTTTCGCCATAACGAAGAGAACTTTTGAGTGAGAGAGGCAGTGTTAAGCTGGGAGGAAATTTGTCTTCTGAAACAAAATAGACCCCATTAATATGTGCACTCCATAAAATCCAAGAAGTTCAAGATTCACATATCTTTAAGTCGTTTGGTGATTTGGTCAGCTGTAAACGTTTTAGTATCTCACTGCTTCTAATGACCTTGGGAAAAGTCCCATTATGGTACGATATTTTCCCAGATGTATCATTCCACAAATGGCTTTACATATAGCAAAAACACTTCGACGAAAAATAGTAATTCACACGATCTTCATCCCCAGGCCACAGGCCACAGGCCACAGCCACTCTGAAAATGGTGCGGCCATTTTAGCTTTTCATTACTTTTGTTTATCTTAATACTTGGTTCCCACGATGACCATGTGTATTGGAAGATGTCTCATTATGACAATGTATTTCCAAAATCAATCATTATACAAATGTCTTCAACTTTAAACTTAACATTAAAGCAAATGAGATTACCTCTCACAGTCTGCTTCCACAGCCACTCTGAAACTGCAGAATCATAAGAAGCAACATGTTGGAAAGCCTTCCAAGCCAGCTTCCTCCTAAACTGTTCATCAGCCTTATTCCCTTTAAGAGACTCTAAAAGTTCTGGATAGTCTTGTGAATCAACAACGACCAAGACATCCTTGTGATTCTGTTCAATGTGTATGAGTTAGTAGAAATCTGACATAGATAGTAACTCTCAAGTAACCAACTCGTCTAAAAGATTAAGCTGGTATAAATGGAGAGTCCAACAATGTATATCATACTAACACTCCCCCTCAAATGCAACTTCATGGAAAAGGGACAAATTAAAGTGAATTTGCACTATTTTAAATTAATATAAAGACAACGTGCGGTTGAGAAGATTTGAACCCAAGACCTTGCACACCCAGAGCTGTTAAGTAACCAACCCATCTAAAAGCTTACCAGAATAGGTATGGTTAATATATCCAGTCCATTTCTTATTATGACACCTTTTGTTTTGTCGAGCCTTGGTTTGATCTTTAATTCGATGGTTGTACCCTCTCATATTACTTTATGCATAAAGTATAAAAAGTCTTTTAGATTCTTTGGAAAAAGTACTGTCCGTTCGAATTTGACAAGACTAAAACAAATAGTTTGGTGTTGGCATATTGCAGACCAACATATTACCAAGTGTAATCAGATTATGATTCACAGAGTCTTGGAAAAGCAATTCATGGCCTTCATGCTCACAAAGAATCTATAACCCAATATCACAATTTAAGATAGGGGTACCATGTTACAGATCTAACTGATATAGAATGGAAGGAAGCTGAAATAACAAGAATTATAGAAACTTTAAGCGCATTAACAGCCATCATGTCATAGTAATGGCAAGGGATGGAACGAATGATTGTTTCTTTATTTTTATTGAAACCAACTCACAAGCCATAAGCCTATAAACAGCTTCTAGAATATCATAAGCTAATGAAGCATTAAAATAATATTCCATCTCTACAACACTTTTACTTCTGCTCATTAACGTAGAATCCAATTTTGATGACCATTGTGACCGAAAACACCCAAGCCTACTCCAAACTGTAGAAACATCAGCAGTTCACTAATGCTCGAAATAAAATTATCCTTTCACTGAAAACTCTAAGGAAATGTGAAATCTGGGTTCTTTTTAAATTCTACATGAATAGAGAAAGACACAGAATAATTGGTATTTTAAGAAGAGTAAAAGATAATCAAAAGTTTCTTTGAAATAAACAACCTTTGCGGCAGCTCTGATCATAGCAGGGCCACCAATGTCTATATTCTCAATTCCATCCTCGAATGATATTTTGCTGGCGGAAGAAACTTTATCATAGAAGGGGTACAAGTTCACCACCACCACATCAAATGTACCTGTGAGAAAAGTGCATTAAAATAGCTGCTGTTGGAAAGTGCTTTATGTTCTATCCAGCATTTTGATTCCTTACAAGTTCTGAATAAGGAAATGAAACTCAGAGGACACTCCTACAACTTATATAGAGGAAACAGAAAATCCTGATAACAAAGTATCGAGACTCACCAATTCCATGCTTATCGAGAGCTTCCATGTGATGGCTTTGATCTCTTCTAGCAAGAATTCCTCCATGTATGCTAGGATGTAAAGTTTTAACGCGTCCGTCAAGCTGTAAACGAACAAATTTGCATAATCTAAGTTGTAGACACTGCTCATAAAATTCATCTATAGACCATCTGGGAAAATTCCTCCATGTATGCTAGGATGTAAAGTTTTTGAGTGTTAAAGATGGACAAGCATACCATTTCTGGAAAACAGGTAAGTTCTTCCACTTTAGTAACAGACACCCCAGCACTTTCCAATGCAGATGCTGTTCCTCCAGTTGAAATAATTGTGTATCTACAAATTTATACATATATAAAAAAACATTCAAGGAAACAAGAAAAAAGAAGAAGAAGAAGAAGAAGAAGAAGGCCATCACAATAGATTTCATAGTCGTGTCTCTAAAGAGGTCATCACAAGAGATATCATACACCAAAAGCTGCCAAGAAAAAAAGGCAGTTTCAAATACATGCAGTGCTGGTTGCCAGCTAAGTGGCATTTAAACCAATATTAGCCGACTTAACGAGTCTGTCAAAAAAGCTTCACATGCTGTTAATATTTCTTATTTCATTTTCATTTTATATTCTTAAGTAGATATTGCTTGCGAATTCGGTTTAGTTCTTGTTTCCTTTTAATTTCTCCCATTATTTATGTGAACAGAAGAAAATTAAAATTGAGTATTTTTGCTTTTCACAGCTCAATAAATGGGTGATTCGTTTCAAGTTAAACACGAAATGCTGCTTGTTACAACACTCTCAGGATCATGGCAATACTTGTGAAAGCAGATTCATTGCTAAGGTTGTATCAATGATAAACACCAAGTACACTGTACACGATTCTGTTTAGATTAATGACTAACTACACTTCCTTTGGTGTAAAAAAAACTAAACGTCCTTTAACCTATAAGCAGCTCAATATATATCAAGAGTAAGGCAGAAATCAAGAAACATTTACATCAAATACAAATGTACCCAAGTGCTGACATCATAAAAGAGGATTAAGTGAGGGTGGTAATGGGAGGGAGTAATCGTTGAAAACCAATAGCCAATGAAAATTAAATAATAGTTACATGAAAAATAGAAAGAGGGAAAACTGTATTGCAATTTACCCTAATTCCTGAAGTCCATTGCCAAGCAAAGACAGATCCTTCTTATCTGACAGCGAAATCAAAGCCTGCTTCCTTCCTGAAATTAAATATTTCAAATAACTAGGTAAATACACGTACAAAATAAAGCAAAAGAGAATCCCGGGCAAACCCTTTATGTACAAATCCTTATTACTCTATACACTATTCTAAAGCTCATGCAGAAAACCCTAATCCTAAATTTCCAAACAACATTGAGCCTCTTACAAGTGACGACCTAAGTTAAATTTACCAACTGTCATCACTATAGAAATTTCAAGTCTGCAGCTAGTCATATTAATTTAACAAAATTACCCCAACATATCTAAGAATTCCACAGAAATTGAACGGACCAAGTCAATACTCTTTAATAATCACTTCTAAACTTTGTATGTGTGTATATATCAACAATTCGATATTCTTTAATAATCATTTCTAAACTTTGAATGTATGAATATCACCAAATTCATGATAAATAAATAAAAAAATACTCAAAAAACACTTTTAACATTGTTCAAATTTGCAAATTGGCTACTTCATCTATATGTACATACATCATAAAAATATATATACACTTACATAATGGAGGTAAAAGGGAAAACAACAAAACTAGAGGAGGGATTTAAAGTACCAGAAGCAGAGGAACCCAAATCAGCTACGGGTACGGCAAGGGTTTCTGCAGTTTCTGCCATGGCCTTAATAGGATTGCAATGCAACCTAAATGACGACGTAGCTGAAGACTAAAACACCAACATGGAATTTCAATTTAAACAGTTAGAATTTAGCTTATTTGGGGAGAAAAATATAATCTTTTTGAGGACTTTATTACCAACTGGAACAAAGGAGTAGTCCTCTGAGAGCTATAGAGCTGAAAAATGGCGTAGCGAATGCTATTTTGAGCTGGGCGTGCAGATTTAGCGACGGCAGTGAGGGTGGTGGAGGAGGAGGCGGCGGAGGCAAACCCCATAAGAAAGCTAGAGTGGGTTTTGCTTTGTCCTGGCGCCGCTCCACTTGCTAGCGTAGTAGATTATGGAACTTGTTAGTATGAAGTTTATTTTGAGGTAAATTGGTGAATTGACAAATAGAATACTGATACGTAAGTGAGGTTGTATGTATGTCGGTATTCTATTGGTCAATTAATTAATTTATTAAAAAAATAACTTCATGTTAACGAAATCCGTATATTATATATATATTTACCTCCAAAAGACTGTCCACTCCCTTTTTTTGCAATTGTCCCAAAATGAGAGTTATCTTTAAAATTGATTTTTTTACTTTTCTATTGAAATTTGAATTGAATACTTTTTTTAAAATTAAAGATATATATTTTTTAATTCTAAATTACGAAAATATTTTTATTTTTAAATTATAAAGAGACGGTATGATAGTACTTTTATCTAGGTATAAATTGAATACAATTATGTTATTATTACTATATTTATAATAAATATTAGGAAATATTTCAAAAATAAAAGTATTTTTAAAAGTTGTTACTTTAGAAAAATATTTATAATAATAGATTTATTTGCTAATGAAGTTGAATGTATTTTAGATACTATGTATTAGCCATTATTAATTAATTGTGTCAAAGCTTATTCTTTTCATATTTTATATTTCTTTTATATATGAGATAAAGGTTATTTATATTTTATCCCCCACAAAATTTATTCAAAAATTCTACACCGACCGGGTCCTAGCGACATTGCTAGCGACCGGTCCAATTTTTTTTTATTTTTTTTTTTTTTTTAAATATCCCCCAAATAATTTATAAGATTTATTGGAACTGAAATTTTTTCAGAATAAAGTGTTTTGGATGTCATTTGGATACATGTAAAAAATATGTCCGTACAGTCTGTACAGGCATATTTTTTACATGTATCCAAATGACATCCAAAACACTTTATTCTGAAAAAATTTCAGTTCCAATAAATCTTATAAATTATTTGGGAGATATTTAAAAAAAAAAAAAAAAAAAAAAAAAAATTGGACCGGTCGCTAGCAATGTCGCTAGGACCGGTCGGTGTAGAAAAACTCAAATTTATTTCATCATGTTTATGCATGCTGTATCAAAATAACCCTTGTTCGGAGCTGTATCAAAATTTATTTCATCATGTTATTACTGATATCATTATTTAAATTTAAATAATCTCATGACATCATTGTTGGTATTTGTTATATAACTTAAATATTTAACCATTTTTTCTCATTTTCTTTTTCCTATCCGTAGACATCTGAATAACACATAGTTATATTTGAACTAATGCCAAATGATAGACATCTGAATAACTCACAGTGATATTTGAACTAATGCCAAATGAGATGAGTGATTGGCCATTAGGGGTGTTCAACCGGGTTTTACCGGACCGAACCGGTACCGAACCGTACCAAAATCGAAACCGCCCAAATCTTAATACCGATACCGGTACCGGTTGAACCTGCATACCAAACCGACGGTACCTGTTCGGTACCGGTTTTTACCAAAAATTAATATAATTATTATTTTATTTATTTTATTATTATTATTATAATCATTATTTTATTATTATTATTATTATTATAATCATTATTTTATTATTATTATTTTTATTTTTATTATTATAATCATTATTTATTATTATTATTATTAATAAATTATTATTAATAATAAAAAATTAGAAAACCGGTATAACCGGTCCGGTTCGGTTTTTACCGAACCATAAAAATGCCGAACCGAAACCAGTACCGAAAAACCGGTATATACTGATTTTTTTTGTATCGAACCGGACCGACTATTTTTTATACCGAACCGACCGGTTCGGTTTGAAAAACCGAAAAAAATGAACACCCCTGGCCATCTAGCCAACTTTTTATCCTCTTATTGAATGTTGAAATGTATAATAGTACCACAAAAAAGAAAAATCTAAAATGCCAACCAAATATATTGTTTCAGAATAACATATTGTACTATAACAGGTTTCCATAATGCAAGTGCCTCATAATTCCAAATTGAGGGAAACAAAGTAACGGCTACAAGAAAATAATAAACAACAATAAAAGGAATGGTGTGCCAGCAGATGATTCTTTGCCAATTTGCCTTCAGGATATCTTAATCTGAAGACTTTTTTTTGAGTAGTGAAAGTGATACCATCACGGAACAATAGGTTTGCTCTCCCAAGCTTCTCTTGCTTCTAATAGTTCTGGACAATATCTCTGTGCCAGAATTTCAACTTGTTCAGCAAAAGACTTGTTCCCATGTAGGCCTATGTGTCGCACCATTTGGTCCCAACGCTCCCGACATACATCTCCAGACCTGTGCTCCAGAAGATTATCCCAATCCACATCTTCTATGCAGCATTCATCCAACTTGAAAAGGGCATCAACCAGGCGATAATCATCAGAATCAGCCCATATACCATCAGCAACCATAGAAGATGTCAACTGCTTGTACCATTTCATACAGCAAGTTGAATTGCTTCTGGTGGACAGTTTATCACTTATTGCACCCCAACAAATATTATCTCGTAGCATGCCATGCTTGGATCTCTTTTCATCAGAAACCTTCACTCGCAGATCTATATTCACCAAATCAAATAAGTTCTGGTATTCTTCTTGGGACCATTGCCCTTTGTTTCTGTTAAGAAGTTTTATTCTGCGCCACGTATCCTTCACGTGAATCCTATGTTTGCCAAGATCGTCAGCCAACACCTTCCAATTGTTCCCATGCTTTTCCTGGAACTTCCGGATAAGTTCAAAATCTTCTGTAGTCCACTCATGCTTCCCATCCCTCTCAAACAAAATATGAGCACGGTAATATACAGCGGTATAAGGCCGATATGGTATGGCGGCCCCTATATCCTTCCAACAGTTCTTTATTTCAGGGTGAGATCTACAGTTCAAAACCATTTTCAAGCCTTCTTCACCCAAGCCGTGTGCCTCTATATAATTTAAAACTGCCTCTTTCACAATCTCATCTTCTTCTCGTGAAAATCTCTTACCTCGCAGCAAGGTATCTTCCTCTTTTTCCTTTCCAGCACTTTTATCGTCTGATGAAGGGAAAACTTCTATATGACCCGAAAACTGAACTTTTTTCGAACTTCCTTTAGGTTTAGGATTTTCAGAACCATTTTCAATTGACTTGGTCTTCTTCCTCCTGCTTATGATTCCATTTGTGGCCTCACTATTCTGTCTCTGATTTAGCTCTAAATGAGCATTACCTTCACTGTCTACAAAATCATTAACTTTAACAACAATGCTTCCATTACCACTTTTTTTAATCATCTTATTCACCAATCTAATGCCCAAACCATCCTTATCTTTGTTCTTCTTGCTCTTCCTCGTTTTCCTTTCAACCTTCTCCAAACCGTCCTTATCACAGTCCTTACTTGGATTTTCAATCACTTTTCCATCTTTTGTTTTCTCATCTCCCTCAAAATTTAAATCCTTGTTTTCCCGCATCCTTTTCTTATTCTTCTTCCTTCTAGCCCCTACGTCCGTGTTTTCACTTTCATTGATATCCTCTTTCTCAAAGCTTTTGTGTCCCTTACACACCTCATCACTTCCTTCCTCTTTCTTCTCCTCATTCCTTTTCTCCTTGTTTTTTCTTTGTTTCAACTCACTGGCACGCCCTCCGTCCACCCTATCATTTGTCTGAGAGATCCTCTTCTCCTTTCCATCAGTTTGAGCCTTGTCATTCAAATTGTCTTTATCTTCACCGGAGTCTAATTTTCTCTTCTTCCCCTTTTTCTTCTTCTGATCTTTATCCTTTTGACCATCATCAACCTCCACATTGTTATACTTGCGTAAAGTTTCATTACGTGTGCCATCGACTATAGTATCTCCAACGACCTGATGTTTCTTCTTGCTTTTCAATTTCGTATCTTCTTTGCCACTTGCTTCCACTGCTACTGCTGCATCTGAGTAGTCAGTTATCTCTCTACCACATTTTACTTTTCTCTTGTTTTTATTCTTCTGAAGTTTCTCCTGTTGATTACCTTCATCCAATTTTAAATAACCCTCAGCATTTACAGCTTCATCACACCCACTATCGAGTTTTATGTCACCACCAATCACATGTATCTTCTTATTCTTCCTTTTCTTAGCTTCTCTAGAATTCAAGTTATTATCCACCCCCATAGTTTGTACAGATGTAGAATCAGTTACATTTTCAAAGTCATTCGACTTTTTCTTCTTACTTCTCTTAATCTTATCCATCTTCCCAATCACAATCTCCTCTTCCACTCGCATGCTCATGTTTGTGTGATTTCTTTGTCAGATTTCTCCACCTATTATTTCTGCCACAAAAAACAACGTAAAAATTAGAAATATTAATAAATAACAAAAAAAGTCATACAGATGCGTCAGAAGACGAATGGAGAAAGAATACACTCAACATGAACAGAGTCATAAGCAACTCGGAACTACCCACAATCAACATGAACAATATAGGCAAAAGTTACAAAATCTATCCTCTATCACCTCAACAGCAGTCCAACTAAATGTTCTCATTGTATTATTATCCTTGCATTGATTGGCTACCCCTTCGCAACATCCTATCCTATCACATAGTTATTAAGATTTAAAAAAATTGGGGATGCACATGAAGTCATTTCTTGAGCTCCACATTACTGAAAGTTATAATTTTTGTATAATAAAAAGAATGTATCGAAGTGAAATTGTAGATTAAATGTTTGGCTGCATTAATTCCTACATTTCTTTTATCAAAAAAAAAAACTTTTGATAAGTTGTACTTGATAAATTTTGAAACCTTACAAGCTCAAGATGAAGTGCAGTTGAAATTCCTGAGGTTATTAAAGTTGAAGACACATCTATTTGCAGAAGAAAATAATATGCTATGGGAAACCTGCAAGGTACCAATCCTGAAAATAACGCTACATCACTCCCAAAGAGGGAGTCCCAAAAAATGTACCAATGCTACTTTCACTTATCGTTAACCATTATACGTCACATCTCTCTCAACATTAAATTCAATAAAAAAATAGAAATCGACAACTTAATTTTCAAAAGGGCCACTAAATCTAAAACCAGGGGGAGCTACTTGGCCTTTGACTTTGAGTTTCACATTTTAATAAATTAAATAAAAAAGGTATCAAAGTACAACAAAATAACAATTTTCCTGTAATAGTTTTGAAGCTTTTCACATAAATATCGAACTTTTGCAAACTTAATGAGCTATTCTCGTTACAATCAAATTGGTTCTTAAATAAATATTTCAAACAGCATTCTTAATTGTCTATATACTCTATAACTTATATGAAGTACACGCAAACACAGATTAGACACTTCAACGCATAAAATTGCTAGTTTTTATACAAATCAGAGAATTCAAACTACATCTACATACATATATGTATACATATATATATATGAGTGTGTGTGTGTGTATCACTCTGTCTGTATGAACTGTATAATTTTAGGTTGCGACTTACTGAGATAAGAGAAGGTTCCACCCGAATAATGACTCATCACAAAGGTGCAAAGGGCAAACAAAAATCTAGTTTTCAATTATAAACCAAATAGTCCATCTTTAAACCTTAGTATCAAAAAATGAGGGAATTTCTTATACATTTTGCACAACATCAAACTTTTCATACTAGTACAAACTTTTTTTTGCTGCCGAAGATGGTAATATTTTATTTTAAAATTTATATCAAACTACCCGTTATAAAAACTTGTTTCTGCTGGATGAGTTTAAGTTATGTTGAGGTGTCTATTGAATTAAATTTCGTGATTTTTTTTAATTTGTTATTAATAATGTGAAAAGGGAGTACCAACTTATTAATTGCATACAACAAATCAAACCCATGTAGCAAAAATTCAAATAAACATGAAAAAAAATGTCCTCTTCCAACTAATAAATCCCACATCTTTTATTGATCAAAATTCAAGCAAGGCAACCTTCATTGATGGTATATAAAGGCTTTTTCATTTCTTTGATGATATATGTAATCACAGAGTTTCATGAATTATGAACTTTGGAAATTAGCAAAAGACTTACTCCAAATAACAGTTTTCAACTATAAACCTTGGTTTCATTCAAATGTTCAATTGAGTGATTAGTATACCAAAAAAATCAAAAACTCAGTCGGGTATTTTTTTCAAACACGTAGTGTTCAATTTTCGAGTAGCACCGCATACATGAAAATAAAAGGAAAAAATTAAAAAGAAAATTGAAAAAAAAAAGTGACTGCTTTTCCGTGAGATGATAGAGAACTGGATACAGGCTATTGTGGATGAAGCACAAGGAAAACTAAATTGTATTCTTAGGTTAAGTAAATGAGAAAACATGATTAACATAAATTTGAAAAAATTAGGGCACGTGATTTGGGGATCTTACCAGATATTTCAACACAAAGAAGCAGATCGGAAAATTGCGGCGGACAATAGAACCACAGCGGCGGCGGAAACCGCGGAAGAACTCGGCGAGCAAGCGCTGAACTCAGTAGTGTAGATACTAGATTGAGAAAATTGTCAGCAGTGTAGAGAGAAAAATAAGTTTCAAAACGTAATTGAGAGTGTATAGTGAGGGCAAAATTGTCATATTATTTATTTTATAAGGTTATTTTTGATAATGTAAAATATCTCATTTTTCTATCCTTTCTCATACTTCCAAATCCTTTCATTTTTAGGGGAAATTATAAGTCAAAAATTAAATCAATTTTATTTTCAAATCTTTTCTCTTCCTTTATAAAAAAAAATTCACAAACATAGAATTTAAAAAGGATTTTAATTATTTTCCCATTTCTTACCTTCCCTTCTCCTAATATGGGGATTATATTAGGGAAGTATATGTTTTTAATATTTTCACATATTTTTTATGAGACTCGCTATATATTCATGTGAGAGAATCATGTAAAAATATAAGTTCACAATATACTAATATATTTTTCTTTTTTTTGGAGGTTATTTTATACGATGGTTCTTAATTAATCTTTAATCACATTAATCAACAAGTAGGGGCGGATCCATTTAAGGGTAGTGGGGGCAATTGACCCCATTGAATTTTAATAGGGATAATTTATCTTCTTTCTTGAAAAATGAATGTTTCTAAAAAATAAATGTTTTAATCTAGTATTAATTTTTTTAAGTGAGTTTTATCCCCACTGTCAATTATCTTTGAATTATGGTGGTTGTTGCTCTCGAAAGTTGTGAAGATTAATTAGGATATGAGTATAGTAGACTCACACTTCTACGGGGTTAATAGAAGAAATCAAATGATGGTAAAACACCCCTCTCCCCTATATAATTGACCTAAAATATTAATGAATATCTCAAATTTGTACTCACTCTTCTATTTTTTTCAGTTATTTAGCCACAATGTTAACCCATAAAAAATTATTTAAAACATATTATAATTTTTCTTTTCAATAATGTTACTATCAAATAAAATAATCACATACCGCTCACATACGGTTGACGTAGCACTATGTGATTTGTTGTTGACATAGCCCATTTAACTCAACAACAAATCATATATTGTCACGTCAATAGTATGTGATCTTTACGTGATAGTTGTAAGACCCCGAATTTTATGAAATAAAAGTATTCAATTTTTCTTATAATTACTATTCAGTAAATGGTTAAATTGATAAAAGTTAAAGTTAAGGGCGATATATGAATTTTTTTCTTCAAAATACGCAAGTGGTTATAAATGTATTCATTATTGTCGAGGAATATTCGTACGACGGCGCAGCTATTTGTGGGCCCCATAACAGAATAACTGTCGAATGAAGAAAACGATAAATTTGAGTTTTTATAAATAACGGCGTAGTTGTTACCTGTTAACACTGTTGGATTACCCGGTGGTTAAAATACAGTAATACGCGTTATTACACAGTAGCACACGGTATTGCACAGTATTTTTGAATTATTGATTCTTACGTAAGAAGGCACTACTCAATAATTGTTACAGTAATTACTATTCAATATTTTATTTTATTGAATCAATAATTGCTGCGTTGATATTTTATATTATTGTTGTTTCAATAATTGTCACTGCACAGTATCTCCATTATTAGATCAATAATTCATATTATTTGAATAATATTATTAGATAGCATTATTGGCAATGTCTAGAAAGTTCTGTCAAAGAGAGGTTTGGTCACCTAATTGCGCGCCAGTAAGGAGAAATCCTTATCGAAAAGCCCCCTCTTTCCTGGGAACTGTCTGGTTGTCATTATTGTGATTCTGTAATATTATTTGTGAATAATTAATTATTGATTTATATGATAAGGAAATATTTATTTGATGTGAATATAAATGATGGGTTTATTTATGTGGTTATAAATGTTGAGGTGTTTTATCAGTATTTTATCGGATTAGAGGTATTAAAAGATCAAATCAGTGTTATTACAGCTTTATTGTGTGAGTTATAATATTTAATCCGACTGTTGGATCGTTGTAATTTTTGGATATGTTATACATATATAAGTTGAGTATATGTCCACAAATTTTGAACCGTTAAAAATGAGCGTATAATTTGTTATGAATTTTAAGAGGTAACTGATTCGGAAATTAGGTTTTGGTGGAAAATTCTAGAATTGAGTGGGCCCCACTTTTGGTTGTTGGGGGAGATGGCTGATTTTTGGTGGGTGAAATAGTAGCAGGTAAAGCCATCAGGTAGCAGGTCAAGTCTGCTTCGGCGTGCTAACATTTTCCTATAAATAGAGGGCTAAGTTAGAATTGAAAATCACACCAGAAACATAAGTTTTTTCTCTTTTTCTCTTCAGATTATCGAGTGTATTTTGTGAGTATTTAGATACTTGGTGAGTTGTTATTCATCAGTGCAAGTTTCCTTCAGCGTCATATCCGATATCCAGTCAGAAGTGCTGCTGTTTTGAAGTAAGGGATAGTAAGGGGTGTTATATTCTTCGTAAAATGATATTATTTCTTTCAATATCATTATACCAAAAATATTGATATGAATATTATTGTGGAATTTCTACCTTTTTGAGTCGGGATTACTATTCACGTATATGACACTATTCACGTATACAGCACTATTCATGTATATGGCACTATTTACGTATATGACATTATTTACATATACGGTACTATGTAAGAATACAGAGTACTATTCACGAGTTACTATTTATGAGTTACTATTTACGAGTTACTATTTATGAGTTACTATTCATGAGTTACTATTCACAAGTTACTATTCATGAGTTACTATTCACGAGTTACTATTCACGAGTTACTATTCATGAGTTACTATTCACGAGTTACTATTTACGAGTACTATTCACAATAAAATTGGTTTCTTTTTCTGACCAAATTATCGTTGATTTATGAATATTACTCTTGAAATTAAATCCATGTTTTGATGTTATTATTTTTATTATCATATATAACATTTTTATAATCTTGGTGAAAAAATTTCTCTTTGACTTGAGTGTAAAGATGGGTAGATTATTGGTATGATCATGACTGGTATGATCATGACCATTGAATTTACAATTGAATATTTTTAGCTTAAGTGCAAAGGTGAATTGATCAGCATGGTTATAATTATGGTTTATATAGATTTTGAAATGATTATATATTTCTTTGAAATATGAATATCTTTGGCCTGTAGTGCAAAGATGATCTGTTGTTGAATATCTTTGGCCCGTAGTGCAAAGATGAACTATTGACGAATATCTTTGACCCATAGTGCAAAGATGAATTTATTAGTATGATTATGAACAGAAACTGTGATTTGGTATAACCATGATCTTTGATGTTTCAGGTAAAGACAGGTTATAAAAATTATTTTCGTCTTGGATGCGAAGAGGAATTTAGAATTACAATTATGATTATGAGTTATTCATATAATTGTGGAAAGGAACTGTTGATTAATGTTACAGGGATAAAACATTATTAGTGGACTTTTAATGTGGAGAAGATAATAGACTTTATGGTCTATTTGACTCTTCTAATGGATTGCTCGTTTCGCTGCAACTATAGTTGAAAAGTTTTATCATCTACCATATGTTCTAAATCTCTAATTTATTACTGATGAAGGCTATTGATAATTTAATTATCTTTAGTCATGATATTCTTTACTGAGCTAGTTGTGCTCACCCTTTTGCTTCACAATTTCTTTCAGGTAATAAAAGTGTAACTAGGTCGAGCGAGGGATAACAGGGGAATAGAACGGTGGTCTATAGCTGTTGAGGTTCTCCCTAAATAGGTGAGGCGAACCCAACGTTGGAAGGGTGTTTTGCCACTATTATACAAGATGTCTAATGACATACAACTTCGTGTCATCATAAGACAGAGATGTGCTCATCCACTTGCTGAGTATATATACGAGCACTACCTATATAATCTTGGTGTTTGTTTGAAGTATAATTTTCAATTAGAGACAGTGGAGATAATGATATGTCAAGAGAAGACTTACCATTGGGAAGAATACGATAGTAATCTTCTTATTTTTCTTTTGGGTCTATTGGGTCAACCAAGGATAATTCTGTGGCCATATGATATCTATCATAACCTAGACGCATGGCCTCCCATGTACGAAGATTTCCTTGAGCACTTTCCAAAGATTTTAATTTCTAAAATAGTTTTTGACTATACCTTTATGTAAGGTTTCACTGTGAGGTGTTGTCCACGGTTGGGACATGTGTCACATTTGGTATATATTTGTATCCAAACTCACAACATATGTGTTGTTGTATTTTGTACGACAATTGTTGTAATAAAGTTGTAGTTGTTTTCTGTACCATGTATTTGGCGACTCAGAATAGGTTGGATGGTATGGACCTATTTTGGGGTTGTCACAATAGTAGCATTATTTTTTTCTTTTTTAGAATTTTACAAATTTAGTAATTGTTTGTGAATTTTTACGATAGTTTAAAATGAGGCTATCATAATATGTTTACAACAATGTCGACCCATCAAAAAAAAATTCAAAAATGAATGAATGATGGTTTAGTAACTTACATTATTGAACATGATATTTTTGTAACTATAAAAAATGAGACTCATGAAACAATTTCAAGTTTATAGAATGTCAAATAAATATTATTATAAATAATATATGAGTATTATTTAATTTTGTAATTTATTATATTAAATTTTAATTATTTATTAAAAAAATTCTTAAAATTTTACCCCACTTAAGTCCGTCCATATACTAAATTTCTAGGTTAATTCTTCTTCTTTTTTAATTCAAGGCAAGGAGTGGCTACTTAGAAACATTCATGTTTTCTTTTTTGGTGTTTTATTCTTTTTCGTTATGCTCAACGATCCACCCACATTTCATAATCAACCCTACTTTGTTTAGATTCTATTTGAAAATTTTTAAATGTACTCGAATTCGAATAATTTTATATTTTTTACTCAAATTCAAATTCAGTTCATTTTATTATACTCGAGTTCGATTTAACTTGACTCGTTTTTTAATTGAGCTACTCGCGATCATTTAAGACATACAAACCAAAATTGGATCATTTATATTATAATAATACATATAAAATTAAGTCAGCCAACTATTTAGAATAATTTAAATTCAAATTCTTTAAATAAAATAAAAAATTTGTTGAAACTAATGAGAAATAATTATTTAACTATTCTCAAGTTATATATATATATATATATAGTTGTGGAGTACACAATCGTGCTATGGCAACTATTTTTTTGGAGTGCACAAGTATGCCCTAAGCCAATTTTTTTAGATAATTTTGTTTTTTTCGACCAATTGTATATGTAAAATATGTATTTGGTTACAATATTGTTAATATAACAAGTAATAACATTATATATATACACCCCTTATTGACCCATAATACTCCTTTCTAATCACAAATTTGTTAATAACTATTTAAATTTCTTATGTTATGAAAATAATCAAAATTAAATTATTATTTATTTTAAAAATATTAGAGGAAGATGCATACATAAAGTAGTAGAAGTAATATGGAATTGAGAAAGTTATAAAATTTTCAATTTGACCACGTATATTAAAAAAATTATAAATTTCAATGGGGTCAATTTGTTCATTATGTTAGTTCCCAGAGGGTACAATAGATCTAGAAGGGGGGTTGAATAGATCCTTTTTATTTCAAATACTTTTCTGGTTTATGATGTATTATTCATATTAGAGTATATGACAAACATAAGAATCTTTTCAAGCACAACGGAATAAGTAAAAGATTTCCCTTCATTGATATATTCATAATCATACGTACAATGTTCATTGAGTTAGTTTAGTTGTAAGCAGTTAAAACATACATAGCAGTTATAGCAGTTATAGACATAATGTAAATGACATAATGTAAAAGACAAAAGAGGTTTTAAGTGGTTCAGAGACTCAAGCTCCTAATCCACTCTTCTGCTTTCAACTAGCAGGATTTCCACTAAGGAAGGGTAGCACCCTGAATCTCTACGATTCCTTCAAGGCCAGCAACCTTGGGACTTCAGTTCACTAAGAACTCTTCAAGGCCAGTAGCCTTGGGACTCTTCTAGTTCCCTAGGAACTCTTCAAGCCCAGAAGACTTGGAACTTCGTTTAGTCCCTCTGGACAAGGACCCTTTGGCCCTGCTTTGTTTAGTCCCTCCGGACAAGGACCCTTTGGCCCTGCTTCATTTAGTCCCTCTGGACAAGGACCCCTCAGGCCCTGGCTTCGTTGAGTTGTTTGTTGTTGTTGGAGTCGGTGCTGAGCTGCTAAGATGTCTTCATGCTCTGAACATCTTCTATCCCTAGCAGCTTGGTTTGATCATCCTTGAAGAGCAGTTGAGTGTTGCATGATGCTCAGCTTCTTAGGTTGCTCAACTTTTCCGGATGACCCCTTGATGAACTGCCTTGAAGATCATTCTCCTTGGTATTTGATGGCTGCACATGAGAGGCTTCTAAGATGACTGTAAGCTCTTCTGCAAGGTACTTAAAATCTTTCTCATGCTTGACACCAAGATTGTTTTGTGATCTCCCTTTTGCTACTCGATGCCTTCCCATGATGGACTTGCTAAGTTGACCGTAAGCTCTTTCTCTGTTGTACTTAGAGTCTTCCTATGATGGACATCTAGATGGCATGATGCTCTTCTTTCTCTCGACAGCTCAGAACACTCTTCATGTAGTAGAGCTCTCACTTCTACATAGTAGAGCTCTCACTTCTACATAGTAGAACTCACTTCTACTTCTTGCTTGATCTGATTTTTGAGTGTTCTTGGTGGATCGTAGAGTGAGCCTCTTGACTCACTATCACTTGATTCGTTCAGTCCACCTTCTCTCCAAAACTCACAACTCCAGCAACCTTTGATCTTTGAAACTCTTCTACATTTATACATCTTCCCAATTCTTTCGTTGAAAAGTAGCCGTTGAAAGCTATTCAAATGTCTTCGCAGATCTCGAGTTGCTTGAGGTAGACTGCTTGATGTGACATGTCATACTTTTCTGACACTGTAATCTACTGTTTCACCTGCCCTGTCAGATGTATCACTTTACTGTCTTGGGCAGGTTGAAGACTTTATCTCTTCTGATTTCTAGATCAGAGGTTGTCCTTTTGCATTGATGCTCTCAATAAGAACTTGTTCGAATATTACTCTTTAGACTGAACCGTTGCCAATGCTTCAGTCTTCAGGTATTCGAACTCTACGATTCTGATGCATGTCTTCAAGGACCTGATCGTAGTGTCTTATTGAGTGTTGCTCGTTGGTTGGTAGAGTTAACACTACGATCTGGAAGAGTGTTGATTGAATCTTCAATGTAGAACACCCCTTCCTTGTATTATGCAGTGCTTCAATACTTTTATTTGCTTTGACAATTCTCAGATACTGATGGCCTGATTCCTTGTCCTGGTCCCCTTCTGAATATTAAGACACTTCAGATTTGTGGTGCGTCCAGCTTATTTTCTCCTTGTGATCTCCTGTTCACTTATCATCAATGATCTGACACGACACTTAATCACTTTAGCCTTGCTTTTCAAAGGTTGACCAGTATCTCGGTTCACTTTCCATCAGTCCCTTCTTTGTTTTGCAAACACTAAGATCTTGGTTACTTCCAAGGTCGTTGTCTTCTGTTCTCTTATCAGCAACTGCATTAGCTGACTTTTCCTTAGTCAACTGCTGAAGTCTTCTTTGAATCATCTTGTGGAAGACTTCATCACGAATGGCCTTTCAACTCAATCTTGATGCTGATTGGATTGTTGCTTAGTTCTACTGATAGCCTGCATGTCATTCGTTGAGTGCTCTCTGGTTCCCTTACTGTGGATTGCATCTTTGCAGTGCCAACCAGAGGCTTCGTACCTTTGGATATTCTGGGAGTGCTTATTCGTTGAGAACTGTATCTATTCTACGATCCTGACTTAGCATTGTGAGCACTTCTTTTGGAGTCGTAGTTCTGCACTCTACGATTCAGCTTCGGCTGTGCAGACACTACGATCCCGAGATCAGATCTTGACACTCTACGATTTCTGTATTGTGCTTGTTGTCTTCATCTGATTTTGCCCGACTACGATCTCTGCATTCATTCAGTGGACTCTACGATCTTAGAGTGTAGCCTACGATCCTTGTCTTGGCTTTGGCATCGCTAGACTCTACGACTCTGAGTGTAGTCTACGTTTCATACTTGGCTTCGGCAGATGGTCGTTCGGCTTGTAGACAGGCTGTCTCTACGATTCTGAACATGACTTTCTCAGCACACTACGATCCCGAGGAAGCTCTTCTCGACACACTACGATCCTTCTTCGTTTCCCCTGGAAGTCTACGAACTCCGAGATCTCACTATCTTGCATACTCCTATTCTGCCTCTATAGCACCCGAGTTGACTCTGACTCACCTGGCAGACTACGACTTTTGGTGCAGTGCTCGACGATCAGACAAGCCTATCTATTACAAAATAAGATTAATCTAACATGCTTGATCTTTTTATATTTATAGTCCTTGTACATCATTTCTTTTTAAGGACTTCACAAAGCTATTTTGCTTATGTAGGATCAACCTAACATATTTGATCAATTCATTCTAAGTCCTTGTACATATATTTCTATTATCTATATATCAAAGGACTTTACAGCTTTTCTTCATGCAAGCATACTTGCATATTCATTCATATATATATCATAATCAAATCATATATTAAATAGGAATATCATTCACATGTTTATTACTGACATATTACACTTAAAATTCTTCTAAATTTATCATATATCATAAAATACTTTTTTTAGTGGGGTCAAATGACCCCACAAGTTCTGACGTGACTTCGTCACTGTATTTCACTAACCATGATATCGTGTTGTATTTTTTTTTTATATAAAGAATGGATTTATGTATTGACAAATTTGATGACGAATTTGAATTGGGATTAATGTGAAATTTTAATTAGAAGTATCAATTGATATTTTCACACCGACGAGGCCAACGTTTCGGATAAAAATCGATCAGTTCGACTGGTTTCGGTTCAAATTGTCACTCTAACTTTAAGCAATAAGATAGAATAAATTAATATATGATATATTTCTTAATTTTTTTCATATATCATGTGTATTCACATACTGTATTTGCCGATGAAATCTTAGTCTAACGGTTAAGATTGAGTTATTATAATATTTAAGTTTCATGTTCGATTATCACTTATGTGAGTTAAATTCTTCTTTTACGTGAAGTATGTTTCCTCCTTTATTTACAAATTTGCTAGGTTAACGATTTTATTTCACATATATCGGTTTATTATCAACATAAATTATCGTCATATATGGCAAATTTCTTTTTTATATTAATAAAAAAAGATAAACACTCTTAATGTAATTGTACTATACTCCATATTTTTTTTACCATTAACAAAAAGTTATTCTTTTCCTCAAATAGCTTAATTTTTTTGTACCCAAAAACCTTTTAAAAAAAGAAATGAAAAGAACGGGAGTGGTTAGCATGAAGTTAATTTTGGTCAATTGATCAATACTGTGTCGATACGCAGGCGTGAGATGATATCTTTCTCTGCATATCAACATTGTATTGGTCAATTAATCAACTTACCATAAAATTAATTTCATGATAATTGGATACAAAAAGAACATTAGATCGGTTGGTTATTGCTTTATTTGCACTGCACAATGTGTTTTTTCTACTGAATGTTTCTGGGTAGAATTATGACACAAAATTCCAACCCCCATCTTAACCATGTGCTCTCCCTTTTTTTTTTGGCTTTCTCCTATCTCAGGCGGCCTGTGACAGGCACGTGATGATTCAGTTGATCCCCAGACTTTAATGTTTATCAATCGAGTCCTTCTACGCAGACAGGCGTAGAGGACCGGAAAATTGGACCGGTCAATTTTTTTTAATCTGTATAATTCTGTTTTTGTATATGTATCCAAATTACACCTAAAACACCATATTTTGTAAAAATTCCTGTTGGAATAAATACTATACATTTTTTGAAAGTCACATTAAAAAAAAATTTGAACCGGTCCAATTTTCCGGTCCATTTTCCCTGTCCGCGTAGACTTATTCTTATCAATATCTATTGACTTTTATCTTCTTATCGATTCAGTCCTTTTCAATCATACACATGATTCAGTTTCTTTAATCATAGATTTATGGGCCCCAGGGAATCACCATTTCAAAAAGTAAACTTTGACCCTTTGGTTAATTAGTTGGAGTTAATTTTATTTTATACTTTGGGTAGAATAATTTCATTTATACAGTGAATATTAGTAATAAATCTATACTATTAATGTTCATCTTTCTCTCTGTTAAAATTTGAAACTTTCACATCTTTTACATTATTTTTTCTATTTTATTTATAGAAAAAAAGAAAATTGAGGAACGCCATAAAAAACGACGTTATTTTATGAAATTAAATTTTAATTTTTTTTTTGTAAGACTTGTTTTCTCCATGATATCACTGATTTCTTTCTCTTTGTGAAAGATTTTATTATCATCTCTTGTGAGTTTACTTTCTCTAGTTGGAAGATCTTTTTTTGTTGGTGAGCAATTTTTGAGTGCATGAATAGTTAAAGATATATTGTTCAGATTTGGGTATGACATTATCATGACGGTTGGTTTTCCTTTATTCTTATTAAAGAAATGTTCATATCTACATATTCTCTTATTATTTTGGGATTATGACTATTTTTCAAAAATATATATTGTATCCACTAGTTGTTGATACGATTAACATTTCCTGATTATCTCTTATTATGTTTGAAATAATCACCATTTTAATTATTTGTATTATAATTTTTTCATCGTTTGTAACAATTTACAGTTTCAATATATTTTAGTCGATTAGACTGTTTAATAAAAAAAAACACCATCTCTCATGTTATGCACAAAAGGGTATTTTATAATGTTCCTTCTTGGAGGCACTTATAGATCTAGAAATGGGGGTCGAATAAATCTTTTAAAACTTTTGATTGTTTATAAGATATTACCAAATATTTGTTAATCAGGTTGATAAAGTACCATGGAATATGACTTTCGAAAAATCCCCTTATAGATTGAAAAAGAATCCATGTTCTAAATTTAGTAAGATAACTAATATAAGCAAACAGATGAAAAGTAAAAACAATAAAGTAAAGACACAATAAATTTTAAGTGGTTCGTAGACCGAATAACTTCTAATCCACTCTTCTACTCCACGGGTAAGAATTTCACTAAGAGTTTCGTCACAAGGACACTATGCCCTCTTCAAGCCTCGCAGACTTGAATATTTAGTTACAAAGATAAGGACACTAAGACCTCTTCAAGTACATTAGACTTAGATATTTAGTCACTAAGACAAAGACTCTTAGTTCTTTGATGATCTGTCGTTTGATTCTTGTTGAGAGGTGTTGCTAAGATAGCGTTAAGTTTTTTTTCTCAAGTACTTAGCAACTTGAACTAGATATTCAGGATCATTGAGTTCACTCTATTTCTTTTTGAAAGTTTTAGGCTTTTTGATCGGTGTTTGTCATACTTTAGTTTGAATCCTTGTTGGCTTTTATAATCTACTGAAAATCTTCCCGTTGCTGGATGATCGTTTGTGCGCATTTAATACTCAGATATTCTAGGATCCTTGATGTGAATGTTTTAAACTTAGGTGTCAGCTGCTTATTAGCTTGCTTGTCACATCAGTCTGCTTTCTCACGTAACACCCTTGACGTGTCACTTTCACCAACTTAGCTGTTAGACACATATTATGATGTTTGATTTCAACCAAAGATGTTTGGTGAATGCATCGGGACCTTTAATTATACATTGTGATAAATTTACGCAGAATTACAATTGTGAAATTTATTAATACATAAAATTAGTAGAAATTATAGTTCGGTTCCACTTATTACATATCTTTTTAAAAAGATTATCACTAATATTTATCCACGTAACTAGCAATCAAAAAATGACGTAAACATTCACAAATTGATATCATTTTCCTTTCCTTTTTTACTTTCTCTCTTGATAAATAATTCGAAAAAGTGATGTTACAGACACAAACTATTCTATAAATATTTTACAAACTGCTGATGTGATCTACTTCACCTCAGCATATTGATCAACAAATTGTTTCAATGTAATCTTCGGTCTTGCACAATATATTGATATAGAGTATATCACATCAGCAATTTATAAAATATTTGTAAATTTTTTTGTCTCTACCATTATTCAATTCGAAATAGAAACTTTGACCGTGACTTTTTAGAGATCGAAGAAAACAAATGACCAACACAATAATTCAGAAAATTTAGGTGCATGGACCAAGTGGAACATGGTTTCACAAATATCAATAAATTTTCTACTAAATTAATTTATATATCAATTCTCACTCCTCACCACCCTTGACCCCCTATATATATATATACATATTCAAACAATAGTAGCCACTCTCCTCACTACTCCTATACAGTCCAGTCCTACCATTTCCTCCCCCACCCCAATATTCCCCATCTAAAAATAAACTATGACTCAAATGGGATTTCCTTGGCGGCCAAGAAACACTCCTGTTGGAATTATATAGCAGTCACAGCAGCAACACATGCAATTGCAGTAACAGAAGCATCGAGTACAAATAAACCCCCATTACAAAAGCCTTTCCCAACAAATTCCCCATTACGAGTAAGTACAAGTTTATCAGACTCAAACACAAGTTTAATGCCAGCTTTGTTTAACAAAGACCCGGACACAAGATTCCTACGAATATCGGGCACATGAAGTACATCTTGTAGGGCAATGGTTTTCCCAGAAGTTAATTTTAGTAAGACTTTTCCTTTTCCCGCAACATTGGTGGCTCGAGAATCCCCCATAAAGACCTTTTCTCCATTAGTCACATTTTCATAGTTGAGGATTACGTCTCTATTCGCGCAAATGTGTCTAGTGGCCCCGGTATCTACTACCCATTCTGTGAAGTTGTCAACAAGGTTTACTTCCGAGACAACAGCAACGATAATATCATCGGATTCAACTAAGTTTGCTTGGGGCTTAGGCTGGGAATTATTATTTTTGTTATCTTGCCCCTTGCGAAAGTGACATTTCATAGCGATATGGCCAGGTCTGCCACATACGAAGCAAGGACCTTTAGTAAAAGGTTTTTGAATTTGATTGGAGTTGTTGAACCTATTATCCTTTCTTCCCATTGACTTTTGATTTTTTCCTTTGTGGTTTTTGGACTGATAATTTTGGCTCTTCCATTGTGGCTTTTGTTCCACGAGATTAGCTTTGACAGTTTGATTTGGAACTACATCTCCCCTTTCTTTAGCTCTGTTTTGTTCTTCAATATGGATGTGAGCTACTAGTTCCTGCATAGTAAAATCTTTAGTTTCATGTTTGAGGTTCATCTTATAATCTTTCCACGAGGGTGGTAATTTTTCGATGAGTACAGCAACTTGGAAATTCTCGCATATTTTCATTCCTTCCCCAATGACTTCCCCCACAATAGTTTGGTATGTATGGACTTGATCTATAACAGACTTTCCATCTTGCATTTTAAAGTCTAAGAATTTCCCCGCAACATATTTCTTAAGTCCAGAATTTTCTACAGCATACTTTGATTTTAACGTTTCCCAAATCTTCTTAGCACTTTCAAATGGATAATATATCTCAAACAACGGATTAGACAAATAGTGTAACAAATATCGTCGACACGTACGATTATCCTTTACATAATCCCTTTTATCCGATTTTTCAACAGTTTCAGCCGTAGAGGTAACATCATTAACAGTAACAACACTAACAGGAGCATCCATGTATAACACATATTCCAAATTCATGGTCTCTAAATAAAACAGTATATCTTCAGACCATCTCTTAAAATTAGAACCATCAAAACGTTCAATTTTAGACAAGTCTAAAGCAGATTTCATCATCTTGTTAATAACTAAGAATCACTTTTTAGATTCATTTGTCACAAAATTATTAGACAAGAGAGTTTTATTAAATTTGTCATTCCATTGTTTTGGCGCTTGCTTCAAACCGTATAAAGATTTTACAAGTCTACACACTTTATGTTCTTCACCTGGAACAACAAAACCTTCAGGCTGACACATATAAATTTCTTCATTTAACTCTCCATTCAAAAAGGCAGTTTTAACGTCCATTTGGTGGATTATCAATTTATGAATAGAAGCCAAAGCAATTAGAATTCTTATAGTAGCTAATTTAGTCACTGGTGAGTAAGTGTCAAAATAATCAAAACCTTCCTTTTGAGTAAACCCTTTTGCTACAAGTCTTGCCTTAAATTTATCAATAGACCCATCAGCTTTTAACTTCTTTTTAAACACCCATTTACATCCAATAGGTTTACATCCTCTAGGCAAATTAACTAGCTCCCATGTATGGTTAGACATAATAGATTCTAGCTCACTATTAATAGCATCCTTCCAAAAATTTGCATCAATAGATTTCATTGCTTCTTCATAAGTTTTAGGGTCATCTTCAGTTATAAAAGCAGTTATAAAATCTGGACCAAAATTTTTCTCAAAACGTTGTCTTTTACTTCTAGTAGATGCAGGTACAGGATCTTTATCTTTCCTTTTAAGAGGTTCACTAGAAGACGGATTGCCCTCATCTCTAATTTTCATTGGAAATATATTTTCAAAAAATTCTGCATCCTTTGTTTCCAAAATTGAATTATTTTGATAATTATTAGTTGCATCTTTAATTACCAAAAATCTATAAGCAGCACTATTAGAGGCATATCCAATAAAAATACAATCCATTGTTTTAGGTCCAATTTTATTCCTTTTAAATTCTGGTATAGCTACTTTAGCTAGACACCCCCACACTTTAAGATACTCCAAATTAGGTGCATATTTTTTCCGTAAATGATATGGTGTAGAGTCTAATTTTTTATGTGGAACTCTATTTAAAATATGATTTGCAGAAAGACAAGCTTCTCCCCACATATTAGAAGGTAAACCTGAACTTATTAACATAGCATTCATCATATCTTTAAGTGTTCTATTTTTTCTTTCTGCAACTCCATTGGATTGTGGAGAATAAGGAGGAGAAGTTTCATGTATTATTCCATTTAGTTCACAAAATTTTTTAAGACTTCCTGAATCATATTCACCTCCACGATCAGATCTAAGTCTTTTAATTTTTCTTTCTAACTGATTTTCAACTTCCGCTTTATATTTAAGAAACATTTCTTCCGCTTCATCTTTAGAGGAAAGTAGATAAATTCGAGTATATCTAGACATATCATCTACAAAAGAAATATAATATTTCTTCCCACCTCTACTCGTAGTATTTTTAAAATCAGCTAGATCACTGTGAATTAACTCAAGTAATTCAGTTTGTCTTTCAACACTTTTAAAAGGTTTCTTAGCATGTTTTGCTTCTACACAAATTTCGCATTTGTTAAACTCGGTATTTGCAAGATTAGGTATAAGTTCAAGTTGTTTCAACTTTTTAATAGAAGCTACATTCACGTGTCCTAATCTAGCATGCCACATATCCAAAGATTCAACAATATAAGCAAAAGAGGCATTCTTATTATTCAATTCAGCAGAAGCAAGCAAGCACTGATATGATATATGTATTTCGTTTTTTTTAACAGAACAGAGATAGAGACAGTATATATAGAAGAAGAAGAACGAAACTGAAACTGTTGGGAAGTGAATACCCGAACGTTGGAAGGATTTGGGAAATAAATTAGTAGAATAACGTTGGAGAATAAATCAGTAACGTAAAACTAATTAAGGTTTACGTTTTGGGAAAACAGCTAGGGCTAGGAGTAAATAGTATAAAAATAAATTAGGGATTTTATCAAAACAGTGGGCTACTCGGGTGCACCCGCAAAGCACAAATTTTCCGGATCGGCACCCCCCCTGCGCGGGCGTATCGCGCGCACACACGCACTAAGGTTTTCTGACCGAAAGTCCGAGAACCAAGCTTGGTCTCGCCCAATTCCTTAGCCGTCCTCATGTGCGCGAGCCCATCCCTATTTCCTCAACCATGTTACTAAGCCCATAACAACAAGTACTAATATGCACTATGAGAGTTCCAAGAATAGCCAATGTGGGACTTTGCAAAAACATAAGATTTTGGAGCATAACCAACAATCCCCCACATGATCCAAAATTATCAAAGAGATAAAAATTAAAAGAAATTGAGAAGGGCAATGGATTTTAGATACATAATGTCGATACCTTATGGGTTTGAATCGGCACTTAGTGGAACAAGCTCATGATTGTAGATTATAGGTGAATTATATTCTTGAACCTATTATCTGTGATACAATCAGTTGAGCTTGCACACATATCTTAAATCCTGAATCCACACAAGTCCGCGGTTGGGCGCGTTCTAGGCCATGCGCCATGTCCCAGATTTTCATAAAGGCTCTAGAGAGTTTGCCAAGGACTCTCATAGGAAGCGGCCTACACTTCCACCTTTATATAGGTGAACCCATCAAGTGTATACTGACATACACCACCCTTTAGGGGCTATGAGTTTCATTAAGAATCTAAATGATTCATCCTTTCACAATTTGTCAGTAAGCACTACATACACACAAGAAGGGATATAAATAATTGTAGTGCTATAATTAAGTAATTACGTGACTTGTTGTTACCCATTGAACCCAATTCATGGGATCTCCAATCACATGGGTTGGGTTTCCATCGCGTATTACTTACTCAAGATATTGGCAATAGTCCCATCCCTCTGGATGCTTCTTGGACTACCTTTTTATTCAATCCCTTAGTAAGCGGATCCGCTAGGTTCTTTTCAGACCTTACAAATTCCATGGAAATAACCCCATTACTGATCAGTCCTCGTACAATATTGTGCCTCAAGCGAATGTGTCTCTGTTTTCCATTATAAACATGGTTTATTGCCCTGCTAATAGCTGCTTGAGAATCACAATGTAAAGAAATAGAAGGAATCGGCTTATACCACAATGGTATATCAGCCAATAAATTCCTTATCCACTCTGCTTCTGTACCTGCCAATTCTAAAGCAATAAATTCAGATTCCATAGTAGATCTAGCAGTACAAGTTTGTTTAGCAGATTTCCAAGAAACAGTTCCTCCACCTAAAGTAAACACATAACCACTAGTGGAGTTTGTTTCATCATTATCAGATACCCAATTAGCATCACAATATCCTTCTAAAACACTAGGATGACCAGTAAAATGTACACCTACATTAACTGTTCCTTTTAAATACCTCATTAATCGTGACAATGCATTCCAATGTTCTTGTGAAGGATTATGTGTATATCTGCTAAGTCTACTAATGGCATATGCAATATCAGGTCGAGTACAGTTCATTAAATACATTACACTACCAATGATTCTAGCATATTCAACTTGTGCAATACCATTCCCTTTATTTTTCTTTAAATGCACACTAGAGTCGTAAGGAGTTCCTAATGGCTCTTCATTAAAGAAATCAAATTTCTTAAGAATATTTTCCACATAATGAGACTGTGATAAAACTAAACCATTTGCATGTTTATTTATTTTCATGCCAAGAATCAAATCCGCTTCTCCTAAATCTTTCATGTCAAATTTAGAAGATAAAAACTCTTTTGTAGTTTTCACAACTTTCTCATCAGTACCAAATATAAGCAAGTCATCTACATATAAACAAATAATCACACCACAATTTCTCCAGGATTCAACGGCAAGCCTTCGATTGCGTGTACTCGCAGAAGAAGACTATGGACTCGTCTTTGTGGATTGCCCCAATCAGGGGAAAAAATATGAATAACAAAGAAGAAGCAAGCAAGCACTGATATGATATATGTATTTCGTTTTTTTTAACAGAACAGAGATAGAGACAGTATATATAGAAGAAGAAGAACGAAACTGAAACTGTTGGGAAGTGAATACCCGAACGTTGGAAGGATTTGGGAAATAAATTAGTAGAATAACGTTGGAGAATAAATCAGTAACGTAAAACTAATTAAGGTTTACGTTTTGGGAAAACAGCTAGGGCTAGGAGTAAATAGTATAAAAATAAATTAGGGATTTTATCAAAACAGTGGGCTACTCGGGTGCACCCGCAAAGCACAAATTTTCCGGATCGGCACCCCCCCCCTGCGCGGGCGTATCGCGCGCACACACGCACTAAGGTTTTCTGACCGAAAGTCCGAGAACCAAGCTTGGTCTCGCCCAATTCCTTAGCCGTCCTCATGTGCGCGAGCCCATCCCTATTTCCTCAACCATGTTACTAAGCCCATAACAACAAGTACTAATATGCACTATGAGAGTTCCAAGAATAGCCAATGTGTGACTTTGTAAAAACATAAGATTTTGGAGCATAACCAACAATCCCCCACATGATCCAAAATTATCAAAGAGATAAAAATTAAAAGAAATTGAGAAGGGCAATGGATTTTAGATACATAATGTCGATACCTTATGGGTTTGAATCGGCACTTAGTGGAACAAGCTCATGATTGTAGATTATAGGTGAATTATATTCTTGAACCTATTATCTGTGATACAATCAGTTGAGCTTGCACACATATCTTAAATCCTGAATCCACACAAGTCCGCGGTTGGGCGCGTTCTAGGCCATGCGCCATGTCCCAGATTTTCATAAAGGCTCTAGAGAGTTTGCCAAGGACTCTCATAGGAAGCGGCCTACACTTCCACCTTTATATAGGTGAACCCATCAAGTGTATACTGACATACACCACCCTTTAGGGGCTATGAGTTTCATTAAGAATCTAAATGATTCATCCTTTCACAATTTGTCAGTAAGCACTACATACACACAAGAAGGGATATAAATAATTGTAGTGCTATAATTAAGTAATTACGTGACTTGTTGTTACCCATTGAACCCAATTCATGGGATCTCCAATCACATGGGTTGGGTTTCCATCGCGTATTACTTACTCAAGATATTGGCAATAGTCCCATCCCTCTGGATGCTTCTTGGACTACCTTTTTATTCAATCCCTTAGTAAGCGGATCCGCTAGGTTCTTTTCAGACCTTACAAATTCCATGGAAATAACCCCATTACTGATCAGTCCTCGTACAATATTGTGCCTCAAGCGAATGTGTCTCTGTTTTCCATTATAAACATGGTTCATTGCCCTGCTAATAGCTGCTTGAGAATCACAATGTAAAGAAATAGAAGGAATCGGCTTATACCACAATGGTATATCAGCCAATAAATTCCTTACCCACTCTGCTTCTGTACCTGCCAATTCTAAAGCAATAAATTCAGATTCCATAGTAGATCTAGCAGTACAAGTTTGTTTAGCAGATTTCCAAGAAACAGCTCCTCCACCTAAAGTAAACACATAACCACTAGTGGAGTTTGTTTCATCATTATCAGATACCCAATTAGCATCACAATATCCTTCTAAAACACTAGGATGACCAGTAAAATGTACACCTACATTAACTGTTCCTATTAAATACCTCATTAATCGTGACAATGCATTCCAATGTTCTTGTGAAGGATTATGTGTATATCTGCTAAGTCTACTAATGGCATATGCAATATCAGGTCGAGTACAGTTCATTAAATACATTACACTACCAATGATTCTAGCATATTCAACTTGTGCAATACCATTCCCTTTATTTTTCTTTAAATGCACACTAGAGTCGTAAGGAGTTCCTAATGGCTCTTCATTAAAGAAATCAAATTTCTTAAGAATATTTTCCACATAATGAGACTGTGATAAAACTAAACCATTTGCATGTTTATTTATTTTCATGCCAAGAATCAAATCCGCTTCTCCTAAATCTTTCATGTCAAATTTAGAAGATAAAAACTCTTTTGTAGTTTTCACAACTTTCTCATCAGTACCAAATATAAGCAAGTCATCTACATATAAACAAATAATCACACCACAATTTCCATTGAATCTACTATAGACACAACTATCAGATTCATTTGTCACAAAATTATTAGACAAGAGAGTTTTATTAAATTTGTCATTCCATTGTTTTGGCGCTTGCTTCAAACCGTATAAAGATTTTACAAGTCTACACACTTTATGTTCTTCACCTGGAACAACAAAACCTTCAGGCTGACACATATAAATTTCTTCATTTAACTCTCCATTCAAAAAGGCAGTTTTAACGTCCATTTGGTATATTATCAATTTATGAATAGAAGCCAAAGCAATTAGAATTCTTATAGTAGCTAATTTAGTCACTGGTGAGTAAGTGTCAAAATAATCAAAACCTTCCTTTTGAGTAAACCCTTTTGCTACAAGTCTTGCCTTAAATTTATCAATAGACCCATCAACTTTTAACTTCTTTTTAAACACCCATTTACATCCAATAGGTTTACATCCTCTAGGCAAATTAACTAGCTCCCATGTATGGTTAGACATAATAGATTCTAGCTCACTATTAATAGCATCCTTCCAAAAATTTGCATCAATTAACAGAGTATATATTTGTGTAAGAAATTCAACTGTATATTATGTGAAGAACAAAGGCGATTTCTTCTTAGGAGAAAAAGAAGATGATAAGGATATATTACTTATGCTAAGAAGAATAATAGTGATATTTATAAGGATGATCAGAATGTTAGACACATTAAGTTGGGAATTGCCCATTAACTGTTGGGGGTTACAAAAAACGTAACGGCTAAAGTATTAACTCTAAATGGGGGCTACAAAAGAAATATAATATTTCTTCCCACCTCTACTCGTAGTATTTTTAAAATCAGCTAGATCACTGTGAATTAACTCAAGTAATTCAGTTTGTCTTTCAACACTTTTAAAAGGTTTCTTAGCATGTTTTGCTTCTACACAAATTTCGCATTTGTTAAACTCGGTATTTGCAAGATTAGGTATAAGTTCAAGTTGTTTCAACTTTTTAATAGAAGCTACATTCACGTGTCCTAATCTAGCATGCCACATATCCAAAGATTCAACAATATAAGCAAAAGAGGCATTCTTATTATTCAATTATCCAGAAGCAAGCAATGATATGATATATGTATTTCGTTTTTTTTAACAGAACAAAGATAGAGACAGTATATATAGAAGAAGAAGAACGAAACTGAAACTGTTGGGAAGTGAATACCCGAACGTTGGAAGGATTTGGGAAATAAATTAGTAGAATAACGTTGGAGAATAAATCAGTAACGTAAAACTAATTAAGGTTTACGTTTTGGGAAAACAGCTAGGGCTAGGAGTAAATAGTATAAAAATAAATTAGGGATTTTATCAAAACAGTGGGCTACTCGGGTGCACCCGCAAAGCACAAATTTTCCGGATCGGCACACCCCCCTGCGCGGGCGTATCGCGCGCACACACGCACTAAGGTTTTCTGACCGAAAGTCCGAGAACCAAGCTTGGTCTCGCCCAATTCCTTAGTCGTCCTCATGTGCGCGAGCCCATCCCTATTTCCTCAACCATGTTACTAAGCCCATAACAACAAGTACTAATATGCACTATGAGAGTTCCAAGAATTGCCAATGTGGGACTTTGCAAAAACATAAGATTTTGGAGCATAACCAACAATCCCCCACATGATCCAAAATTATCAAAGAGATAAAAATTAAAAGAAATTGAGAAGGGCAATGGATTTTAGATACATAATGTCGATACCTTATGGGTTTGAATCGGCACTTAGTGGAACAAGCTCATGATTGTAGATTATAGGTGAATTATATTCTTGAACCTATTATCTGTGATACAATCAGTTGAGCTTGCACACATATCTTAAATCCTGAATCCACACAAGTCCGCGGTTGGGCGCGTTCTAGGCCATGCGCCATGTCCCAGATTTTCATAAAGGCTCTAGAGAGTTTGCCAAGGACTCTCATAGGAAGCGGCCTACACTTCCACCTTTATATAGGTGAACCCATCAAGTGTATACTGACATACACCACCCTTTAGGGGCTATGAGTTTCATTAAGAATCTAAATGATTCATCCTTTCACAATTTGTCAGTAAGCACTACATACACACAAGAAGGGATATAAATAATTGTAGTGCTATAATTAAGTAATTACGTGACTTGTTGTTACCCATTGAACCCAATTCATGGGATCTCCAATCACATGGGTTGGGTTTCCATCGCGTATTACTTACTCAAGATATTGGCAATAGTCCCATCCCTCTGGATGCTTCTTGGACTACCTTTTTATTCAATCCCTTAGTAAGCGGATCCGCTAGGTTCTTTTCAGACCTTACAAATTCCATGGAAATAACCCCATTACTGATCAGTCCTCGTACAATATTGTGCCTCAAGCGAATGTGTCTCTGTTTTCCATTATAAACATGGTTCATTGCCCTGCTAATAGCTGCTTGAGAATCACAATGTAAAGAAATAGAAGGAATCGGCTTATACCACAATGGTATATCAGCCAATAAATTCCTTATCCACTCTGCTTCTGTACCTGCCAATTCTAAAGCAATAAATTCAGATTCCATAGTAGATCTAGCAGTACAAGTTTGTTTAGCAGATTTCCAAGAAACAGCTCCTCCACCTAAAGTAAACACATAACCACTAGTGGAGTTTGTTTCATCATTATCAGATACCCAATTAGCATCACAATATCCTTCTAAAACACTAGGATGACCAGTAAAATGTACACCTACATTAACTGTTCCTTTTAAATACCTCATTAATCGTGACAATGCATTCCAATGTTCTTGTGAAGGATTATGTGTATATCTGCTAAGTCTACTAATGGCATATGCAATATCAGGTCGAGTACAGTTCATTAAATACATTACACTACCAATGATTCTAGCATATTCAACTTGTGCAATACCATTCCCTTTATTTTTCTTTAAATGCACACTAGAGTCGTAAGGAGTTCCTAATGGCTCTTCATTAAAGAAATCAAATTTCTTAAGAATATTTTCCACATAATGAGACTGTGATAAAACTAAACCATTTGCATGTTTATTTATTTTCATGCCAAGAATCAAATCCGCTTCTCCTAAATCTTTCATGTCAAATTTAGAAGATAAAAACTCTTTTGTAGTTTTCACAACTTTCTCATCAGTACCAAATATAAGCAAGTCATCTACATATAAACAAATAATCACACCACAATTTCCATTGAATCTACTATAGACACAACTATCAGATTCATTTGTCACAAAATTATTAGACAAGAGAGTTTTATTAAATTTGTCATTCCATTGTTTTGGCGCTTGCTTCAAACCGTATAAAGATTTTACAAGTCTACACACTTTATGTTCTTCACCTGGAACAACAAAACCTTCAGGCTGACACATATAAATTTCTTCATTTAACTCTCCATTCAAAAAGGCAGTTTTAACGTCCATTTGGTGGATTATCAATTTATGAATAGAAGCCAAAGCAATTAGAATTCTTATAGTAGCTAATTTAGTCACTGGTGAGTAAGTGTCAAAATAATCAAAACCTTCCTTTTGAGTAAACCCTTTTGCTACAAGTCTTGCCTTAAATTTATCAATAGATCCATCAGCTTTTAACTTCTTTTTAAACACCCATTTACATCCAATAGGTTTACATCCTCTAGGCAAATTAACTAGCTCCCATGTATGGTTAGACATAATAGATTCTAGCTCACTATTAATAGCATCCTTCCAAAAATTTGCATCAATTAACAGAGTATATATTTGTGTAAGAAATTCAACTGTATATTATGTGAAGAACAAAGGCGATTTCTTGTTAGGAGAAAAAGAAGATGATAAGGATATATTACTTATGCTAAGAAGAATAATAGTGATATTTATAAGGATGATCAGAATGTTAGACACATTAAGTTGGGAATTGCCCATTAACTGTTGGGGGTTACAAAAAACGTAACGGCTAGAGTATTAACTCTAAATGGGGGCTACAAAAGAAATATAATATTTCTTCCCACCTCTACTCGTAGTATTTTTAAAATCAACTAGATCACTGTGAATTAACTCAAGTAATTCAGTTTGTCTTTCAACACTTTTAAAAGGTTTCTTAGCATGTTTTGCTTCTACACAAATTTCGCATTTGTTAAACTCGGTATTTGCAAGATTAGGTATAAGTTCAAGTTGTTTCAACTTTTTAATAGAAGCTACATTCACGTGTCCTAATCTAGCATGCCACATATCCAAAGATTCAACAATATAAGCAAAAGAGGCATTCTTATTATTCAATTCAGCAGAAGCAAGCAATGATATGATATATGTATTTCGTTTTTTTTAACAGAACAGAGATAGAGACAGTATATATAGAAGAAGAAGAACGAAACTGAAACTGTTGGGAAGTGAATACCAGAACGTTGGAAGGATTTGGGAAATAAATTAGTAGAATAACGTTGGAGAATAAATCAGTAACGTAAAACTAATTAAGGTTTACGTTTTGGGAAAACAGCTAGGGCTAGGAGTAAATAGTATAAAAATAAATTAGGGATTTTATCAAAACAGTGGGCTACTCGGGTGCACCCGCAAAGCACAAATTTTCCGGATCGGCACCCCCCCTGCGCGGGCGTATCGCGCGCACACACGCACTAAGGTTTTCTGACCGAAAGTCCGAGAACCAAGCTTGGTCTCGTCCAATTCCTTAGCCGTCCTCATGTGCGCGAGCCCATCCCTATTTCCTCAACCATGTTACTAAGCCCATAACAACAAGTACTAATATGCACTATGAGAGTTCCAAGAATTGCCAATGTGGGACTTTGCAAAAACATAAGATTTTGGAGCATAACCAACAATCCCCCACATGATCCAAAATTATCAAAGAGATAAAAATTAAAAGAAATTGAGAAGGGCAATGGATTTTAGATACATAATGTCGATACCTTATGGGTTTGAATCGGCACTTAGTGGAACAAGCTCATGATTGTAGATTATAGGTGAATTATATTCTTGAACCTATTATCTGTGATACAATCAGTTGAGCTTGCACACATATCTTAAATCCTGAATCCACACAAGTCCGCGGTTGGGCGCGTTCTAGGCCATGCGCCATGTCCCAGATTTTCATAAAGGCTCTAGAGAGTTTGCCAAGGACTCTCATAGGAAGCGGCCTACACTTCCACCTTTATATAGGTGAACCCATCAAGTGTATACTGACATACACCACCCTTTAGGGGCTATGAGTTTCATTAAGAATCTAAATGATTCATCCTTTCACAATTTGTCAGTAAGCACTACATACACACAAGAAGGGATATAAATAATTGTAGTGCTATAATTAAGTAATTACGTGACTTGTTGTTACCCATTGAACCCAATTCATGGGATCTCCAATCACATGGGTTGGGTTTCCATCGCGTATTACTTACTCAAGATATTGGCAATAGTCCCATCCCTCTGGATGCTTCTTGGACTACCTTTTTATTCAATCCCTTAGTAAGCGGATCCGCTAGGTTCTTTTCAGACCTTACAAATTCCATGGAAATAACCCCATTACTGATCAGTCCTCGTACAATATTGTGCCTCAAGCGAATGTGTCTCTGTTTTCCATTATAAACATGGTTCATTGCCCTGCTAATAGCTGCTTGAGAATCACAATGTAAAGAAATAGAAGGAATCGGCTTATACCACAATGGTATATCAGCCAATAAATTCCTTATCCACTCTGCTTCTGTACCTGCCAATTCTAAAGCAATAAATTCAGATTCCATAGTAGATCTAGCAGTACAAGTTTGTTTAGCAGATTTCCAAGAAACAGCTCCTCCACCTAAAGTAAACACATAACCACTAGTGGAGTTTGTTTCATCATTATCAGATACCCAATTAGCATCACAATATCCTTCTAAAACACTAGGATGACCAGTAAAATGTACACCTACATTAACTGTTCCTTTTAAATACCTCATTAATCGTGACAATGCATTCCAATGTTCTTGTGAAGGATTATGTGTATATCTGCTAAGTCTACTAATGGCATATGCAATATCAGGTCGAGTACAGTTCATTAAATACATTACACTACCAATGATTCTAGCATATTCAACTTGTGCAATACCATTCCCTTTATTTTTCTTTAAATGCACACTAGAGTCGTAAGGAGTTCCTAATGGCTCTTCATTAAAGAAATCAAATTTCTTAAGAATATTTTCCACATAATGAGACTGTGATAAAACTAAACCATTTGCATGTTTATTTATTTTCATGCCAAGAATCAAATCCGCTTCTCCTAAATCTTTCATGTCAAATTTAGAAGATAAAAACTCTTTTGTAGTTTTCACAACTTTCTCATCAGTACCAAATATAAGCAAGTCATCTACATATAAACAAATAATCACACCACAATTTCCATTGAATCTACTATAGACACAACTAACAAATTCATTTGTCACAAAATTATTAGACAAGAGAGTTTTATTAAATTTGTCATTCCATTGTTTTGGCGCTTGCTTCAAACCGTATAAAGATTTTACAAGTCTACACACTTTATGTTCTTCACCTGGAACAACAAAACCTTCAGGCTGACACATATAAATTTCTTCATTTAACTCTCCATTCAAAAAGGCAGTTTTAACGTCCATTTGGTGGATTATCAATTTATGAAAAGAAGCCAAAGCAATTAGAATTCTTATAGTAGCTAATTTAGTCACTGGTGAGTAAGTGTCAAAATAATCAAAACCTTCCTTTTGAGTAAACCCTTTTGCTACAAGTCTTGCCTTAAATTTATCAATAGACCCATCAGCTTTTAACTTCTTTTTAAACACCCATTTACATCCAATAGGTTTACATCCTCTAGGCAAATTAACTAGCTCCCATGTATGGTTAGACATAATAGATTCTAGCTCACTATTAATAGCATCCTTCCAAAAATTTGCATCAATTAACAGAGTATATATTTGTGTAAGAAATTCAACTGTATATTATGTGAAGAACAAAGGCGATTTCTTGTTAGGAGAAAAAGAAGATGATAAGGATATATTACTTATGCTAAGAAGAATAATAGTGATATTTATAAGGATGATCAGAATGTTAGACACATTAAGTTGGGAATTGCCCATTAACTGTTGGGGGTTACAAAAAACGTAACGGCTAGAGTATTAACTCTAAATGGGGGCTACAAAAGAAATATAATATTTCTTCCCACCTCTACTCGTAGTATTTTTAAAATCAGCTAGATCACTGTGAATTAACTCAAGTAATTCAGTTTGTCTTTCAACACTTTTAAAAGGTTTCTTAGCATGTTTTGCTTCTACACAAATTTCGCATTTGTTAAACTCGGTATTTGCAAGATTAGGTATAAGTTCAAGTTGTTTCAACTTTTTAATAGAAGCTACATTCACGTGTCCTAATCTAGCATGCCACATATCCAAAGATTCAACAATATAAGCAAAAGAGGCATTCTTATTATTCAATTCAGCAGAAGCAAGCAATGATATGATATATGTATTTCGTTTTTTTTAACAGAACAGAGATAGAGACAGTATATATAGAAGAAGAAGAACGAAACTGAAACTGTTGGGAAGTGAATACCCGAACGTTGGAAGGATTTGGGAAATAAATTAGTAGAATAACGTTGGAGAATAAATCAGTAACGTAAAACTAATTAAGGTTTACGTTTTGGGAAAACAGCTAGGGCTAGGAGTAAATAGTATAAAAATAAATTAGGGATTTTATCAAAACAGTGGGCTACTCGGGTGCACCCGCAAAGCACAAATTTTCCGGATCGGCACCCCCCCCTGCGCGGGCGTATCGCGCGCACACACGCACTAAGGTTTTCTGACCGAAAGTCCGAGAACCAAGCTTGGTCTCGCCCAATTCCTTAGCCGTCCTCATGTGCGTGAGCCCATCCCTATTTCCTCAACCATGTTACTAAGCCCATAACAACAAGTACTAATATGCACTATGAGAGTTCCAAGAATTGCCAATGTGGGACTTTGCAAAAACATAAGATTTTGGAGCATAACCAACAATCCCCCACATGATCCAAAGTTATCAAAGAGATAAAAATTAAAAGAAATTGAGAAGGGCAATGGATTTTAGATACATAATGTCGATACCTTATGGGTTTGAATCGGCACTTAGTGGAACAAGCTCATGATTGTAGATTATAGGTGAATTATATTCTTGAACCTATTATCTGTGATACAATCAGTTGAGCTTGCACACATATCTTAAATCCTGAATCCACACAAGTCCGCGGTTGGGCGCGTTCTAGGCCATGCGCCATGTCCCAGATTTTCATAAAGGCTCTAGAGAGTTTGCCAAGGACTCTCATAGGAAGCGGCCTACACTTCCACCTTTATATAGGTGAACCCATCAAGTGTATACTGACATACACCACCCTTTAGGGGCTATGAGTTTCATTAAGAATCTAAATGATTCATCCTTTCACAATTTGTCAGTAAGCACTACATACACACAAGAAGGGATATAAATAATTGTAGTGCTATAATTAAGTAATTACGTGACTTGTTGTTACCCATTGAACCCAATTCATGGGATCTCCAATCACATGGGTTGGGTTTCCATCGCGTATTACTTACTCAAGATATTGGCAATAGTCCCATCCCTCTGGATGCTTCTTGGACTACCTTTTTATTCAATCCCTTAGTAAGCGGATCCGCTAGGTTCTTTTCAGACCTTACAAATTCCATGGAAATAACCCCATTACTGATCAGTCCTCGTACAATATTGTGCCTCAAGCGAATGTGTCTCTGTTTTCCATTATAAACATGGTTTATTGCCCTGCTAATAGCTGCTTGAGAATCACAATGTAAAGAAATAGAAGGAATCGGCTTATACCACAATGGTATATCAGCCAATAAATTCCTTATCCACTCTGCTTCTGTACCTGCCAATTCTAAAGCAATAAATTCAGATTCCATAGTAGATCTAGCAGTACAAGTTTGTTTAGCAGATTTCCAAGAAACAGCTCCTCCACCTAAAGTAAACACATAACCACTAGTGGAGTTTGTTTCATCATTATCAGATACCCAATTAGCATCACAATATCCTTCTAAAACACTAGGATGACCAGTAAAATGTACACCTACATTAACTGTTCCTTTTAAATACCTCATTAATCGTGACAATGCATTCCAATGTTCTTGTGAAGGATTATGTGTATATCTGCTAAGTCTACTAATGGCATATGCAATATCAGGTCGAGTACAGTTCATTAAATACATTACACTACCAATGATTCTAGCATATTCAACTTGTGCAATACCATTCCCTTTATTTTTCTTTAAATGCACACTAGAGTCGTAAGGAGTTCCTAATGGCTCTTCATTAAAGAAATCAAATTTCTTAAGAATATTTTCCACATAATGAGACTGTGATAAAACTAAACCATTTGCATGTTTATTTATTTTCATGCCAAGAATCAAATCCGCTTCTCCTAAATCTTTCATGTCAAATTTAGAAGATAAAAACTCTTTTGTAGTTTTCACAACTTTCTCATCAGTACCAAATATAAGCAAGTCATCTACATATAAACAAATAATCACACCACAATTTCCATTGAATCTACTATAGACACAACTATCAGATTCATTTGTCACAAAATTATTAGACAAGAGAGTTTTATTAAATTTGTCATTCCATTGTTTTGGCGCTTGCTTCAAACCGTATAAAGATTTTACAAGTCTACACACTTTATGTTCTTCACCTGGAACAACAAAACCTTCAGGCTGACACATATAAATTTCTTCATTTAACTCTCCATTCAAAAAGGCAGTTTTAACGTCCATTTGGTGGATTATCAATTTATGAATAGAAGCCAAAGCAATTAGAATTCTTATAGTAGCTAATTTAGTCACTGGTGAGTAAGTGTCAAAATAATCAAAACCTTCCTTTTGAGTAAACCCTTTTGCTACAAGTCTTGCCTTAAATTTATCAATAGACCCATCAGCTTTTAACTTCTTTTTAAACACCCATTTACATCCAATAGGTTTACATCCTCTAGGCAAATTAACTAGCTCCCATGTATGGTTAGACATAATAGATTCTAGCTCACTATTAATAGCATCCTTCCAAAAATTTGCATCAATTAACAGAGTATATATTTGTGTAAGAAATTCAACTGTATATTATGTGAAGAACAAAGGCGATTTCTTGTTAGGAGAAAAAGAAGATGATAAGGATATATTACTTATGCTAAGAAGAATAATAGTGATATTTATAAGGATGATCAGAATGTTAGACACATTAAGTTGGGAATTGCCCATTAACTGTTGGGGGTTACAAAAAACGTAACGGCTAGAGTATTAACTCTAAATGGGGGCTACAAAAGAAATATAATATTTCTTCCCACCTCTACTCGTAGTATTTTTAAAATCAGCTAGATCACTGTGAATTAACTCAAGTAATTCAGTTTGTCTTTCAACACTTTTAAAAGGTTTCTTAGCATGTTTTGCTTCTACACAAATTTCGCATTTGTTAAACTCGGTATTTGCAAGATTAGGTATAAGTTCAAGTTGTTTCAACTTTTTAATAGAAGCTACATTCTCGTGTCCTAATCTAGCATGCCACATATCCAAAGATTCAACAATATAAGCAAAAGAGGCATTCTTATTATTCAATTCAGCAGAAGCAAGCAATGATATGATATATGTATTTCGTTTTTTTTAACAGAACAGAGATAGAGACAGTATATATAGAAGAAGAAGAACGAAACTGAAACTGTTGGGAAGTGAATACCCGAACGTTGGAAGGATTTGGGAAATAAATTAGTAGAATAACGTTGGAGAATAAATCAGTAACATAAAACTAATTAAGGTTTACGTTTTGGGAAAACAGCTAGGGCTAGGAGTAAATAGTATAAAAATAAATTAGGGATTTTATCAAAACAGTGGGCTACTCGGGTGCACCCGCAAAACACAAATTTTCCGGATCCGAGAACCAAGCTTGGTCTCGCCCAATTCCTTAGCCGTCCTCATGTGCGCGAGCCCATCCCTATTTCCTCAACCATGTTACTAAGCCCATAACAACAAGTACTAATATGCACTATGAGAGTTCCAAGAATAGCCAATGTGGGACTTTGCAAAAACATAAGATTTTGGAGCATAACCAACAACTCCCTCCACCACCACCTACGGTGATGGCATTGGTGGCTCCACCAGCAACTTGTCATCGAATAACGGATCAAGTACTTCTTCATCAACACAGTGCTGCTGTAGCTTAACAAAACTTATGAGGAAGCTGAAGAAACACAGCCGGTTGCTACGCCGACAGTCTTCTAGGCTTAAATGCCGGTATGATCCGTTGAGCTACTCCTTAAACTTTGATACAAATGGTTGTGGAAGCAGCTTGTTGGATGAAGATTATTACTCTAGATTTTATGCCTTCTCTTCTAGGTTTGTAGCAAATGCCACAACAACTACTTGTCCAATACTTATTGTGGCCACTTCCCACTAGAGAAATATATGTATTAATTAACCAATATTCTAGTTTTTATTTTCTTTTAAATTTCTCTCGAGACGATATCCTAACTAGTTTGGGATAAAAATACTCGAGTTCAGTTTGAGTTGAGCTGCATGGGACAATAGATTCATCTCTTTGTTTCTTTCATGGCTGGCTGGCTCCAGTTTGTATCTAATATCTTTTAGATTTAGTTTCACACTAGTGAAACTTAACTACTATACTATATATCTATGCCCAATCATATCCTAAGATTAATTGAGGGAACATTACATCTATGTTTATGTTGTTGACACCTCAAAAATCAAATTATATCTCTAATTTTGGAATGGATAGAGTAATATACATGTATGAGTACGTACATATATAAATGAAATATATATGGGAATCGATGTCTAGCAAATAATGGTTATAGAGACTGAACTAACCACCATATCTCTTGTAAACATTCATTCCAAAATATGATGATCAAGACAAGATTTGCTTTTAAATTAAAAAAGAAAAGAAAAGGGAATGGTGTAAGATCTACTGATATTATTGTAAGAGGGGAGGGCCGGGGGGGGGGTGGGAGGTTGTTTAAAGGTTGGCAAGCATGTGCTATATGGTAGCATCTCCAATACAAAGACTTAAAAATGGTCTAATTTTAGGGACAATATTCCGCGATAAGTGGGGATGGCAGCAATAATATCTAAAATTACATTTATTATTTCGTGCCAATAAATTATTTTGAGTTTTTCTATGAAAACATGATAATTAAACACGAGTGTATTATAATTTTTATGTTTGCTTAGAATTTTTCAACTATATTATTATGGAACCACTGTTTGAGATCAATAATCTCTCAAATATTTCAAGTTGTATTTAGTGAGACATTTTCCATACAAAAATTAAGATATTTTATATTTTTAAATTATAAAGTAACATAAAATTCTTAAACCATCAAATTTGTAGTTTTAGTTGAAGCACCACTATATTTCTAACTAATATTAGAGATTAATTTGAAAATTAATTTATTTAAAATCATCGTTTGTTAAATGTATTTTCGAATGAGTAAAACCAACGTTTGGCCAAAACTGTCCTGCCCGAGCTGCTAATGAACTTGTTATAACCAACCAGTATTTGTTGGTGGACATTACACATTTCAACTTCTTCTGCCGCCACATTAAGAACTAGAAACCATCTCTGTGTCTATTCAGATCTATTATAAAGAAGCGTCCACTACTGCAGATGACCCATAACATTTATAGTCTGAAAATATTTTTTATATAATAAACAAAAGCAATGCCGAAGTGAACATTATATATTTCATTTTTCACATACAGAAACTTTACAAAAGTATCCTAATAATGATCCCATATTTGCTAATTAAACACTCAAATGGATCATCCCTGCAAAAATTGGCACACAATGATGACGGGGTCGGGGACGGGGTCGGGGACGGGGTCGGGGTGGGGAGGTCATTCGAACGTCCAAGCAGAATTGATATAATGAGCAAGTATATAACTTTACCCCATGAAAAATCTTAAGGTTCACGGTCACTCGCTTGATGATCCGAGAGGGTACCTTCTGACGATATTTCCTCAGCATTCGGCAAATTAGGTTCTGACTGAGTCTTGCTGGAATCCCTGCTTTCAGTCTGATCTGCTTTCAGCTCGGTGTGTGAGAACATATTAACCGGTGAACTCTGCTTATCCTTCTGTTCCCAACAAGCGTCGTTCAAAACTGGCACCATTACTGGATTTGGAGGGAGCTCGCTTTCAATGAAATTTGAACTTGTGTCTGGTGGACCGGGAGCAACACAGGATGCTACCAATTGTATCACTTCAGGGGAGGGGGACATTCCCGTGTTTCTTTTCTTTTCGGGGTTTGAATGTACTGATGTTGATGATGGATTCAGCATATTTACACTTGAAGGCGGCATATTGAGGTCGGGTTCCAACCAAGGGAATCCTGAAGTTCCAGGAATTGATTGTGGAAGCAAAGGAAAAGGTGGTGTGACCAGTAGAGGCGAAGATGAACCAATATTGTCACCACGGAGGCTGCTTTGGAAGTTGTGACCTGCAATATCATTTCGAGGGAACTGCTGGACTGTATGTGTCCTTCGTTTCTTCTTTTTCTTTAACTTCTTTTTCTTTAAACTCCGTCGTGGATCCTTTGGTTGGGGAGGAGGTAGGCCCGGAGCCAAAAATGGAGGAATGGTAGGGTTATCATATCCATATAGCAAACGAACTGATTGTGCTATAGCTGAGACAGTTGGTGGCAGGCCCGGATACTCCGGTTTTGCAGGAGCACTTACTGCTTCCTGAAGCCAATGGGGCAGCTTATTGTTTGAAGAACTAGTACCAGCCACTTCTTTACCTTTCGATTGGGACACATTCTGTCCTTTATTAGAATCGGTAAACAATGCCGTATTTGTTGATACACCACTACCTATCTTGTTATCAAGAAAACTCGGCAATTTCCAACTCCTACTTGAATGCTGGTCATCCTCCAGCTTCTGTAAATCAAAACTGCTTGAGCAGTTCAAACCAAGGGAACCCAAACTACTAGGTCCTAATGCATTGAGAAGAAATGGCTGCTCCATGTGAGTGTTAGAAGTCCCTGGTCTATGAGAGGGTCCAGCAGATGAAGCTCCAGAATAATTTGCCCGCAGGTAATCAGTATTCCAAGTCGGAATTGGTGAAAAATGTTCACTGTGCAAAGACGGTTCTAAATGTGGTAAGCTGGATGGTAGATCGCCAAAACCCAATTTCATATCCGTCAGTTGCGACTGAAATTTCGGCGACCCAGCGAATCTACTTCCATGAAGTGCCCTTGTCATCATTGAATCAGAGATGCCTGGAAATAATGGAGATTTTCCAGATTTCGTAGGCTTGAAGGGCTTTTGCACAGAAAGATCTGGTGCGTCCAAAATTTTGAGTTGTTCCTCCTCCCACCTGGCAAATAAATCTCCTGCAGTTTTAAATTTAGAAAATTTTAACCTCGGGTCTCGAAGCATAGTATCCCAATTGCCCCGTCCGTGTCTACGAACCCCAATCCATAAAAAATCGAGTTCATCTTCAGACCATATATCTTTTATAGATTTCCTTTTGCCAGTTCTCATCATTATGTTCTCAAGAACCTTCCTGTGGTTTTCAGGAAATGATGAATAAGTTTGTGGCATCTGACCTAAACCCAACACAGGAGGCACCTCAATCTCTTGCTGATCATATCTTGGTTTATCGTCACGCGGAAACCTCAAATTTGGCAACAATGGCATTGTGGGCAGGTCTTGTACAGAATCATTTACATCCCCAGCTCTGGTCCCCAATGATAAGCTGGGGGACAAGTCAGGGTGCGGATTTGGTACATTTGTAGCCGAATATCGGGTTTTGGGGAGCAATTTCAGTGCCCTTGTTTCATGAAATTCTGAGAAACTTGGCCCAGAAGTTTCTTGGAATTTGGGGAGCAATTTCAATGCCAGCTTTTCATGAAGTTCTGAGAAACTTGGTCTATAAGTTTCTAAATGATCAGAACCTTTTCCTCTTGGGAAAGGAAAAGAATGCTGCAAATAAAATAAGACATCACAGATGCACAAGTTAAAGATATGCTATAAAGCATGTGCACATGCACAAAGAGCAAAGAGGGGGGGGGGGGGGAGGATGAGATAGAGAGAAGGAGAAAATTCAGCCTAACCGGAAGATAATTATCAGGTACGCTATTTTTTTGCCCACGTTGCAAAGCTTCTAATGAGGCAGATGGTAGTTTAAACTTGTCTGTGAAAGGCTCATGTGGTTTAACATCTGTCTCATTTGGGGTCCCACGTAGAGGGGCTATTTCAAATGGGAACACTGGTCTACTTCCTTTCCTGTTATGTCTGCTGTGAGACTTTGGAATGTTTTTCTCTGACAACTCAATCTGGTTGGCATTGGGAGCACAAAGACCCAGAACAGGCAACAAGTTGGTCGACATTGAATTTGTAAAGCCGGTTCCCTGTAAATGGTGACCTGGTAAGACAATCTCGAGAGAATGACGACCAAAAGGTTTAACAGGAAAATCCAGATGACTTCTCATTTTATGTTTTGATAACTTGCTCAGCCTCGGATCCAAATCGGACTTGGTCTTTGGTGCCTCCAAATTTTGACAATGTCTGTTATCTTCCAAGTCAATTGCTGACGACTCCTCGCCACTAGGCTGATCAGATCTGATCGTTGGACTATCTCGAACACTGGAAGTAGGGAGCAATGGGGGTTCAAGCCCAGGTAATCCCATAACTGGAACAGGTGCACCGATTGCATTTCTCTGAGCCAAACGTTCTTTTTGTCTAGACCGAAGCTTCGCACTGTCACAAGAGTTGCATATTAGACTATAGCATCTACCATAGACTAAAAAAGTCAAATTTGATGCTTGGAAATTGATAATTTCACAAGGAAATATCATATTTTTGTCTCACATGAAAGTGGGACCTACTCAATATTCACATGAGTGGAATTATGTGAAAAATAAAAATATCAATTCCCTTGATTCTTTCATAAGTGCATCCAGTCTAATTCAGTTTCAACCAAGTTGTTCATGAATTACTAATGTCAGACGGTTCAAAAGAATTAGATATCAGTCAAACGGGAATATTCTGTTTTATGAGTAAAGGTATACATTCAAATAAAATCTTAACTAAAAACAAAGTAAAAAAACTTTCAAAGGAGTTGAAACTCACAACTTTTCTTTAAGAGCTCGACCTGCCGGTGAATATTCACGCTCTGGCTCCTCATCAGCACCACTCTGCTTACATAAATAAAAAATTATCACTATAACAAGCATATAATGCAGTCCCCACTAAAAGATTCAAAAAAGAATTTAATAGAAAAGAGAAAAGAGATTTAAAAGGAGAGGACAAAATCCTCATGCTCCAAAGAGAATGAACAAGAAGCCAAAAAACATAACATAATACCAATGACTTGTTTTGTCTTGTTTTCATAGGTATGAGGACCTTAGAAACTAGAAAAGATGTTGATCTTTAAAATCCCCTGCAATCCGCTACGTCTAAATCCCAAAAAGAGCTTATAAAAAATGCAACAATGGCAAAGGGTCCAACCACCATTACCATTTCCAGATCTCTGCAAACTTGGAATATTATTCCCACTGATAATCCATATATAACAATGTATACGCAAACTATTTAACCCCTATCCATACCAAATGTCCCCCAAAATGCTCATCATAAAAGCACACAAAAAAAAGGATGGAGAAACAATCAGTTCTCCAAAGAAAAATCACCCAAAAAACGCTATAAGCAATATAGCTGAGCCCTGTAAGCAGCCTCCAGCCAAAACTAAAAACGCTCAAAAGGTTGTATCAAATTGGGATAGCCGGCAGCTCCACCTTTTTGGAAACTGTCCTATTCCTCTCCCTCCAGAAGGTCCACACACTAGATTGAGGACCTTTCCAAGCAGCCTTCACTGAACAAGGCACGACCCAGTGAAGACCAAACAAAGCAGCAAAAAGAAGGGGCATGCATATTTCTTTTATTAGTACTTGCATTCCATGCAAGTCTCATACTCTTCTTATTTCTCCAGTTAGCAACAAATTATCAGCTAAAAAAACCCTGCCACCATGAAGAAAATAAGAAGCTATATCTTCTTTCTTTTAAAAGAAAAAGAAGGGTATTTTTTTTCTTTTCTTTTTCCTTTCTTTATAAGCAAAAAAGAAAAGGCTATATCTATACTTGATCAAAATCAACATATGCGAATGCTTCTTCTCTGAATAAGAATAAGTTGCAAAGCAGGATTTTAGGAATTTTAAACATATATTATAAAAATGAAACGCAGAAATACAAAAGCAACATACCCCTACCGGCTACAAGATTAATTAGGTTACATCTTGAATGCAAATAACAGTACCTCACTTAATGACTCAGTAGGTTGTGGAGCATATGCTTCCCTATAAGAAACAGCTTTCCTTAATCGTTTTCCTCTACCAAGAGCTGCTTCCTCCTCATTTTGATATTTTTCCCATCTACAATCCAATAAACAAATTAAAACACAATATTAGAAAAACATTTGTAATTGATAATTACTCCATTGGCTACAAGTTCTCTCCACTAACAAATGTAACTACCAAATATTCATATATATGCACTATAATCGTAAATTCTTTTTATATCTTTAATATATAATTTATTTATTTATGGATAAGTAATATTATATCTTGATACAAATATATGCATATAATTTGCAGACTTTGGAATGTTTAATAGGGAAGAGGCACATCACAACATCATTATGCTTCTACCACATTCTTGGGAAAATCTTCCACTATTTTGACATCTCTGTTTTCTTACAAATTCACAGGTGGTTGACATGTCCACACAAACCAATCATATAGTTGCAAGCTTCTGCAATTTGCTTGCTAGCAATCAGGCTGTGTTCACTCTAACCAAAGACAAATTGGATAGAAACAAAGTCAAACAAGTAGACTGATGATGGACCTCTAATACACATTGTTTAAATCTCCGGCTCCTCCATCGCAAGATTTTGAAGATTTAAGGCACCGCTGATTAGGTTTATGCTCCCATGAGCACAACTATATTGAACTATTACTTTATCCATCTATTTGAAGGTAAATAAACTCTCCTCAGACCGTATCTTTGGAAAAAGTTAGGAGCTACTTTACAAAAGTCTTATTTTTGCATTGTCTAATATCGCAGACAAATTACTGTATCAAAGAGCTAATTGCAGCGGAACATATACATAAGTGTCATTTTAGCATTTTGTTGTGTTAAACACTGCCATGTTTCTGGGGAAAGACGCGGCACGGCACATTGAAACAACCGTCGGTATATCAGGGCACTACATTGCTTCATCATTCCCCCCCCCAATAAGACTTTTGCCTGGATCATGCTTGATCCCATCAAATTTCAAGTGCCACGTATATACCTAAAGCAATGAAATTACAGAAGTGAGACCAGAAGAACAACTCCTCACCTCACTCGCAGAAGCCTATCCCATTCATTCTCTTCAGTAACAGCCACCACTTTATCTTCTTTCTTTTCTGCATGTTGCACACAAGTATCATCAGTCACCACAAGAAGTGATTCGCTTCCCTCTTGCTCTTCTGCTGGTTCATCATTCCAATCCAGCGACTAATGGAAATATGAGAATACATTAAACAAAGGGAAATATAACAGGATGTTAAATAGATTCATAATGATTACAAAAGTAACAAGCAATATTAGCTCTACCACAAATACAACAGAAACAGAGGACTCCTTAAGCCTGCAACCTAAAGTAGAAGAGATGCCTATTTGAATATGTAAAATGAAATTTTCCACATACGAGAAACAATGAGCAAAAAATTTAACCATCGACTGTTCTAAAAATATAATCAACAAAAGTCAATGAGAAATTTCATTTTTGATAAAACAATAAACTTAATTAGAAATAATTTATCATTTTATTATATTTTATTTATTTTTATTATATGCTTTCTTAATTTTATCTGTTTTATGTTTTTGTCTTCTTGTCTTTCTACTTTTAGGCTTTCATATGGGATCCATTTCTAGCCTACTTAAACTACTTTGGGATAAAAGGAGTTAATAATTTGAGTTGAATAAAGTTTATAAGAAAGAACAGAGGAACATAGAAGGACAACAAAAAGTAAATGCTTTGAAGATAAAGAGAGATCAATTGTTTACATCCTATTTTTTTATTCTGTCTCATATTTTTCTTTTTTCTCTTTTGTTGCCAAATGACTATACAGCCTCTTTTAATGATTTCTTGGAGGTTTTTGTGATGGGGGTCATAGTGTGGCTACCTTTTGGGTGCCCTTGGAAAATTGTATAGAGGTTTTGGGTTAAGCGGGGCTGTGTTTGTTTTGATGACCTAGGAGGTTCTTTTTATTATCGTGGTTCCTTTACATAGTGTACATGGCTGACTCCCCCTTTTGGCATTTCATCCGCTTCCTTTTAGGGAAAAAAAAACTTTTTCTTATCGAAGAACAAAAAAGAACATGAAAGGACACGGAGTGAAAAAGAGTAAAAAGACTTTAATCAAGGGTAACCCCGCTAGTTGATGTAGGACAGGGTAGGAAGAAGGAATAAGAGTACTTAGTTGCAAAGAATCGGTAAAGAAACACACAAAAGCACACAACTTTAATCTCAAATCAATATATTCAAATTAATCTCCCCAAAATAATGAAGTATTACAATGCTTAAATACAAAACTCAATACTTGGGAACTAAGTAAAATTTAAAAAGGAAACAATCCCCTAACAAAATCTACTACTATAATAAACTCTCCTAATTGAAATCTACTACTACAATTAAAACTCTCCTAATGAAAAGTTATTACTATAATATCATACTAAATAATTTCATTAATAACATATTTATCTCTAAATAACAATACAAAATTAATAATAAACTTATTAAATTTCTTCTTCCGTACCGCATCATTCAAAAACTCGTCCTTGAGTTTTGAAATATTGTAGAATATGTCTTCCAACAAAACATTCGCATCCGATGTTTTAATGTCATTAGCACAATTTTCAGGAATAACAATAACATAATATAGAAATTTGAAGTAGCTTGGGACTCGATCAATCGGAAAGAGAAAATCAACATAGTTGACTTGAACTTTATCTTCCTTGATGTTTTCGCATTTGGGGTCAAACTTAACTTCAATTTCCTCACTACAAACCATCTCTGAAAGTTGTTCAACACACTTAACATCCGCTTCATGTTTCTCACAAGCATCAATGTGTGAGAGTACTTGCTTTTCTTTATACTCACCAATTTCATATTGGTTATTAAAACGTTTAAGTATTGTGAGGCGGTCATCAATTGTTAAGAATTTTCTTTGTAGGACTTCTCTTGTGAACGCTTCGCTTTAGTTGAACAAACATGATAAGGATGAACATTTTTTTGTGCTTGAACAAAATATGGACGAACAAAGCATGTGTTTATGTACTCATAATGTGTCTTTAAATTTGCAAGACTTGTTTCAAAAAGTGCAAGTTCATCACATAATTTTCAATACTCGGTACTATGCGGGACACAAGACCATTCAAGTTATTTATTGCTCGCATATGACCAAAGTTCGATTCTTAAGTTACTTTATCTTAGCCAAAGAAAGTCTGAATTGCTAAACCTGGAAGACATTGTATATATGTAGAGGGGCTAAAATGAAATTTTCAAAAAATTTGGGGGTTAAATTGAAAATTCAAAAATTGTGGGGGCTAAATTGAATATTTCAAAAACTTTAGGGTTGATTTGGAAGTTTTAGAAACTTTGGGGGCGGAATTGAAAATTTTAGAAACTTAAGGGTACCAAACTGTAATTTGTCAGAAGACAATAGACAAAATAGTGATGAAATATTTTTTTTGAATAGATTACGATTCCAGCTGCAAATCGTGCTTTCGTCTCGGAAAATTGTTGTCTATTCTATAGCGAGCTTCGACAATTTGATGGGAGGCCAGAAAAATAGGGTAGGAAGGAATCGAGTGAAATCAAACGATAACATGAATTTTGGCTCTGATACCATTATGATGTAGGACGTGGTAGGAAGAAGAAATAAGAGTATCTATGTCCACAGAGAATCGGTAAAGAAACACGCAAAAGCATACAACTTTAATCTCAAATCAATATATTCAAATTAATCTCCCCAAAATAATGAAGTATTACAATGTTTAAATACAAAACTCAATACTTGGGGACCAAGTAAAAACCCAAATTTAGAAAAGGAAACAATCTCCTAACTAAAATCTACTACTATAATAAACACTCCTAATTGAAATCTACTACTACAATTAAAACTCTCATAATTGAAATCTACTACTACAATTAAAACTCTCCTAATAAAAAGCTATTACTATAATATCCTACTAAATAATTTCATTAATAACACATTTATCTCTAAATAACAATACAAAATTAATAACAAACTTATTGAAATTCTTCTTCCGTACCGCATCACTAGTCCTTAGAAATCCCCATTTGAAGCTAAAGCATATTCAGTAAAACATGCTTGCCATAGTTATTATATATCAAAAAACAATAAAACGGAAAAAAGTATTAAAAGAAAACCTTATAATTTAAAATGCCTATATATATTTACACTTTGTCATATCTCTTCATCAACCTAGATGATCTAGAATAAAAGTTGCAAATCAATGTGGAGATAGACTTTGTCATTGGCAAACTCCAGATGATTCTTATATTTTACAGCAAATGGTGATGTATATTGGCTGGTAATTACATATTGGTTGTGAGCATGTGAGTCACAAATATATGTATATATATTGACTGAATGCTATTAACCCTTATATGAGTCAAGGATGTGACAATCAGTAAATAAAGCAAGTTAATCATTTTAATATGCTGGAAAATGTAATAACAAATAATGATACAGTATTCCAAAAAATGTCTAAAAGAAATGGTAAAAAAAAGTTTGCTATTACAAAGGCATCAAATAAAGTTTTGAATGAAATAAGTGAAGAAATAAAATAAAAAAGAAAGAAAAATTTGTAATTATATGTGCAGGATTGCATGTACACAGGGATGAGAGAGGCTATACCTTTACCGAACCAAGCATATCATTCTCCGAATCCCCTTCAACATTATCGGGTGAATTAGATTGGAGGTTTGAACGGTCTAGCAACTTCTGAATAGCATTTTCATCCCAGACAACCCTACTGCTGCCATCCGTACATTTATCCTTGTATACGTCCCCCAGACCACCAGTTCTCCTCCTGCGGTTAGGTTCTATATCTGCAACTGCTTCATCTTTATTGCCATGGTTTTCACCAGTATCTTTACCACCTATGCTAGAAGAATCATTAAAAAGTTCCTCAGTTCCCCATCGTAGGATATCTTCCACCTCCTTTTGAGATCCAGACTTGTTCACAAAGAGCTGATCAAGCATCAGTTTCCTCTTTGCAAGCTGCAAGATGCGTTCTTCAACACTAGCACGAACAACAAGCCTATACACCAAAAGCCTCTTTGATTGCCCAATTCGATGCGCTCGATTCATTGCTTGGATATCTGCATGTGGATTGAAGTCAGAATCATAGATTATGACAGTGTCAGCCGTTGCCAAATTGATCCCAAGCCCACAAGAGCGTGTCGACAATAGGAAGACAAACCGACTTTTGTCTTGGTTAAAACGAGTAATTGCTGCTTGGCGATCAGATACAGAAACAGAACCATCCACTCTCTCAAATGTTCTGGGACCAAATTCAATGTTCAAATAATCCTCAAGGATATCAAGAAGCTTTGTCATCTGGGAAAATATAAGGACTCTATGGTCATCCTTATGTAACATCTTAAGCATTGAATGCAACAAAGTCAACTTTGCTGAAGCTTTTATACGCATTTCGTGAAGGAATTCTACTGATCCTGATTCAGGCTCAGTGCCCTGGATGAGATATGGATGGTTGCAAACCTTTCTCAACTGCATCACAATATTTAGCATTGATTGCTGAGCAACCCCTTTTCCTATGTTGTGCAAGATCTGATAGTTCTTGGTTAACATAGCACGGTAATATTCAGCTTGAATGGATGACAACTCAACCGGAACCATTCGTTCAGTCTTGGGGGGTATATTCTGCATGGCATCTTTTTTGAGTCTCCGAAGCATATGAGGACCAACAAGTTTCTTCAGCTCCTCCACTTTTTCTGCAGTTGTCAGATCATTAAACTTCTCTTCAAATGAGGATAGAGAAGGGAAGGAAGCTGGCTGCAAGAAATTTAGTAAGTTGTACATCTCGCCTATGTTATTCTGGAGAGGAGTACCGGTCAAAAGTACACGATGTTGGAAAGAAAAGGTATTGAGCAAGCTGAAAAGTTTACTACTTGAGTTCTTCAAACGGTGCCCCTCATCAACCACAAGAACTTCCCATGGAACTCCACGTAGATGAGAGGCATCAACAAGGACCATCTCATAAGTAGTCAAAAGAACATTGAATTTATAAGAAGCAGTTTTCTTACTCAACCCACTTAGATCACTGGCATGCCATTCATATTGGCGTATCATGGCTCTTGCTTTTGCAGAACCATGGTACTCCACAACATTCAGGTCAGGAGCCCATAATGTAAACTCCGCCATCCAGTTTGGCATTGTTGAAAGAGGAACCAAAACCAAACAAGGACGTCTAGCTTTGAACTCAAAGTATAATGATGACAGAAAAGCAGCGGCCGATACCGTTTTCCCAAGTCCCATCTCGTCAGCAAGTATCACATTCCTGCATTTATACCAGCACTTACGGAGCCAGTTCAGTGCTTCTAGCTGATGTGGGAATAGTGCACCTCCTACAAGCTCTTTAGGCTGCTCAGTGAGAGGTAGTATCTCATTATGTTGAAGTTCACCCTTTCCTCTCAGGGTACCATCCTTAGTAGAATCTTTTTCCACTGCTTGTCGTTCAAACTGATTAAATAAATCAATTAGATGGGGAGATTTTCCAATAACAGGTTCATCAAGTCTCTCCCAAGTGCATTCATCATAAGGAATAGCAGTCCATTTTACAAAAACTTCACTTGAACCATCTGTGGAGGAATGAAGAGCAATCACCCGCTGAGGCCGCTTCCACCGTTCGTCGCAGATATCTATCACCGCCCTTCCATACTTCGCTGTGTAGTTGTCTAGTTTTCTCCTAGCGAGAACTTTTAGCTGGGATTCTGAAATCCAACTGTTTTGAAGATGCGATTTCCCAACCCACTTGACTAAAAATTCATATGAGACAGATGCTCCATTGGAGGATACAGATTCAGGTAAGATGGAATCAATCCTTCTCTTTTCACGAGTGCAATTAGTTCTTGTTTCCATATCAGTCTTCTTTGTGACTGCAGGTTTATGAGAGAGAGACATCTCACACTTTTTTGAATCTTCATTATTATCATGACTGTTGGAACTAAAATCAGTGGTATCTCCCATCAATATCTCTCCAGCAGTTTCTGCAATATCTTCTGTACTCGCAGTGTAAATGCCTTCGTTTTTACCATTTATTGCAGTAGAATTAGAAACCTTTACGTCACTCCTCCATGAGTCCATACCCTTTCCTTCCCTACATTCTTTAATCACTGATCTTCTATATACATTTATCTTGTCCACTCCCAAATCATTTTTAATGCATTTTTCCACACCAGTATTGCTCAAAACATCCCGTGTGGTGATATTTTCAGCAGCTCCACCATCTGAAGTAGCACCACAGCTTGGATTTTCCTCAGAAATTCTATTTACATTGTCTGAAAACACAGAATCCTTTAGAGGCCGGTCATTTGTGTCTGCCACAGTCATGTGATTTGAAGAGTTCATATCAGTAGCTCGCACTCGACATCCCAAAACCCTATCAACCTGTAATATACAATCATATGAAAAAATAGAAGTAAAATAGCACACTGCTACCCAATGAGGGGTAGGATAAAAAAAACAGTAACAACAAAATAATAATAATAATCCAGAATTCATACATAACATGCTTATATGGCTAACAGATAACAAGATAGGCATATACATAAAACCATCCTAACTATTCAATTACCTGTGGAGCATCACTAGGAACATGACCTTCACATTTAAATACTTCAACTACATTTTTTCCTGTTGCATGTGATTTATGCGATTTATGTCCTGCTTCCTCAGAGACCATCTGCATGAAAGACAACTCTTGTGAGTATAATAAACACTTACAATAGCAATAGAAACAACCACAAGAACAAGAGCAGTAGAAATGGATACGGGGACTCCTTGATTTGTGGAAAGAAACTTATCCAACAGGTTCCGTGGATTAACCATCCTTTTGAGGACCATGAAGATAATATATATAGTAAAACGACATACAGTCCTAGGGGCAAACTAAGGATGACTTTTGATCCCTAGAATCAGAAAATATAAAGGTTGCTACCTTGGCCAAGAAAAATTGTTATGAGAAATGCAACATTGATCGTCACGTCTGTGGATTTTATATCCATTATTAGCTCCTAGAGTTTCCATTCCGTTATAGGAGACTAATTAATTATTTGATACCCTCTTAATGAAATTTCTTTCAGTTCTATACTTCTATTACAAGTTTACAACTATTACCAGCATGCACCCCTTCACACTGAGCAACATTTGTTGGTAGTCTTGCCTCTTCCATTTGATCCCTAGGTCCCTCCTCTATTCAGAACATTATGGACACTAGACTTATCTGTTCAAGTTCTAAAAATATATATTTGGAAAGTATGCGTTATGCAGACCTTAATCGTTAAAAAGAAAATTTAATTTTTCTAAAAGTAAATAAAAGCATTGTATAGAAGGCTCCTCAGTATGAAAATTACTAATGAGTTGTGTTTTTGCACAAGTTATTGCTGCTATTGATCATGAGATCAAGGTCGATTGATATTTTAGTCCTAAATATTATGCTCTACGGATTTAAATATTTCTTTGCATATGCATATTTTTCACTTCAACACAATAACCAACAATTTTATCAATAATCTTTTCAAGCAAGGAAGTGACTAAGAATTTCTCTCCAGTGTGTAAGGTTTTTGGTGCTATTATGCAGAAAAGCCATATATTCTTAACAATGCTGGGAAATTACTCATAATACAAACTCGTTATATAATCAGTCCCAGACAACAAATTTGGCATGTGAGGTAGCCCAAGTACCCTGCATGTATATGTTCTTTCACATGCAGTGCAAAATATCATCTCAATCAAACAGTAAAAGGTCCCTAAATGAAGAGATATCAAAGATATTATATAAAGCCAAGTTCTGGGGGAAAAGATAAAATAACGCTAAGAGCAAAAAGGGTGGAAAAGTATAGTGAGCATTGGGATTTGGAAAAATCCATAACTAATTCCAACCCACAATTTAACACAACCTATGCATAAAAATTTTGTGATATATAGGGTGAAAAATAAAACAATAAGAAATAACATCATTAAGCTTCAAGTAGAGTAGAGCTTGCAACTACGATTACTTATATTTCAAAAGTAGGATATAAGGCCAGAACAAGATTTTACTAAAGATAAATCACGAAAGAGAGGAAGAGAGACTATAAGGACATGTTATACTCCCAAAAAAAGAAAAACGATACAAGTGACTTCTTCTGTTTTTGTATCTTTTTATTCTTAAAGTGACCTTTTATTTTTTATTTTACTGATAAGTCTGATATAATCAAGGTTAGTATTTCCAGATGAACTGGATCCGGGAGAGGACAACCTCTTGTTCCTTCACCTCTTTCTTTGCTCTAATCAGCTAAACCACCCTACCGGCTACCACTTTCCTAAAGTTTGTTTTCTTCATGAATAGTGCTGCCCTACCTATCACTTGACTAGTAAGGGCATTTTCTCTTGAAACTAAGTTGCAAGGGAATAATCAGAAATGTGGAAAACCGGAATTCTCTTTCTACATTGTATAAATGAGCTATATTTAGTATAGAGTAATAGAATTAACTTTTTACTGAAAAAGTATATGAATCAGGAATGAATAGTCTCCTCATAATGATTGTTGTTGCTTTCCATAAATAAAAAAATTAAAAAAAATAGATGTTAAGTGTATTTGAAGTTCACATTCCCTTCATTAAGTGTACATATTTATCATATTTTCAGTATAAACTCGATCATAAATAATTGTAGTTTAGAACTTTTCTTAATATTCGGCGCTAACTTGAGAGTAAAATGAAATAATATTATAATCTCTAAGCACCATTAAATTTGACTTGGACGACCAATTTTTCTCTTTTCCTCGGTGTTCTAAAAATCCAGACCTAGACTCTAGGCCCCCCTAGCGGGCGTCTCGCCTAGGCCCAAGGCTGCAAAAAAATCTCTCCAAAAAATTAGGAGAGATCCAAGTGAAAGAGTTTTTTTTAATAACTACTCAAACCGGATCTTGATATATTTATTTTTATAATGATTTACCATATTCATAATTCAGATTGTAGCATATCAAATCACAACAAGAAGTTAACAATATCAAGTCAAAATGAATAATTTTATTAAATTTGTAATTTTTTGAACTTGTACCAACTTCAAATTATATAAATGATACATTTGTAATATTCAGTTTAATTCAATATAATTCTTAAATTTATGTTTAGTTTCTTAAGTTTTAATATTGAATTAAATTCTTGAAATTTTATTATTTAATAGCAATCTTGTTTATGAATAAAACTAATACGTTAAAATATGTTTGAACTTTGAACAATTGCATGTTTATGTTTATGTTTGTATTTGAACTTTGACATTAGCAATATGGATATGTGTTTGAACTTTATGCAAAGGCCTTTATTATAGATTGTTTTGCTTTATATTATTGTTTTATTTGGATAAATGTAAGATAAAATATTAAAATTGGCTTAAAATAAAAAATTCCGCCTAGGCCCTCCGACCGCCTGCCTTTTAGAACATTGCTTTTCCTCATGCACTTATTACAGATCTGATAACAAAAATATATTAAAGAAAGTATAATTTTTAAGTTTCTATGGAAATGAAATGATAAGAAACAGAGCAAAAGAGTGAGAATGTAAATTTAAGCTACAACATTGAATATCTAAACTCTTGAACAAACTAGTGGATCTTATTAGAAATTGACAGGAAGGATGAGAAATCAAGCTGTCAATCAATCATCAAGCCAAAAACATGATATGAACAAGACTTAAAATCCAACACAACATTCACTATTCAGGAGAGGGAAACCGGAAAAAAAGGAGGCAGAAAGGAGCTCAAATAAAGAAAAGGACCATGCAGCACTATGCAGATGCAACCAAAGCACTGAATTAAAGTTTTATATATATATAAGTAAACCATGAATTAAAGTTTTGCAATATAAAGCCTATATATTGACAATATTCACACTGTACATTTTTTTACCATCACAATAACATTTAGAAGACAGGTCATAGGATTGTATTGTGCCAAATTACTATCACTCAAGTACATATCTACTCAAGGCCATCCGAGACTTTGGACCACTATTTTTTTATTTTATAAATTGGACAGCTAAACATACTTCTCATGTATTTACTCGATATAATCCAAGACACTTGACTGCTACACATATAGAAAATCTCGACACTAGATACATTTGGAAACTCCTGCGTCGACTACGACCAAACTTTATTTAGGAGTACACTATTCTTATATTAGAAGTTAATAAGTATAGTTAAATGCATACATACAAATCGAAATTATAGTCAACAAATTCACACGTTATGTGTTTATGTGGCACAGGGTCAAGTTGAATCCAAGTATATAAAGTTCAAGTTAGCAACCGTATGTGCACATCTTCGTGCTTTGTCACATATATTGAGTTAGGCATTAAAGGATTTGGCCCTGAAGAATAATAAGAGTAAATTATATAATTTTGATAATTAATAAGAGAAAACTAAATATTCTCTAGAATTTGCAAAGAAATTTGCAACATGGGTCTCATGGAGTGCTAAGGAACACAATACCATAGGGTAACTAAATTTTGTTACCGAAATATGAAAAGAGGCTTTATGCAGCAGTATTTAAACTTGAATAAGCACGTAGGAGAACAAAAAAAAAATATACAGGTGAACCTAAGAAGGAATTTACACCTCATCTTTCAAAGGGATATCCATTTCCGTCCCAGTATCACTTTTCAACAGAGATGGGGAAGCCCCATGCTTAACTTCCTTGTGCTTGCGGTGAGATTTACTAGTTTGAGGGCTGGCAGAATTTACTTTAGACCCACATTTTTTAGAAGTGTCGGCAGCACATTTATTCTTATCAGTCCTTAGCTTCTTTTGATCATCACCCACATAAAATTTAATCTTTCTCTTTCTGGCTTTCCGAGTGGCAGCATCAAGAACAGGAACAAGTTTTTTTGTTGGAGATCCACTACTGCGGGACAAGCCAAAGTTCCTCTCAGAAGTTTCTTCATTCCTTTCAGAATCCACAATACTAGATTGAGACAGGATTCCCTCAGCTAGAGAGATCGACTTAGTCTCTTTAGGTGTGGCCTTTAGAGACAACTCAGGTTTCTTCTCATTATCAACCTTCACAATCGATGAACTACCCTCTCCAGAACCATCACAGAATGGACGACTTGGCGCATCGCTTGAAAGTACATTTATGATGGAGTCCTGCTTCTCTTCAACGGACTTAACCCGGTGAGATGACGAAGATTTTCCTTTGCCCGATGATCGCTTCTTCCCAAGGGTAGAGCTTCCAAAAGTTTTAGCCACTTTGTCAGTGCCAACCGCTTTAATTCCAATTTCAGATTTAGCAAGGGTAATCTTTGTCCTTGCACGCTTTAAGATGGGATCTGAATTGTTTATGTTATCATGTGAATTACTTTTCAGACAGCAGGTTGGACATTGCCACTTACCATTTGGGATGCGCTGGAGGAAATGATTACAAAACAAATGTCCACAACAGTTAAAAGAAAATATTAGCATATATACATATTTGTACATATACATGTGTGTGTGTACATAACCAAAAGACTAAATCAATAAGAAGCACATCTTCATTAATATTAAGAATCAAGTGAACATACCTTAAGAGGAGGATCAAGGCATTGAAGATGATAGGTTAGCGGACAGCTATCACAGCAAAGCAAGTTGCCGCCAAGATCACAGACCACACATTCATAAAAGTACTGTAAAGACAAAAGAATATGGCAGCCAAAAATCATAAGCCGTTTGTAATACAATCTATAGTGTCAATATTAACAATATACATAGAATTATCAATCCATTCCAGTCACTTGTTACATTTCCCAAACTACTGCATAACATAGCTAACAAAATGTGGAAAAGTAAAGTTCCTAATCAAACTAACGATTATTACGTAATATAAAAGGGCTACGTATATAAGGACAAGAAAAGCTGACAATAAAATGCTAAAATAAAATTGTCGCTTTCTTGCCCAAGAAGGGCACCAGTACAAGGGGTTTCCGAAGCAGTCCATAATTCATGTGTAGTTCTCATTGTAATTTTCCTTCTTAATCTCTTTTTATACGCCCACTTCCTCCATTTATCCTTTCTTTTGCTTCTCGTAAAAGAAGGGGAAACAAAGTAAGGAAAGAGAATAAACAAGTAGCTCACCCCATCGTTTCCTTTCTTCTTGCGAGAGGAACGAGTAGAAGTTATTTCACTTTTAAGCTCATGTATTGATGATGCATTTTCTGGGGATTCAGAAGGTACAGAATTGGTTTTCTTGCCGTTGGATGTATCTGAGCCATGTGGAAGCTTTCCCCGTTTGCGCTTCAACACCCAGTTTCTGTTAATCATTTTACTATTTAATTTGCCATTATCCTTCATATTTGTCCTGAGACACTCATTTATAGATGCAGTTCCAGGAAGAACCTGGCACATCAATGAATACCTTTAGGCATCAAATCCTCCGCATTATGTTCCTACAAAATAATAAAGAATAGAAAGAAAAATTATTGTTGAACCACGGAAGTGGAAAATGGAAACAGAAAAATAGCACAAAACATGAGGAGATCTCACAGAATCATATCAGCAGTCAGCTTCTCAGTTTAAAAATGAAAAAGGGCAAAAGAACTGCAGTAAAACAATTCTTCCTAAATGCCTGATATACTTTATGCTCCAAAAAAGTTATGCAACACAATTTAAGTTTAAATGGTAAATGAATCCGCCATTCGAATGCTCCATACTTAAAATGACCTTATTATATACCTACAGCAATAAATAGCCTGAATCTCGTATCGATGGTTCCCTTACTTTTAATCAAACAAGAAGGAAAGCACCCAACCATATTATGAACATTTATATGGATACTAACCTACAAAAAATAAAGTCTATGCAAATGATGCTCTGGAAGCAAGTTTTCAATTTGTAGCATGCATGACTGACCACGGATCCCATAAACTACTAGTGCCGAATGATGAGAACCAGAAAAGATGCATTTAACGTAACAAAAAAATTCAACAAACTGATACAATTGAAAAGGAGAAATGGACCGACTGAAATATTGGATGCACCTTCTAATGATGTGAATACCAGATGTACGTTGTAAGACTCAGTACATATCCAAGACAAGGTATGCAACGTTCATGCAAGGAACAGCACTAAAATGAACTCATTCAGTAGGACAATGTTACTGGGTTCACGCTTCATAGATAGAAACATAAACCATCGAAAACAAAATTATTTAAACAAATGCTTCCAAGAACAGGTAGTACTGCAGAGTAACTTATTAAAGATAACTGCATAACCATAATGACTCAAAACTTGAACTAAAAGGTGAAATACAGATGAAAGACTATTAAAGGTAATATATTAATGTAAAGGTAGAAATCCTCGGGTAATAAAAAAGAACAAGAATTAATTTCACTGAAGACCAGCCACAACACTATTAAATAAAATATCCGTAGCTAGAGAATTATCATATTGCTATGAATTGAATGGTACTAAATTGGTGAAACATGGGAAAACAAGCCAACCGCCTAAACAGGAACTAGGACCCTTCATAGGTTGTTGAGCTAAACATTTCTAACAAATAGAGGTTATATGCTACTTGGGAGTTGGGACACGATAAATTACATAACTTTTACTTCAAACTAACACTCCATATATAACCAAAAAAATATCAAATGTGACACGAAATAACACTGACATTTCACTCTACGGTTTAGCATGCCCAGCTAAATGAATCAAACCCACTTAGGTCATATCAATCACTATGCCATAGTTCAATATACGCATGTAAGAAATATAAGATTGGGAACCATTACATCGTTCCCCTTTTTCGAATCCACTTGCAGCATTCCCAAATTTCCAGGTCAAAGTAACCTTCGAAGCATGCAAAGTCAGTAACGTAACTATTTTCTCAGACACTGAAGATTTCAATCAATTTGATAAACATAATTGACCACTACCCCCAAAAAATCATCAGATGAACTGCTAAATTGATACATCGATGCAGCAGTGGGACTAACGGAAGTCAATCACATTCAATTCCTACTAAACCTCAACACCCCTATTTCAGCAATAACACCCCTATTTCAGCAATAACACCCCACCCACTTCAAACACCTACATGACCAAACTACACAAAAAGATCAAACCTTTAGCACAAGTTGAAGCTAATGCCCCAACATGCAGAACAATCAAGCACCATCAACACAAAAATGAACATAAAAACACACAAGAATCAACTCAAATTGCATAAATTTCAACACCCACAAAACATCAACAACCAAATAACATAAAAACACAAAAAACAACAATACCCAGATAGAGATATGTGCATACCAATCTTTCTAGTGGATCAAATTACAACAAACACATACAAAAACCCCCAAATTCACACATCATCTGATTGCTATAGACTGAAGAAATACAGAATTAGGGCTTGCGGGTTCTATAAAGAGATAGAAAGAGGGCAGACAAACGAAATAAATAGAGAGAGAAACAAAGGGTCTACCTTAGAGAGAGAAAGTTTTAGAGAGAGTATACATGGGATATGGATTCGCCGGGGTCATAGGACTTTGGGGTTACACAAACTGACATGGCAGCAGGGCTTTGTGTATATTGTGTAGTTCTGAAGAGAGAGAGAAAGCCCTCATCCAATACCGTCTCCCCACGTGGCACCCCAAGGACGCCTGTCTCCATCCCTTTCTTCTCTCTCTCCTCACACTTCCCAATTTTTTCCCCTTTTCTCTCTCCTCATTCTCTGTTTTGGAGAGAGAAAGGGTGTGAGTGAAACACTGTGTGTGTTTGATCATCATCATCATCATCAGTTTGCTTGATGGATTTTCATGGACTGTTTTTATTACTATCTTTAAAGTTGCAGCCTTTTTGCTTTTTCCTCATCACTTCATTGTTAATTTCTACAAAGAATATATATAGGAGAAAAATATATGTACACAGCTGTGTATATTATACAGTAGACTATGGCAACGATTTTTTGGGCTATAACGACGATTTCACCCGTCGTCATAGCTATTCTGGACTATAGCGACAGTTTACCGTCGCTATAGTCCAAAAAATCTGTCAGCATAGGCCTACTGTGTAATACACAGCTGTGTATATACATATAGCCCATATATATATATATATAGAGAGCAAGGATCTTAAGTTCACCCTTATAAAGTTCATCCCGAGCTCACCCTGCCTTTTTTAAAAAAAAAACATAACTAATAAAAAATGTATAATAATTTTTGGAATTGAAAGTTTTTTTTAAAAAATATTTTTGAGCGTGATTTGGGTACATATAACAAAAATATTATACATTTTTTATTAGTTATGTTTTTTTTTAAAAAAAAGTACAACACTGTTTTGTTATATGTACCCAAATCACGCTCAAAAATATTTTTTAAAAAAAACTTTCAATTCCAAAAATTATTATACATTTTTTATTAGTTATGTTTTTTTTTTAAAAAAAGGCAGGGTGAACTCGGGGTGAGCTCAATAAGGGTGAGCCTAAGAAATTGACTGTATATATATAAACATTTTGCAGCATAGTGCATTAACTTAAGACAGCTAATAATGTTAGATAACATTTTCAATAAATATAAATTTAACTACACTTTTATTTTTATTTTAAATTTTTAACGATATTTATTATTTTTGATAATATAATTATTTTTTAACATTATTAAGAATTACATAAATATATATATATATATATGGGATTCCATCCACAGCAACCGGTTGTTGGGAAGCAACCCATTTTGGCCAGCCGCTACTACCTGTACCGGCCTATAAAAAAATTGTCTAAGGCCTGTACAGGTAGTAGCGGCTGGCCAAAATAGGTTGCTCCCCAACAACCGGTTATATATATATATAGGTATAGATATAGGGTAAACATCCGTGGCAACCGTTTGCTAAAAGCATTGTGCAGCAACCTAGTTGATAATCGTTGATCTGTGCGATGAGCGGTTGGGATTTAATTTAAGTAACGTCCTGCAGCAATAGCCTGTAGCGACACGCATTTTTCTCCAAGAACCAGGCGTAATTACCAACGTGCCCCTGTGATGTAAACGTAAAAAAATTTACTCCTGCCGCTACAGGCTCCAGCGGCAGGGTCCCACCTTTTTTTACTGCATTTTGTCAGCTTTTGACTGCTTTTTGTCAGCCTTTTGACTGTTTTTTGTATACAATAAATGTCTGCCGCTTACAGCTGTAGCGGCAGCCTATTTTGCCTTTTAAAAACCCAGCCTTGCTTCCTACGATTTTAAACACAGATCTCACCTAAATCAAGCTTCTCTCGATTTTTCTCCCTCTGTTATTATATCTATTTTCCTTTTGGTTGATATTGTTCGTTTTCAGTCAAAGACTTCTGATCCGGAGATTTTTCCTTCTTATATCAAAGAATGGAGTACAACATACCTGCTCATAAAAGGTTTGTAACAAGTTCTTCAGATTCTATTCAGAGTTTAGATATTTATGAAAATGCATCTGAATTTACAAGTGAAGTTGAAAGTAATAAATCTGAAATGATGTCGTACGTTGGTCAATTATTTTCTAAGTTAGAAGAAGTTGAATTTTTTTATAGGCCGTATGCTAAAAAAAAAATGGGTTTGAGATTCGAATTGCAACTAGTCATAAATATGCTGGTACTAATGATGTGTCGTCTAGGTTGTATGTTTGTAAAAAAGCTAGTACACCAACTTCTGTAAAGAGTTTACCTGATGATGAAGATGATAGTAAAAAAATAACTAGACCGCGAGACTCTATAGGACGCACATTATGCAAAGCTAGAATATATGTTGTTCATAATAAGAAAGAAGATAATTGGCGTATTTCTACTGTTCAATTAGAGCACAATCATCACCTAGTGACCCCTACCAAGGTAGATTTGATCGAGACACATAGAAATATTACTCCGGTTGCAAGAAAATTAATTGACACTTTAAATAAGTCTGGTATTGGTCCTAGTAAGATGATGAACGTTTTGAGCACAATGGGTGGCGGGTTGCAAAAAGTTCCTTTCTCTAATGTTAACGTTCAGAATGTGGTGAGAGAATTAAGGCTTGATTCTGCAAAAGAAAATGATGCACAAGCTGCTGTAGATTATTTGAAAAAACTTAGATCCGGAAGTTTAAGTAATTTTTTCTATCGTGTCAAACCAGACGAAACAAATCGTATAGCATGTATTTTTGTGGGTTGACGTTCGATCAAGATTGATGTATCAACATTTTGGAGATGTTGTGACATTTGACAGTACGTACAGGACAAATAAGTATGGCATGTCGTTTGTTTCATTTACCGGGTCAACCACCATTTTTAGTCTATATTGTTTGGATTTGCATTATTAAGGGATGAGACAGAGGACACTTTCGTGTGGGTATTAGAGATATGGCTCGAAGCCATGGACTACAAGACACCTATAACCATCATCACTGACCAAGACAAAGCCATGAGTAATGTTATTGCTAAGGTACTCCTTTCTACTCATCACTTTTTGTGTTCTTGGCATATTAACAACAAGTTTCCTGAGAAATTGCATCATGTTTATTCTGAGCACCCATCCTTCAAAGACCATTTTAACAATTGTGTTTATAATTCATTGTCCATCGGGGAGTTTGAAGAGCGTTGGCAGATTCTAGTGAGGAATTATGAATTGTATAACAATGAGTGGATTAGAAGTTTGTATGATGTACGAGAGAAATGGATTTTGGCGTATACAAAGAGATATTTTGCCGCGGGAATGACAACCACTGGAAGAAGCGAGAGCATGAATCATTTTTTTGATGAGTTTGTTAATGCTTCAACGGGCATGAAAGAATTTGTAGTGCAGAGTCAGCTAGATCTTGGGCCTGAATAATATTAAACATGATAATCACTATTACTATTATTATTATTATTAAGTAATAAAATTAATATTAACATTCATACTCCAATTACCTGAACGTTTGCCTTCTCTGTGAAGTCAGCCTCGAATGAATAAGAGGGAACGTAAGTTTGGGTCGTGGGGATGTAACTCTCTTGTACCGCATCATTACTTGGCTCCTCACCATTGTTCCCTCTGACTTCAGAGTTGTATACACCGTAAAGATGGTCCCATACCTGTTTCTTAACTACATAGTCCGGAGGCATCTCAATAAAAGCAAAACACTTATCAAGTAAGGACTTTGCACTCTCAACCTGTCATGTAAGATAAAACTACAATATTAGTATTATTAATAAACAAGATAATATGTATTAGTATTTAAGGCCTAAAAAATATTCAAATGTTAGTGTACCATTTGTATAAGATGATGATGTTGGCTGTAAACAGTCCGGGGCTCGTATGTAGGGTCTGGGTCACCTTCCCATCGAGGGCGATGCAGTTTTCTATGTGTGATTTTCCTATACCAAGCCATGTATAAATCAATTTTCACATAGTTGGCAATTTCATACTGTTATCCCTTCAAATGCTCCATGTAAGCCTCCCAATGTGCGATGTACACTCACCTCAAGGCCATGTAATCAACAACGACAAATCTATCTTCTTTTTCCTTTCTAAGTCCTTTATGATTTTCTGCCGGATATGGTATACCTCAAGGCCATGCAATCAACAATGGCAAATCTATCTTCTTTTTCCTTTCTAAGTCCTTTATGATTTTCTGCCGGAGATGATATACCTTGTAAGAACCCATACTGTCTCATCACCCTGTCTGGCATCTAGTATTCTATAATATCAAAATGGATCAAGGGGATTTTACCAGATCCTAACAATCTTCCTTCAAAATTAAATCCATTCATATTGTTATCCCACCCCTCGTATGGGCGCCAAACTACTTGCCATTCAGGCTGGACATCTAACTCCCCTCGGTAAAATTTCAAATGATGATGGGGATTTTGTCATCTATCAGGGTAGCTGTGATTTTTGGAGTATGCCCACGCTAGGGCCCTAGGTAACCATAACTGTGATTGAGGCCAGGGGTTAGGTCTTCCAATTATTATACGCTCGTACGCCCAAATTTATAAAAGAGTGACAGAACCATTAATATATTTCGCCCCTTTTCTAGTGGCGGTATATAAAGACCTATACAAATAGCCCAACACAGCTGCACCCCAAGAATACGTTAGCACATTTTTCAGCATTAGCAATAAAATACATATACCTGGATGAACAGTATTTTTATTTCTAGTGGGGAGCAATATTGCCCCACACAACCAAAGAATATAGGCCTTTGTGCATCGACCAACAAATTCCTTACTTGCTTTAGGGGGGACAATTATTAAAATATTGTTGCAACCATAGCAATGAAATAGAGCCGCGCTTTTTTGATTCCTGAAATTCAGCAGCTACTTCACTACCAAAACATTCTTTAAAATAAGCCAATGGAGTGTCAAATAATGGACAAGTTAAGGGCTTGCCAACTACCGACAACCCAAGAATGAAATGTACATCTTCTAAAGTGATTGTAATTTCCCCACAATTTAGGTGAAAACTATTGGATTCCGGCCGCCATCTCTCCACCATGGCGGACACGAGCCCAATGTCAGTTTGTGGTACAACTGCGGGATGACAAAAAATTCCAAACCCACATTTTTGTAAAAATATTTTTTGAGATTTTGTTAATATCCATTGATCGTATTTTTTTCAGTTAATTGACATGAGAGTAGTCTTCCCCTGTCTTTCCCATCATATATATCATCCGACACATGATTTTGTTGATCGTTAAGGACACTTGGGTCAATTGGTCCATAACTCCAACTGTTCATCTAGTACCTAAAAAAATAACAGAAAAGGTTTTTCATATTGTTTAATAACTATGTAACACAATTATATCTATATCTCATTAATCAGAAAAAATGACTTCATTTTAAACTAATTTCAATAATTCTTTTTTTGCACATATTCATAATAATTAATCATTATTAGTAGACATTCATAATAAAATAACTCACTATATTTTATCAAAATAAACATTCATAATAAAATAAAACAATACTTCATTGAAAATATTAAACAAATAATTTAATTATCAGTCAAAAATTATAATAACCACTTCACCACAAAATTATATAATTACCAAACACATAAATCACATGCTAAAAAAATTAAACTCACATGCATATATGTATACATAGTAATAATTGATAATTTTCCTTTAAAGTTTAAACTTCTATATTTTTAGACATACATTTTAAAAAAATAATTATAATATTTGAAAAATTAATCTTATCAAAATAATATTTGAACCTGAAAATTTGTAGATAATCCGGTTGTTTACAAATTGTGGTTGATAGGTGAATTTCCTGCAAATTTTCTCTCACAAAGAGATCTGTTTTGCTGCTTGAATGGTATATGATTTAGGCAAGGGAGGGAAATGATGTAGCGGCAGGGCGTAAAATGGAGAGGAGCGGCAATGGGTTAAAAAGGGGTGAGCCTGCCGCTACAAGCTGTAGCGGCAAGGCATAAAATTTCGTGCTCTGTCGTTTGGGCTTCCGTGCGTGGCGTGTGTGTCAGTCATTTTGGCTTTCGTGTCATTTTGGTATCCGTGTCGTGGTCTTATAGTCAAAGGAAGAGTGCCGCAGGAGCCTATAGCGGCAGGGGTATACATTTTTCAACATTAAATTGGGGGCAGCTTCGTAATTACGCACGCGTTTTGGATTTAATTGATTGCCGCTACAGGATCTTGCGGCAGGACGTTACTTAAATTAAATCCCAACCGTTCATTGCAAAGATCAGCGATTATCAACTAGGTTGCTGCACAGTGCTTTTAGCAAACGGTTGCCACGGATGTTTACCCATATTAATATATGTCCGTGTAGGTGTAAATGGTTGCCTACTATAAAAGATTTTTTTATGGAGGTTAGGATGATTGGTAGAAAGATCTTGTAAATTGTGATGGAGGTTTTGTTTAGAAAGTTTGGTACCTGAACCTATTTAAATTGACAAATTGTTATCAACATATCTGTAATTAAATTTTAGTGCTTCAATTTTTATTTTTATTTTATCTATTTAAATGGACTTAGATCTCCCCATTACATTTTCCTTCTAATTTCATTCGATGCATCATATTTTTATAATTGTAGACAGTATAATTAAAATCAACACAGGTCAACTAATTTGCTACTTACATTCATTTTAAAATTAAACATTTATTATTATCTCCATTCTAAATTTAAAAATATATTTTATTTTTTAAAGTCAATTCGTGAAATTCTAAAATTCAAAATTGATAAAATTTTGAAACAACAAAAATGATAATTATTAGTACTTTATAGTTAGCTTATAATTGTTATATTTGTTTGTATTAAAATTAAATAACTTCATATCAATTTTGAATTTTATAATTTCACAAATTGACTCAAAAAATCAAAATATAAATATAATTTTAGAACGGATGGAGTATATAGATAGTATAATTGTAAGACCCCAACTTATTATAAATAAAATCGAATTTTCTCTAATTATATTTGTGAATAATAAGGTATTAATTTGATATAATTCTCTGGTTATGGGTGAAATGTGCAAATTTTGCAAAATATGCAAGTGATTATAAAATAATCATTGTTGTCAGGGAATATTCGTTTGGTCGTGAAATATTCTTGTTGTCGGGAAATATTCGTACGACGGCGCAGTCATTTGTGGGCCCCATAACAGAATAACTGTCGGATGAAGAAAACGACAAGTTTGAGTTTTTATAAATAACGGCGTAGTTGTTACAGTTAACACTGTTGGAATACCCGGTGGTTAAAATACAATAATACGCGTGGATGCACATTATTGATGAATTACTGATCCTTACGTAAGAAGGCACTACTCAATAATTGTTACAGTAGTTACTGTTCAATATTTATTTTATTGATTAAATAATTACAACGTTGATACTTTATATTATTGTTGTTTCAATAATTGTCACTGCACAGTATTTCCCATTATCAGATCAATAATTCATATTATTTGAATAATATTATTAGATAGCATTATTGGCAATGTCTAAAAAGTTCTGTCAAAGAGAGGTTTGGTCACCTAATTGCGCACCAATAAGGAGAAATTCTTATTGGAAAGCCCCCTCTTTCCTAGGAACGGCCTGGTTGTCATAAATGTGATTCTGTAATATTATTTGTAAATAATTAATTATTGATTCATATGATAATGAAATATTTATTTTATGTGAATATAAATGTTGGATATATTTATGAAGGAGTTAATGTTGAGGTGTTTTATCAGTATTTTTGTCGGAATGAAGGTATTAAAAATTAAACCAGTGTTTTTGAGATATATTGTGTGAGTTATAATTTTTAATCCGACCATTGGATCGTTGTAATTTTTGGATATGTTATACATATATAAGTTGAGTATATGTCCACAAATTTTGAACCGTTAAAAATGAACGTATGATTTGTTATGAATTTTAAGAGGTGACTGATTCAGAAATTAGGTTTATAAATGATTTTGGTGAAAAATTCTAGAATTGAGTGGGCCCCACTTGTGGTTGGTGAAGAAATGTGCTGTATTTATTTTAAATGTGGTGGGTGGGAATAGTAGCAGGTAAAGCCATCAGGTTACAGGTCAAGTCTGCTAACATTTTACTATAAATAGAGGGCTAAGTTAGAATTGAAAATCACACTAGAAACAAGTTTTCTCTCTTTTTCTCTCTAGATTATTGAGTGTATTTTGTGAGTATTTAGATATTTTATGAGTTTATATTCATCAGCTGCAAGTTTCCTTCAGCCTTATACCGATATTCCGATCAGAAGTACTGATATTTTGAGGTAAGGGATGTTATTTTCTTCATATATGATATTATTTTTTAATATCATTATGCCGAAGTATTGATCTGAATTTTTATCAAATTTAGAACTTTTTGTGTCGGAATTACTATTCATGTATACGGCACTATTCACGTATATGGCACTATTCACGAATACGACATTATTCACCGAAAAATAAAATTTTCTTCTTTTTGTTCCAAGATGTCTATTATGGTTACTATCTTTGATTGTATCCATGTTTTGATCTTTATTTTTGAATTCTACTTTAAAATTGGTATTTATAAGTATTATTGATCTTGGATAAACTGTTATACGAATCCCTACTATTTGTCCTTCTGTTTCACTGGATTCGTTTTCTTTAAAATATTTTTCATCGTCCTCAGTCCTAAATGATGATATTACTAAATATCTTCGGCCTGTAGTGCAAAGATAAATGATTAACTGATGAATATCTTTGGCCCGTAGTGCAAAGATGAACAGGTGTTGAGATGAACATGACCAACTGGTGATACAAATGAATATCTTTGGCCTGTAGTGCAAAGATAAATATTTGATTAAAGATGTATATTGATTGTTGTTACATGGATAAAATATTGACGATGGACTTTTAAATCTTAGAAGATAGTAGAACTCATTCTCTACTTGACTCTTCTAATGGATTGCTGTTTCCGCTGCAGTTGTTGATCTAAAACTTGTTGACTATTACATTTTATCAGATTTTTCCCTGTTGAAGACTAACGATAATTTGTTGTATATTATCCTAGTCATAATATTCTTTACTGGTCTAGTTGAGCTCACCATTTTCCTTTTTGTTTCATTTTTCTCAGGAGGTGAGAACATAGCAGGAACTAGTCGGGGTACGGAGTGATGGTTCTAGAAAGATGATTTAGCAGTTCTCACTATTTCTGTAAAATAGTGTTTGAATAATTGTAACGAGGACTTATTTGAGTGTGGATATTGTCTAGAAGACAATATTTGTATTTAAACTCATAGTATGTGTTGTCGTATTTTGCACGACAATTGTATTATTGAAGTTGTAGTTTACTTTCTGTACCATGTATTTGGCGACTCAGAATGGGTGTTGTATACCTATTTTGGGGACGTCACAGTTGGTATCAAAGCTTAGGGAAATAGTCTCTGGCGGAGATCGGGGAATAGAACTAGGAGGGGAGAGATGAGTAAATCATTAGCTAGTGTGTCTTATCTAAGCTTATTTGTTGGTCAGTCATAATATAGGGATATTATGTGATATGTTAATTTGTTTAATTAACCCTTGTTTTATGGATGTATTTAAGAATGGTCGCTGAGAACTTTAACAATGAAGTGTATGAGACTGTGGAAGAACCTTTAGATTACAAACCAGGAGAACGTGCAACAGGAAGATAATATTCCTCCTATAAACAACACTACCGAGCAAACGATGAATGATGGAATGTTTAGGAGCTTTTTGCAGTTCATGTAAAACCAGACGAGAGAGGCTCGTGCACAAAATACGGGTGGAGATGATAGCAATGCGCGGCTTGTCATAGCCAAGCAGTTCAAGGAGTTGGGACCACCAGAATTTAAGGGAAAGCCGGATCCGATCATGGCGGAAACATGGGTCAAGCAAATTACTAAGATATTCGATGTCTTGGGATGCACGGAGGAACAGAAGGTTCCATTCGCCACCTTTATGTTCCGCGGTGAGGCAGACTACTAGTGGGAGTCTGTGAAGCGTACCTAGTTAGCTGAACTCAGCATGTCTTGGGAAACGTTTCAGAAACTATTCAATGATAAGTACTTTCCTGAAAGTATTCGTCATATGAAGGAGGTGGAGTTTATCAGACTGGAACAAAACAACATGACGGTGTCTCAGTACTAGGCGAAGTTTGCAGAGTTATCCAGGTTTGCACCTCATTTGGTCGAAAAGGAGGAACGAACGACGAGGATGTTTCTGAGAGGTCTAAAGCCCGAGATTCGGCAATATCTTATATCTCATAAATTTTCTTTATATTCAGATGTTGTAAGCAGGGCTCAATTATTAGAGCGAGATAATGAGTATGTTCAACCGAGGGACAACTAACCAGGGTCATACCGGTGACAGCAGTCATCAGAGCGATGATAACCAACGAGGAGGGAAAAATACGAACAAAGGCGGTAACCACTCGGGTGGTCATCGTGGCCATGATAATAGGAGAGGTGAGTTAAGTGGAAATTTCAAAAAGAGGAGATTTAACAATGACGTGAAGACATCAACAGCAGTACCAGCACCAACAAAAAATTTTACAGGAGGAGAACGACCTCCAGTTAGATGTTACAAATGCGGGAAAGAGGAACATATCAGCCCAAACTGTCCACAACAATCCAAGGTATATTACAACTGTGGAAAGGAAGGCCACATAGCTCGGGATTATTCTGTAGCAAAACCAAGTTTAACGGGGATAGTGACTCCAAGGACTGTCCCGGATAAGTCGAAATCAGCGGTTCCTGGAAGAGCGTTTGTCGTGACTGGCCAAAACGCGAGGAACCCGAACGAGGTGATTACGGGTAAGCTAATCTTGAACTCTTGCGAAGTTTATACCTTACTAGATACCGATTCTACCCATTCTTTTATCTCTCCTGCTTGTGCTCAATGTTTAAACTTGTACTCTGGAGAAATTGGACTTTGACTTATCTGTTGAAACTCCGTTGGGTGAAACCTTCGTTACATCTACAGTTTATAAATCTTGCATGATCCAAGTTAGCACTATCACATTACCTGTTGATCTTATATCTTTAAAGATACTTGCTTTTGATGTGATTTTAGGAATTGATTGGTTAACCACTCATCATGCCAAAATTGATTGTTTTCGTAAGTTTGTTAGTTTTCATATTCCTAACCAACTTGTCATACGAATTCAAACAACTAAATCACTAAAATCAGTCACTATCATATCAAGCCATAAAGCTATTCGTTTATTGAAAAACAGATGTCAAGCTTTCTTAGCCCATGTTATGGATTTGAACAAAGGACAAGTCAGATTTGAATAATATTTCTGTTGTTAGAGAATTTTCTGATATATTTCCTAAAGAACTTCCCGGTCTACCCCCAGAACGTGATGTTGAATTCTTTATTGATCTTGAGCCGGGTATAAAACCCATTTCTAAAACCCTATATCGAATGACTCCTATTGAACTTCAGGAGTTAAAAGTCCAACTACAGGAATGGTTAGACATAGGTTTTATTCGTCCTAGTACATCTCCTTGGGGTGCTCCTGTTTTATTCGTAAATAAGAAAGACGGGAGTATGCGACTTTGTATTGACTACCGAGAATTAAACCATGACACCATCAAGAATAGGTATCCTGCTACCTCACATTGATGACCTTTTCGACCAGTTGTAAGGAGCACAATTCTTTTCAAAGATCGACATTCGTTCTAGATATCATCAGCTTAAGATTAAAACTGAGGATATTCCAAAGACTGCCTTCAGAACTCAGTACGGGTATTATGAATTCTTAGTCATGTCTTTTGGATTGACTAATGCTCCTGCTGCTTTCATGGATATGATGAACCGTGTATTCAAGGAATATTTGGATCATTTTGTTGTTGTCTTTATTGATGACATCCTCATCTATTCCAAAAGCCATGAAGATCATAAACACCATTCGAAGCTGATACTTGAAAGGCTTCGTGAAAACAAACTTTATGCCAAGCTGAAGAAATACGAGTTTTGGCTTGAGGAAGTAGCATTCCTTGGGCACGTGGTGTCAAAACATGGAGTATCTGTCGACCCAGCGAAGATTAAAGCAGTACAAAGTTGGGAACAACCAAAGTCGGTGACCGAAGTGCGTAGCTTTCTGGGCTTAGCTGGTTATTATCGGAGATTCGTGGAAGGCTTTTCTTGAATCGCTACACCGTAAACTCAGTTGACTCGGAAAGATACAAAATTTGTATGGAGCGAGGAATGCGAGAAGAGTTTCCAAGAGCTCAAGAGGAGACTCATTTCGGCACCTATTCTGGCAATACCATCTGGTACGGATGGATTTTTTATATACAGCGATGCTTCAGGCAAAGGGTTAGGATGCGTTTTCATGCAACATGAGAAAGTCATAGCCTATGCCTCACGACAACTCAAAGAATATAAGAGGAATTATCCTACTCATGATCTAGAGTTGGCAGCAGTCGTATTCGCGTTGAAAATTTGGAGACACTACTTGTATGGGGAGAAAGTGGAGATTTATACGGACCATAAAAGCCTCAAATATTTCTTCACCCAAAAAGAACTCAATATGCGGCAACGACGTTGGCTTGAACTATTGAAAGATTATGATCACACTATTCAATATCATTTTGGAAAAGCAAACGTAGTAGCTGACGCATTGAGTAGAAGATCATATGCGAGTACGAGTGCGATATTGTTAATGCAAAGGCCCATTCTGTATGACTTGCAAATGATGGAGGTAGAATTAAAGACTTCAGGGACCCACGTGATGATGGCGAATATACGAGTAGAACCGACTTTAATCGATAAAGTTAAAGTTGCTCAAGCTACGGACCTGGAGCTGATACGTATGAAGAAGAAAGTGTAAGAAGGAGCTATTCTAGAAGCGAGAATAGATGAAGAAGGAATACTTAGATACAACTCCAGACTTTGTGTTCCTAACGATTCTGACTTGAAGCATAGAATCATGATGGAGGAACACAACACCCCGTTTGCAATCCATCCTAGGAGTACCAAAATGTATCATGATATTCGAAATACATTTTGGTGAAACAATATGAAGAGAGAGGTCGCGAAGTTTATCTCGAGGTGTTTAACTTGTCAACGTGTAAAGGCGGAGCATCAAGTGCCAAAGGGTCCATTACAACCACTTGAGATTCCGAAATGGAAGTGGGAACACATTACTATAGATTTCGTTACAGGTCTTCCCAAAGTTTCTCAAGGCATAGATGCGATTTGAGTTATTGTTGATAGATTAACCAAGTCTGCCCATTTCTTACAGATACGTGATACTTATTCCCTTGAACGTCTTGCTCGTATGTACGTGAATGAGATTGTGAGATTGTATGGCATGCCAGTATCCATAGTTTCGGATCGTGACCCAAGATTCACTTCACGATTTTGGGTTAGCTTGCAGAAAGCTATGGGCACGGATTTACGATTCAGTTCGGCATACCATCCTCAAACGGACGGACAATCAGAGAGGACTATTCAAACCCTTGAAGATCTATTAAGACTTTGTGTCCTAGATTTTAAAGGAAGTTGGGATAAGTACTTGTCACTGGTGGAATTCTCCTACAACAACAGTTATCAAGCAAGTATAGGCATGGCTCCATTTGAGGCGTTGTATGTACGAAAGTGTTGTTCTCCAGTATGCTGGACGAGGTGGGAGAAACAACGTTGTTGGGACCAGAATTAGTATGCATAACTACAGAAAAGATCTAAATGATTCGACTATGTATACAAACTGGACACAAGATCGACAAAAGAGTTATGCGGATCTTCATCGAAAAGACGTGTAATTTAATATTGGGGGATCATGTATTGTTACGTGTTGCACCATGGAAGGGAGTTACAAGATTTGGGAAGAGAGGAAAGCTCAATCCACGATTTGTTGGTCCATTTGAGATTCTTGATCAAATAGGAAATGTGGCCTATAGACTCGCATTACCTCTAAGTATGTTTCGTGTTCATAATGTTTTTCACATATCCATGCTTCGTAAATATGTGAAAGACCCGAACCATATTATTGCGTTAGAACCAGACGAGATAGCCGAAAATTTAACGTACGAAGAAGTACCTGTTAAGATCTTGGATAGGAAAGAGCATGTCCTACGCACCAAGGTTATACCACAAGTTAAGGTTTTATGGAGAAACCATGCTATTGAAGAAATGACCTGGTACGTATGTCAATTTCGAGGACGAAATTTTATAAGGAGGGGAGATTGTAAGACCCCAACTTATTATAAATAAAATCGAATTTCCTCTAATTATATTTATGAATAATAAGGTATTAATTTGATATAATTCTCTGGTTATGGGTGAAATGTGTAAATTTTGCAAAATATGCAAGTGGTTATAAAATAATCATTGTTGTCGGGGAATATTCGTTTGGTCGTGGAATATTCTTGTTGTCGGGGAATATTCATACGACGGCGCAGTCATTTGTGGGTCCCATAACAGAATAATTGTCAGATGAAGAAAACCACAAGTTTGAGTTTTTATAAATAACGACGTAGTTGTTACCGTTAACACTGTTGGAATACCCGGTGGTTAAAATACAGTAATACGCGTGGATGCACAGTATTGATGAATTATTGATCCTTACGTAAAAAGGCACTACTCAATAATTGTTACAGTAGTTATTGTTCAATATTTTATTTTATTGATTCAATAATTGTTGCGTTGATATTTTATATTATTGTTGTTTCAATAATTGTCACTGCACAATATTTCCCATTATCATATCAATAATTCATATTATTTGAATAATATTATTAGATAGCATTATTGGCAATGTCTAGAAAGTTCTGTCAAGGAGAGGTTTGGTCACCTAATTGCGCACCAATAAGGAGAAATTCTTATTGGAAAGCCCCCTCTTTCCTGGGAACGGTCTGGTTGTCATAAATGTGATTCTGTAATATTATTTGTGAATAATTAATTATTGATTCATATGATAATGAAATATTTATTTTATGTGGATATAAATGTTGGATATATTTATGAAGGAGTTAATGTTGAGGTGTTTTATCAGTATTTTTGTCAGAATGAAGGTATTAAAAATTAAACCAGTGTTTTTGAGATATATTGTGTGAGTTATAATTTTTAATCCGACCATTGGATCGTTGTAATTTTTGGATATGTTATACATATATAAGTTGAGTATATGTCCACAAATTTTGAACCGTTAAAAATGAACGTATGATTTGTTATGAATTTTAAGAGGTGACTGATTCAGAAATTAGGTTTATAAATGATTTTGGTGGAAAATTCTAGAATTGAGAGGGCCCCACTTGTGGTTGGTGAAGAAATGTGCTGAATTTATTTCAAATGTGGTGGGTGGGAATAGTAGCAGGTAAAGCCATCAGGTTGCAGGCCAAGTTTGCTAACATTTTACTATAAATAGAGGGCTAAGTTAGAATTAAAAATCATACCAGAAACAAGTTTTCTCTCTTTCTCTCTTTAGATTATTGAGTGTATTTTGTGAGTATTTAGATATTTTGTGAGTTTATATTCATCAGTGCAAGTTTCCTTCAGCCTTATACCGATATTCCGATCAGAAGTACTGATATTTTGAGGTAAGGGATGTTATTTTCTTCATATATGATATTATTTCTTTAATATCATTATGCCGAAGTATTGATCTGATTTTTTTATCAAATTTGGAACTTTTTGTGTCGGGGTTACTATTCACGTATACAGCACTATTCACGTATACGACACTATTCACGAATACGACATTATTCACCAACAAATGAAATTTTCTTCTTTTTGTCCAAGATGTCTATTATGGTTACTATCTTTGATTGTATCCATGTTTTGATCTTTATTTTTGAATTCTGCTTCAAAATTGGTATTTATAAAGTATTATTGATCTTGGATAAACTGTTATACGAATTCCCTACTATTTGTCCTTCCGTTTCACTGGATTCATTTTCTTTAAAATATTTTTCATCGTCCTCAGTCCTAAATGATGATATTACTAAATATCTTCGGCCTGTAGTGCAAAGATAAATGATTAACTGATGAATATCTTTGGCCCGTAGTGCAAAGATGAACAGGTGTTGAGATGAACATGACCAACTGGTGATACAAATGAATATCTTTGGTCTGTAGTGTAAAGATAAATATTTGATTAAAGATGTATATTGATTGTTGTTACATGGATAAAATATTGATGATCGACTTTTAAATCTTAGAAGATAGTAGAACTCATTCTCTACTTGACTCTTCTAATGGATTGCTGTTTCCGCTGCAGTTGTTGATCTAAAACTTGTTGGCTATTATATTTTATCAGATTTTTTTCCTGTTGAAGACTAACGATAATTTGTTGTATATTATCTTAGTCATGATATTCTTTACTGGGCTAGTTGAGCTCACCATTTTTCTTTTTGTTTCATTTTTCTCAGGAGGTGAGAACATAGCAGGAACTAGTCGGGGTACGGAGTGATGGTTCTAGAAAGATGTTTTAGTAGTTCTCACTATTTCTGTAAAATAGTGTTTGAATAATTGTAACGAGGACTTATTTGAGTGTGGATATTGTCTAGAAGACAATATTTGTATTTAAACTCACAGTATGTGTTGTCGTATTTTGCACTACAATTGTATTATTGAAGTTGTTGTTTGTTTTATGTACCATGTATTTGGCGACTCAGAATGAGTGTTGTATACCTATTTTGGGGGCGTCACAATAATTGTACCAAAAATTAAAGCAATCTAATATGTTTTTCACCATTTAATGAGCATGTTAATTTTTCATCAAAATTTTAATGGTTGAAACTTCTCTTAAATTTTTTACGGTAAAATTATTTTTTATAATACTATTTTTTTGTGAGATTGATTTTAATAGCATTAATTATTTATTAATATTGATGATGAGGCCTTAGCCTTGTGGTTAAGACTCTATGACCTTTAGCTCTTAGGTTCGAAGCGTGATTGTGAGTTATAATGTTTCGATTCTCATTTAAGTGAATTTATTTATACCATTATGGAAAGTTGGTTTTCTCTCTGAGTCCTTCTAGGGGGACATTTTTTTGCTGACATTCTAGCGATATTATTTTTTTTGATTTTTTTTGTAGTACCTCTATAAAAATGTATTGTATTTATTCTAACTGAAATTTTTGTAAAAAACAGTGTTTTAGGTGTAATTTAGATACATATAAAAAATTAGGTTTGTACAGTCTGTACAACCTTATTTCTTGTATGTACTAGAATGTCGCTATAATGTCAGCAAAAAAAATGTCCCCCTATAATTATTCTTTCTCTTTATATTTTTATGCGAGTTTTGTTTGTGAGTTATAATGATAAGATAAATAACAGCTACTACTTCGTTACAAAATAAGAGATACACTTTAAATTGAAAATTTTATTTTTTATTTATGTGAGGTTTGTTTGTAAGTTATAATGGTAAGATAAATAACAACTACTATTTCAAAATTAGATATACATTATGACTTTTTAATTCAATACTATTGTATATTTTATATGGATTTTTTTGTTCTTCTTTGCTCGATAAATAAGTTCCAAAAATGTCTGAGTATGTTGTAAAATATTTTATTATGAGTCATGCTATATATTACGAAAGATTTCAATCGAGTTACAATTGTGACATATATCAATACATGAAATTTGATAGGATTATAAAATTGATTTACTGTATCAAATACACCGTAAAAGTATCACAATAAGATTTATCCACATAACTCGCAATACAAAAATCGACATATAAAATCGCAATATATATATATATATATATATATATATATATATATATATATATATATCATTTTGAAAAGAAGACAATAAACTTTATCCAGTCAAAAAGGAAAACAGAAAGAATTGGATTCCCAATTATCCAAATTAAGGATTGAATGAAGTTCATGAAAACCAGGTTAGGAAAATTCCAACAGGAAGTAAATTTCATAACCAAGAATCTTACAACTCCTTAAACTGCATTTATTCATTCATCCAAAATCTTGGGGAGAGAGAAAGAGATGGCATTTTTTTAAACTTCTTTCGGCGAATACGGTTAGCATGAAGTGAATTTCATAATAAGTTCATTTCATGCTCAATACAGGGTTGACACACATGTGAGAGGTTGATATATCTGTCTGCGTGTCAGCACTGTATTGATCATGAAGTGAACTTACCATCATGCTAACCACTCCCTCTTTCAGCCAGAACAGAACAAATTAAACAAGTTGTTTTTTGTTTTTTATAGATAGAAACCTGTTTTTTTCTGTTTGGAAATTAAACAAGTTGGAATTTGAAACCCCAAATCCCTTAGTTTCTGCAAAATTTTCCTGCTTTTTTTCTGATTGGGAGAATACAAGAGGAAAAGGAAAAGTCAGGCTTTTTTTGCGATAAGCTGCTGCCAAACACCTTTTGGATTTTTAAGTCTAAATCATGAAATTTCATTGAACACCCTTCTAATATTTTTTTTAAATATGACCCCTGACTTCTTAAGAATTCAGTGGGGCACAGCAAAAAGATCAACTCGACCAACCAAATTAACTCGGTACTGATACTAATTTTAGACAGAGAGATAGATAAGTTTTTGTGGCAATCAAAACAGAGCCAGAGAGGGACATGTAATTGTAATAAGTTGGAAGGTGCCATAACACAGGAAGCTGCAGAATGTTCTGGCTTTTCTTTTCGCTAGCAAATGCTTGAAGATCCAACAAAATATAGGACCTCAGAAAATATAATGATAATTTATAATCCTATAAACAAATTGCTGTCATTTATAAACACTATCAAAGAATTTCATACATAGAAAATCTGTCCTACATTCAAAAGACTCTCATGAGGAACATTAAATATCACACTATTCTCCCTACATATCTTTCTTAGAAAAGCATATATGTAATCAATAGCTATTTTTTTGTGTATCCTAGCATCCCTCCTGGCTCTCACCACTGTGTTCCCAAGTATGTGCACCACCCCGGCATCTCTACAGCCACTAAGAAACTCCATTTCACTGACCTCCGTCTGACTGCTCACTTGCCCAGATGACAAGCCCATGTTGTAAGCGTGGACCGGAGATTTAACTGGCATAATCGAGTCTACCGACGAAATTGTGAAGTCAATAGTGGAAGTAATTGTGTTGGCATTATCTCCCAACAGTAAGTCTCTTGACTGTTGAGGTTGCTGCCCGTATAAGCTATACTCATCCGAGTCAGAACATCCTTCCATCATAGACTCTAGCCGAACAAACATAAAAAGGTTATCAAAGAGCTTTCTTTCAAACTCATCATCCTTCTTGTGGAGGTCCTTGTATCCGTATCTTGCAACGCAGCGAAACATGTGAAAATTCTTGGGTCCAATCCGTTTTACAAGAAATCGCTCGTCTTCGGGGACTGTGTATACTGGGAGGTACTTCACACAGACAAATACGACTACAGAATGGATCGCTGGCAAGTTTGTGATGAAATGTGAAAAAATGCGAGGCACCCCACTAGCTAGCTCTGTGTATACAAGTCCAATGCCGGGGACACGGACCAGTCCTAAACTGGGACCAAGGCCAAGGATCCATCCTACTGAGACTTTACTGTGCATCTCAAATTCGTAACGCTTCACTGTACCATAATGCCAAACCCACATGATTACAAGAAAGGCCGCTGAGATCACGAGTGGAACCCAACCGCCCTGATCGACTTTAAAAAGTACAGCAGAGAAGTAGGTTAACTCAACCAGCAGGGATAAGAATGTGAAGACGAGGACAAGAATCCAGTGGCAGCGCCAAACTAATAACATGATTAAGGTCATGAGAAATGTGGTTGCCAGCATGACGATAACAACTGCCGTTCCTGTTGAGAGAAGAAGGGATGTAATTACATTTAATTTTGGGAGAAGCTTAGCATGGAGTCATATTTAATGGAAAGAGAGTTTTAAATGGACGAGCCAACGAGTTTGGACAAGCTAAACATTTGTTGCATCCCTATTCAACTGATTCAAAGGAATCACAAGATAAAACCGATTAATATGTACATATTGACCAAATTTTATAGAAAACTGATATTTCCACATGTATTTTTGATATTTCCACATGGTCCTCTCACATGAGCATACAGTGGGTCCCACCTTCATGTGAGAAGGAACCATGTGGAAATAGTGCTCCCCCATTTTATAACCTAAAACCTATCTCAATTCTCCTTATTCATCCTCTAATTAGTAAAGCTTTTTCGGATATATTTTTCCAGGACATCAAAGTTCACAATTACTTCCAATCAATAATTCCTATATGTTCTCCAGAAATCTCGTAATCATTTTTTGTTATACGTCAACATCTTAACACGCATAAGTTCAAGTATTCGAACTCTACTCCATCTAAAAGTTTCTCCCTCCCACACCCAACTCCTCTTTGATAAGATTATAACAATTAGTTGATCCAAATTTAAAAAGCATATTTCAATGTTTGAAGGCATCAAGATAGCAGATAGCTTCATCACAATGGAGTATTGGTGGATTCAAGGTGTTCATGTTATAATAATCTTCACTTGACTTCTGATCCTTCATTCCTAGTTCCAATAACTCTAGAGATCATATCTTATAGATGCCTAGCTTATCAGCTAGTTGGTAAATGCCGAGGGAAAGGAGATTCAATATAAATGCTGACTAACAAATATCCCGTGTAGAACGATATTCCAGAAAGAGTGCCTCATGTTTACACAAATTACTAATAATATGCTTTTCCCAGAACCTGTATTTTTAATATAAAAGCAGATTAACTAAATTAGCCGACTAAATTTCCTAGATGATGCACTCACCATAGGCATTGCCAATTTGGCTTTGATTCTGGAATCCAGCAGTCACAGCAATGCAAAGAAGCATAAGGATCCAATTAATATCTGGAATATAAATCTGTCCAAGAAACTTCTTTGAGGTATGTACAACCTTGACTCTAGGAAAACAGCCAAGTGCAAGGGCCTGCTTGATTATTGAGAAAGTAGCCGATATGGTGGCCTGACTTGCAACAATAGCAGCTAAAGTAGCAATTATAAACATTGGCCAGTACATACTGTCTGCATAATTAGAATTTATCTCCATTAGACATATCATAACTTTTGACTCCCCATTTTGGTCAGATTGGCATAAAAAAGAGTTTTATAGTTATAATTTTACCCCCTACACTCGACAAACAGAGTCCCATTTGCAAAATTTCCAAATCCTAGGCATATCTTTTGTTCCATGTTTACCCTAATTTATTGAGTGTTTAATTTAATAATGATGGCATGATAATGGAATTGTGATGGTAAACTTGTGGATATTGTCTCATTTATACTATCATCAAAATAAATGGGACTGCCTTTTTTTGGAACAAAATAAATTGAAAAATAGAACTCTTTAACCTTAAGTGGAGCAGAGGGAGTATAAATTACCACTTTTCACTCTTACGGTCGATGAAGATGCAGCTGCAATACGTTTTTACTAATTAAAGTATTTCTACAACATTTTATTGTTTTGTAATCAAACTTTAACCAGATAGTTCAACTTATTATCCTGCTTAGTTTATTGTTAAAATATTCAAGATCATCAAAAATATTTTTCTTATTTGGAAAGTTCAACATGAAGATAAGACTTAACCTGGAATAGAACGATAAAACGCATCAACCACATGTTCGTTGTTTTTCATGAGATATGCTGCTTGTCCAGAGTAGGCTAACAGAAGGCAAGGAAACACGACTACTGTGAAAGCAAGCTGTACAGCTGAAACTGGAAAGTGGGCAAGGTCAGCAAAAAGCGCCTCTGTCCCTGCAATTGTGAGCAGCAACCAGAATATCAGCACAACCCTTCTTTACCTAATACCAGAGTATATATCACACCATCCTTTTACATTATTTATTCCATGTTAAAATGAGCGTGAACACTATACAGGAAAATGATAAGTAGGAGAAAACCTGTGATGCTGAGCATGATCCCACCAAGGGAGGTCCAACCAGCTTTTCCTCCCCTTCTAAAATACCGAAATATGTAAATAGGTGAGAAAGCCTTCAGAACACTGTGGTCATGTTTGCAAATGTTATATATGCCAATGCCTCCAATTAAAAGAAACCAAAGCAGTACAATTGGCGCAAATAGCCACCCAACTTTATCTGTCCCATAGTGTTGCATGCTAAACAAGCCAACTAGTATAACGACAGCCACAAGTACAACAACATCTGCAACAAATACCAGAAACTTAATGCTGCATTGATAAATATGAAGTTGGCAGCAAGATAAACCAAAGAATTAAGTCGTCACAATTTTTATTTATTAAATTTTATTAGAAAGAACATACATGCATAAGAATCAAGAAGAAACAAGAACTTAAAGAAGATGTACCATTACTCATCTTGGGGTGGTCCACCTTAATCCCTCCAGAAGCTGAAAGAACTGAAAAAAACACAACTTTATCTTGAGCATCTTATAGTAGAGTTGGAAGATAAGACTAAACACTAACAGAATACTGAAGACGTAAAGGCGCAGATATCAATAAAGTACAAGAGATCATCCCTATCTGTATTGATTTAACTGAATGGTCATGATACGACATACACTTTAGAAAGAACACAGACTCGGCCGAGTCAAGTGACCCCATGAAATTTGTTTGCTAAGTTCTGGGTCCATGATTTTGAACCTGAAATTCATGATTAGATTGACAGAAGGCACAAGTAAATTTGAAGAGGATCCGAACAAGAGAATTAAGAAATTATTTGTTATGTATTGTTATTTAGAGATAAACTATACTGTAATTAATGTATATCCTTTAATTAAAGTAGCAGATTATTTATATTTATATTAGGATTTGTATCCTCTTTTAAATTTGGTTTCCCAGCTATAAAGAGTTGGGGTTTATTGTATCCTAGATGTCAGTGGCTAAGCCACGCATACTTTGTGGGGTCAATCGATCCACTGGAAAAAAAATTGTTTTATAATGTAAGGTAAATTTTAAAATTTTTAAGTATTATATATAAATTGACCCCACTAAAATTTTATAAATTTTCTATTATACGGGGTCAAATTGAAAATTTATAACTTTGTCAATCAAATTTTAACCACATATGACTCATATCCTCTCAATATATGTATCTCTCTCTATAATATTTTAAACTAATAATAATCTAATTTATTACTTTTAAAAATAAATAATGAATTACTTACTTATGAACAGTTGTGATTAAAAAGTCTATTATAGGTCATATAGTGTATATACCAATATTATTACTCATTATATTTTCATTGTAATATAGTATATATATTATATATATATATGGGGAAATGAGGTACACGGTCTACGATCGTAGAGTGATTTCACTCTACGATCGTAGAGTAGTCCCCAGATAGTAGAGTGAATTCACTCTACGATCGTAGAGTAGTCCCCGATCGTAGAGTGAATTCACAAATCGTGGAGTGACTACTCTACGATCGTCGTAGACCGTGTAACTTTAAAAGTTACACGGATGTGTACCTCCATTTTTACCTATATATATATACCTGAAAGTATAAAGTATTAAAAAAATTGGCTTGGGGGCACTGCCCCCGAACCCTCGCTAACTTCTTTGTAACTTAGTAATAATTTTGACCCCACTAGTAAAATTTCCTGGCTTCGCCACTGCTAGATGTGACCTAAGAAACAAGCATTCGGATATTCTGGTTCACCATAAGGGTTTTAGGGTATGACAAATATGATAAAATGGGGATTCACATATTCTGCATATATATTTAAATATTAAATAAATTTATATTTATATATAAATATAATAGAGATAATGTAAGTTATTTACATATAATTTTATAGTTATTCAAATGTAAGTTATTTTGAGATTTTGAAAAATAAAATGATATACTCAACTTGTTATCTATTCTATTGCATTCAATTTCATTTTCTCCAAATTACAATTCATCCCATTTGGTTACACTTTTATGCAAATAGACTAGCAACGAGACCCTCAGACCTTAGCCGGCCCAGCTTAAATAAAAGAGTGGATTGAAATGACACTTTGGGCTTAAAATACACCACAGGGTGTAGACAAGAAATTTCTTCCTCGACCCAAGAGATTCTTCCATTTTCCTAGATCAAAACCCGAACATTCTTTGTGCTTGGTACGCTGCTAGAGAAGAAAATGGTCTTTGTATATTAGATATTTGATAAAGAGAGAAGAAGAAAGAAGTAGGCCAAAGAAGAGAGGAGAAAAGATAAACCTGTGTGCGAGAGGAGTTGCAGTTGCCTGAAAAGGAGGGTTTCTTAGTTAGAGGAAGGAGTAGAGGGAGAGCCTTAGTTAATCAGTCACCGTTGCCCAGAAAGCCAGAACCAGAGGTTAGATTCGTGCAATAAGGGCACTTCAATTTCATTAACCGAGCTGCTACTTTTGGTAAAATTTCTAATCTTCACCTTTGAACAAATCACCTCCACAAATCCATGCAACCACGAATACCCCCAAATTCTTTCTCCAGTTTCAGCGGAATCCATGCTTCATAGAATCACATAAACAACTTACCACTGTCAAAAGGTGTTTTAGCTCAAAGCACCATCCCGATTGTTTGGATGGCCTGCCTCAACAAGCAAACCAAAACTGAATTCACCAACTTCAATTCTAAATCCTTCAATTGTCCTCTAACCCTTGGATTTTGGAAAGGGATCCACATGTTTCGCAGTGCTACCTCTTCCACTGACACGTAAACACTATAGATCACGGAGCCTCGAGGGGATATCAACACACAAGAAGTCTGTCCAAAAGCAAACTCTGTGGCCAAACATAACTACACTTAAAGAAATCCCACACCTTAGTAATGAATTCTTATTAGCCCCATTCATGACCATCCTCATATTGAATGTGGTATGAGAAAAGGACAGGAATGCTGTCTTTTTTGCCCTTTTCAGAGTATGCTGAGTTAGTATATTATGCTATAAGCTCTAAAGTATAACGGAAGAGGGAGGATCCCAGGTTGGGAAGAGTGTTGAGAAAAATTAGAAGCTCCTTTATGGTGGGAGAGGAATAGGAGGTGCTTTAAAGACGGAGCTTCCTGCAATAAGCTTCATTTGTTTCAATAGTAGTATCGTGAATCATTGAGTATAATTTTTCGAGAGTAGATATCTTCATTTTTCTTGTCTCCTTTTTAGTATACAGTGACCGACATGGGTTTTTCACCATCTTTGACAGTTTCTATATACTTTTTCCCCGAGTAGATAGACTATTTATATACTAAGAAAAATTATATTAATGTGTGTGATTAGAATGAAGAGAAGAGTCTAAACAATTATGAACTTAATAATCTTCTTCCGTACAGGGTCAATCAAGTGGATGCACCCACCAATAAGATCAATCTCTGCAGCTCTACTTTATCATACTTCTGTCATGGTTCTCGAAACTTTTAAGACAATCATACAAATTTGTATATTCACATATACAAATAGAGCCTACATACACTATATAAATAGATTTTTGAAACTTGTCTGGAAGTAGACAGAATATATATCTATATGCAGATATCAAAGGAGCTCCAAATAGTTCAAGCATGAACAAATCAATCTTGCCAAAGAACAGCATAATAAACCAAGACATACCTGATATAGCTGGAGTGAGAATTCCATCGCCTATCACCATGCAAGTGCCAACAAGGACAAGTAGAAGAAGTGCATTCTTTCTAAATGAATGTGCCTCCAGCCATCTCTTTGTATTTGCAGCTAATGAATTCTCATGAAAAGTGCTACGACTGTAAGTTGTCAACTCCTCATCAGTCCGGTGCTGGTTGGGAATTGTGTTTACTTTTGCATGTCGACATAGTAGTGAGTAAAGAGCGAAGGTTCCACCTGCACAAAAAAGAAGCTAGGTTTATTATTTATTATTAACGTCAAAGAATAAGCTCATCTATCAAATTGATGTGGCAGTAAAACTCTAGAGATTATTCGTATCCTTGATGGGTCCTAATGACCCATAATAATTTGCACAGAATTTTAAGGAGCCAACATAAAACTATAGCACCAATCATTTTAAATTTCTAAGCTTTTCAAATTTCGATTTAAAGGATCCAAATAAAATAAATCATTCGCACCTTGATTTTACCATTTTGAAGATATACCCATGTTTGAAAGACAAATAGGAGATGGAACAAACCCATGAAATCAATAATTATCTTAGGTCTTTCAAGGACATGAAAGCCTGACGAATCACATTCCTGTGCATGAGCATTGTTTTGCAAGTGCACCATTCCGTTAACCGTTTTTCTTTCTATTTACATCTATGTCATGTCTTCTAGTTTGTCAAATTAATTCTTTGAACTGTGAGTTCACCTTTTTTAAGTTACACACATGTTTGAACTTTGAAGGACAAACATAGTAGATGGACCGAAACCAATGATGTCAACAACAATTTTAGTTCCTTTGTGAACATGAAACTTGATGCGCTACATTCCTTTGCATGACAGCATGATTGTCTCCTTCAACAGCTTTCTCTTTCTATCCCTATGTCACGTCATCTAGGAAACTATTGTCATGGTGCGATGGTTATTCTTGAAGAAAAATCAAGATATGGCTACTAGAAACAGATCATGCAGTATCACCCTCAACATTAATTCAACTCAACTTATTTACACGATTCCACAATTAATTTTATGCAGTTCATCTTTGTGAATCCATATTATCGATTATTTTCAAGGAATAATGTTACTAAAATGACCTCAATTAATTAATTTCAGTTTCGGCCATTCAGTTGTTTTGTAACCTCAACAAACGTGTGAAATCCTTTAGAACTTCCGTCAAGCAACATCTGAAGACTCCGTCTTTCTTCTCAAATCCCCTCTCCGACGCAACTCTTACTTGTTACCATATATACACTCAACATCTGATGTTATATATTGTTCAACCTGATCCACTAGCATAGGCTTTCTGTAATTTTTTAATTGAATAGACTGAAACGCATGCAACAATAAATCTTCTTCTTTCTTTTTCTCTTTTCTTTTAGATAAAAGAAGAATTTATTAAGAAGAGACAAATTCAATGGAGGACAGGAAGTCCATCCAAATAAAACAATAATGATTTGAAAATACAAATCCTTAACAAAGGACAGGCCACCACATCCCACAAAAATCAGAGATACCTCCCTTGGAATGCCTTCACTGCAGATGCCCATAAAGAAGCCAAAAAAGACACTCAGAGATTCCTAACTTGGAATGCCTTCACTGCCGATGCCCATAAAGAAGCCAAAAAAGACACTCTCTCCTATTGCACTTAGGAGGGGGATAGGAACCAGAAAAAATTCTGCCATTTCTCTTGGTCCAAATGATAAAAAAATACACACAAACACAACCTCCACAGATACTAAAGTCGTTAAAGAAGCAAATGTGAGATCCTAAAGTTATGATGCTTTTTAATCACCATCCTTGGCCATTATGGAAACGACTCTTCTATACCAAAGTTAAATGTGGGGATCATTAAATAATCTGTCAGGACAATTGATTCTTGCTGCAGCCTTGGAATCTAAAATTGCCTGAAATTCTGACTCTTTATGTACTTCTCAATGATTAAGCCCTTGATAAAATCTTTGTAAATAATATAATATGCAGATGTCTCTAGAAACTGAAGTCATAATTTATTATCGAATATGTCTTTGTTAATAGAGTATATATGAATTTTGCTATTCTTCTGTTACCAGATGTCTAACTGTTACTCTTTTTCCTTTCTTTCAACCTATTAAAACTACTATAACTAACTACCCCCGGCTCCCTCTATTACCAATAAGAATTTGTCCTTTGATATACGTATGATCTGATCGTGGTTCTAAAGTTCAGGCCAAGTTGCTTTACAGGATGTTAACTTATCACAGTTAAATTTATCTACTGAGTACTTAGTCATCAACTAGCTTTTACTTGCGTCGAGTGTACCCTACCCACTAGTCAACAGCTGAATTATATTTGAGGTGGACGTATGAAGGAAGCTTGCCAAGCATTCCAATAAAAATATATATACATATATATATATATATATATATGGGAAATCATCCATGGCAAACGTTTGCTACAGACACTGTTCAGCAAACAAGCTCACATCCGTTGATCTAGACATTTAATGGCTTAGATTAGTCAAAAATTCCAGCTGCCGCTACAGCTTGTAACGACAGTCCCTTTTCCTTTTTGTCTTTAGGCTTATTACATTACTGCCTCTACCATTTAATACATGGCTGCCGCTACAGGCTGTAGCGGCAGTGTGGGTCTCAGCCATATGGCTATAATGTAAAGATGAGTTTATTTTTATGTATACATAATGTAAAAATAAAAGATAACGTAAAGATGCATAATGTAAAAATAAAAGATAATGATAAGATAAGTCTAAATAAAAGATAAATTTATTTTTATAAATACATAATGTAAAAATAAGATAAGTTTGAATAAAAGATAAATTTATCTTTTATAATAAAATAAATTTATCTTTTATAATAAAATAAATTTATCTTTTATAAATTTATTTTAAAAAAGATAAATTTATTTTATTATAAAAGATAAATTTATCTTTTATATTTATTTTATAAAAGATAAATTTATTTTATTATAAAAGATAAATTTATCTTTTATTCAAACTTATCTTATTTTTATATTATGCATTTATAAAAATAAATTTATCTTTTATTCAAACTTATTTTATTATTATCTTTTATTTTTTACAATATGTATACATAAAAATAAACTCATCTTTACATTATAGTCATATGGCTGAGACCCACACTGCCGCTATAGCCTGTAGCGGCAGCCATGTATTAAATGGTAAGGGCAGCAATGTAATAAGCCTAAGGACAAAAAGGAAAAGGGACGGCTGCTACAAGCTGTGCGGCAGGTGGAATTTTTGACCAATCTAAGTCATTAAATGTCTAGATCAACGGCTTGTTTGCTGAACAGTGTCCGTAACAAACGTTTGCCACGGATGATTTCCCTATATATATATATATATATATATATATATGTATAGAGTCTGGCTCCTATCCGGACTCCCGCATTTTCATCAAATGCAGACTTTTTTCTCTTTTTTTTAAAACAACCAAAAATAAATAAATAAATAATTATGGAACTGGAATTTTTACATAATACAGTGTTTTGGGCGTGATTTGGATACATATAACAAAACATGTATGTACAGTCTGTGAAGACTGTACATACAATTTTTGGTATAGGTATCCAAATCACGCCCAAAACACTGTATTATGTAAAAATTCAAGTTCCATAATTTTTTACAGTCCGGACTCCCGGACTGGATCGGCTATATATATATATATATTTCTTCATTATAAAATCCTGCACAAATATACTTCTCCGGCTAATGAAAAGACAGATCATAACTTAAATAAAAAGTTGTCTATGACTGTGTTTAATATCTATTTTTAATGTGCTATTTAACTGAATTGGTGTTAAAGTCTATGAAGTAGTATTGATGGAGACCCAGATCCCACCTTCACTTGATTTGGGGATTCTACAGATTGGGAGGGAGAGGAGTTGGGTGGAAAGCCCCTTTGTATTGTGCTAATACTAGGACTAGAAAAGAACACAAGGACAGAATGCATCTATATTCTAGTAACAAAGACATATGTCGACGTCTGCTTACCTTGACAATTGTCATTCGCCCGGCACACTATGAAAACATACTTCAAGAGCGGGATAAGCGTGAGGGAGTATATAATTAATGACAGCGCACCAATGACATCCTCTGGATGCTTGATTCCATGAGGAAAGGTATTGTAAAATACATACAAAGGAGAAGTTCCCAAGTCTCCGTAGACCACTCCAAGACTCTGGAACGCAAGACGCAAAAGCAATAAAGCTGAGAATTTCTGCACAAAACAAAATTGAGTAATCAAATGATGATATTTAACTTAAAACAGTTTCCATTAAATGCAATAGCCTCACCATCCCCTACATGCTTAATTATAACCCACATATGTTAAAGGGATAGTAATGAAACTTAAGTACTTAACGCTACTATCCAATTGGCAATTTGCAAACAAAAAGCTGAGTTAAGAAATTCTAACATTATACAATTACATCAAGCAGCATAAACAAATTCTAAATCCTTGGAGAGACATAATTCAGACAGATGCATTCGAAGATTCCTTCGCTATACTTTCACTTCAATTATTCTTGAACACATTATTCCTAAAATACACACTCATATAAATAAATAAACTGGGTGCCAGATAATCATTATGAACATGAAGCCTCTAAAGTAAGATTTGGAAAAAAAATATTTTTAAAAATTAATATTAAAAAAATAATCTTTTCATAGATTCAGTTCCAGGTAGTCAAACATCAGGATGTAAAATAGAAAATAATACCTATATACTAATTACAGTTCCCAGAACACAAAAGGCAAGAATATCTGCAAGACTAAAAGAGAGATTGAATGAGAATGAGAAAGAGAAATTGCATTTTACTTTTTCTCTATACATATTTTTAAGTCTTCCAGCTTCCTCATCCATGGGCTGATCAAGCTTCTGGTCCAAATCCCACATGCTACCTTTGGTATCTCCATTTTCATTAATTTCTGCCTCACTTGCCATTCAAAGCTGAGTATTCACCAGCCTCTTTCTTTCTAAACTCAAATTCACAAACTCATACACAAATTACAACAGATAATAAACAAATACTAAAACCCCTATACTTATTCAAGAAAAATATTAAAAAACCTTATTATCCAAATTCAGTGTCACCCCAATAACTTGACCTTCAACCCAAGTTCAGCAGAGATAAAAGTAGGACAGCAGAGCATAAAATCAACAAAATCCACAGCTCAGCAGCAGTTATCCCGACAAAATAGAAAATAATAATAAAATAAAAGGGACGGGCTCACAGATATGATATGATTATCACTTCCTGTCCCAAGTAGGGTCAGCTAAATTCAATCGGTTTCAGCCACATAATCAACAACCAAGCAGAAAATTTCACAAAGTCACCAACTAAAATGATGAAATTTGATTGCTCAAACCCCAATTTTTTTGGGAAAAGACTAGAAATTACTAATACCCAATTCGTTCTTGATGTTTCTAAAATCAAAAACCCACAAACAAAGCAAAAGAGTGGAGTTTAAAAATGGAGGTCTGCAAATTGAGAGGAGATAAATGAAGAAAATACCCAATAAGGTGATTCTAAGAGCAAAGAGAGAGAAAGAAAAGGAGAGGTGTAACAAGAAAATAAGACAAATGTGGTTTGCTGAGTTTTAGAAACAAAGCCTTTTCTTCTTCAAGACAAAATTACCTACGTTGGCATAACAAAATACCAGGCGACACGATTGTTAGGTTGGCGGATCTCTGCAGAACAATTAAAATATTATATTTAGGTAACTGATACCAGTTTTTTATAATTTTATCTATTTTTATTTTTAATTTTATTTTATTGGATAAAAATATAGACTAGTCGTGTCCAATTTTTATACAACTAATTACTTGTAAGAATATTTTCCTTTTTTGTGCATTTGTTTCCAATAATGATTTATAAAATATAACTTTTGTACTAATTTTGTGAAACCCCAGATTTTATGAATAAAGAATTAATTTTTTTGAAATAATTTTTTTTATATTATGATGTGAATTTGAGATAATGTTATAGTTGTGGGTAATATTTATAAATTTTACAAAGTATGCAAGTTGTCATATTATATTCGATTGGTCGGGGAATATTCGTTTTAAACAGGAAATATTCGTACGACGGCACAATCATTGGTGGACCCCATAATAGAATTATTGTCGGATTGAGAAAATGACAAAAATATTTTATTAAAAATAACGGCGGAAGTTTTACCGTTGATACTGTTGAACTACTCGGTAGTAAAAGTACATTAATATGCATCGTTGTATAGTAGCACACGATATTGATTATTGATATTTATGTGAGAAGTCACTCAATTTTGTTTAATTATTGCTACAATAGTTGCTGCATAGTATCTCACATTATTTGATTCAATTATTGTTGATTTAAAAGTTTTGTTTTATTCACGTAATAAAATAGAAACATCTTTTTATATAAAACAAAATACTTTATTAAAGTTATTCTATAAATAGAATATATTATATTCTATTATGCATAGTAAAATTTTTTTATATAAAACATAATACTTTATTAAAGTTATTCTATAAATAGAATATATTATATTTTATTATGCATAGTGTTTGCATAGTAAAAATCTTTTTATATAAATAGAATATATTATATTTTATTTAAAAGATTTTTCTTTAAATATGGACCGTCAGATTAAAGTAAATCAATCTGGACCGTTCATAGATTAGTTACTATGCATTCCATTTTCCTATAAATAGAAGCTCATTCCTTCATTATTTTCTTAAAATTCATTGAACTCTAGAGAGAGAGACTATAGAGAGATAGAAGAAAAGTTTTCTGCTACTTCACTACTCTTATATCAAGTATTATTTTACGGTAAGAGATATTATTCTTTTGTATTCAAGAAGAGAACTTCTGTTATTCCATTTCTTTATTGTTCTATTGGAATAACCTGTATACGCGGGCTACCCTATACTTGGTGACATTCTTATATTATTCTGTGTTTATTATTCTGTCGGAATATCATGTTTGTGCGTTTACGCCGGACCTGGTTCCATCCTTTATTATTCTGTCGGAATATCCTGTCTGTGCGTTTACACCAAACCTTGTTCCATCCTTTATTATTCTGTTGGAATATCCTGTCTGTGCGTTTTACGCCGGACCTGGTTCCGTTATTTATTATTCTGTTGGAATAACCTGCATGTGCGGTCTATCGCATGCATGGTGATTTCTTTTGTTATTCCATTCTTTATTATACTCAGTTCGTTAAAACTTTGACTTCTATACCCATGAAATTAGTGGAATATCTTTGATATTTGCGCTTCATCCAGTATCTTTTCATAGAAATATTCTTCTGAGCATTCTTGAATTTTATTCTACAAAGAAGTATCATGTTGACAATTTGGACGTTATTGGTTCCTGGATAAATTAATTCTTGAACTTGTTTAATTGAATTCTTATATCATTGTCATCATCCTCATGTTTATGTTATGTTGAAAGTCATCTGTGGCCTGTAGTGCATAAATGGACTTGGTATGATTATGATCAGGGATTATTCGATATAATCATGACCATAATATTACAAATAATGTGAAAATTAAAAGTCCTCATTGGCCCGTAGTGCATTGATGGACAGTTTTTGGTATGATTATGACTATGGATTCTCTTCGGCCAAGGGAAGAAAGATGAATTGTTTTATGGCATGATCAGGACCGTTGATGAAAACACGATTATTTTTGGCCTGTAGTGCATGGATAATTCGTGGTCGTGATACTAAAAAATATCCTTGGCATGTAGTGCAGGGATGATTTAATAATGTGAATTATTTATTGAGCTGAGTCTCAGCGATAAAAGTGATGAAATATAGTAGATTATATTCTCTACTTAACTCTTTTAATGGATTGCTTGTTCCGCTGCAGTTAAACTTGATGTCTATTGTATTTTATCAGTTTAACATTGTTAGAGGCTAATGATAATTTGTTCTGCATTATCTTAGTCATAATATTTCTTACTGGGCTAGTTGAGCTCATCCTTTCTTTCACTGTTCTCTTCAGGAAATGAGAATATAGCTGGGACGAGTCGGGGAACAGAGTGATGGTCCAGAGGATAACATTAGTAGTCCTCACTATTCTATGAAATAGTATGATAATAATTGTAATGAGGACTCCTTTTGAGTTTGTATAATCTCTAGTAGATAATATTTGTATTCAAACTCACAATTTATGTTTTATCGTATTATACACGACAGTTGTATTAGTAAGTTGTATTTGAATTATGTACCATGTATCTGGCGACCCAAGATGGGTGATGTATACCTAATTTTGGTGGCGTCACAGTTGGTATCAAAGCTTAGGGATATGATCCCTGGCTAAGATGTGAGATAAGAACTAGGAGGGGAAAGACGGAGAATTCCTTCGCTAGTATGACCTACCTAAGTTTATTTGGTATTTAATTGGTCGGTCAAAGCATAGGGATAATATGTGATATGTTAATTAACCCTTATTTTGTGGCAGTGTTTGAAAATGGAATCCGAGAATGTTGAGATTATCAATGGAGCACAGGAGACCGTTGAGTCTCCACAGATCAATAATCAGGATAATGTGCAACCAGATGACAATACTCCTCATGAAAACAATAACACCAATGAAATGGTGAATGATGGGATGATCAGAGGCTTTATGCAATTCATGCAACAACAGGCGAAGGCAGCTCCTGTCCAAAATGCAGGTTGAAATACTAATAACTCTCGAACGGTCACCGCTAAGCAGTTTAAGGAGCAATTCATGCAACAACGGGCGAAGGCAGCTCCTATCCATAATGCAGGTGGAAACAATGGTAACCCACGGTTGGTCACTGCTAAGCAGTTCAAGGAGCTAGGACCACCAGAGTTTTTGGAAAAGCCAGAACCACTTAAGACGGAGACATTGATATAGCAGATTACCAAGATATTTGATGTCTTGGAATGCTCAGAGGAGTAAAAGGTTCCATTTGCCACCTTTATGTTGCGTGAAGAAGGAGATCATTGGTGGAAATCTGTAAAACGTACCCAGCCTGACGCACTCAAGATGTCTTGGGAGAAGTTCCAAGAATTATTCAACGACAAGTACTTTCCTGAAAGTATTCGTCACATGAAGGAGGTAGAATTCATCAAGCTGGAGCAAAACAATATGTCCGTGTCGCAGTACGAGGCTAAGTTTGCGGAGTTATCCTGATTTGCATCCCATTTGATCGATAATGAGGAGTGAATGACGCGAATGTTTTTGCGAGGTTTGAAACCCGATATACGTCAATACCTCATTTCTTACAAACTTTGTTTATATTCAGATGTTGTGAATAGGGCTCAGTTATTGGAGCGCGATAATGAGTCAGCACAACCAAAAGGCAACGACCAACAACACGATAATAATCATACCGATGACAACGGTTATCGGAACAACAATAACCATCGTGGGGGATATTATCATGCCAAGAATGGTAACCATTTCAGTGGTAATCATGGCCAAAATAATAAGAATGGACATTTTAAGAAGAGAAGGTTCAACAATGACGTAAAGACGTCGGCACCAACACCCATTTCAAAGGAAGAAGAACGATCACCGGTCGTATGTTTCAAATGCGGACAGGAGGGACACATCTGTCCAAACTGTACGCAGTAATCCAAAACGTGTTTTAATTGCGGAAGAGAAGGTCACTTAGCTCGATTTTGTCGTATGGTGAAGTCAATTCCGGCTGGGATAGTGATGCCAAAGGATGTCCCAGACAAGCCAAAATCGGTAGTTTAAGAGAGAGCGTTTTTTTTCTCGTGACGAGGAACCTGAATAAAATTATCACGGGTAATTTACTCATAAGCTCTTACGAAATCTATACCGTGTTAGATACCGGTTCTACTCACTCTTTTATTTCACCTAGTTGTGTTTAATGTTTGTACTTAACTTCGGAGAAGTTAAACTTTGATTTATCTATTGAAACTCCATTGGGAGAAACCTTCGTTACCTCTACTGTTTATAAATCTTGTTTGATTCAAATCGACACTTTCATGTTACCTGTCGATCTTATCTCTTTGAAAATACTTGACTTTGATGTGGTTTTTTTAAACGATTGGTTAACTACTCATCATGTTTTTCGTAAGGTTATTAGCTTTCATATTCCTAACCAACCTATTATGCGAATTCAAGCAACCAAACCACTAAATTTAATCATTGTCATATCAAGCCATAAGTAAAGAGCCCCGATCCTTTTGTTGATGACTTCCTTGTGTGGAATGCACTGAAGCCAGACTTTCTGTAGGCGACGTCGTGAATGACGATGACAAGTTGATAGGTATCATTGTGAGGTGCTATCTAGGTTAAGGGATAGAAGTCACAGTTGGTATCAATGTGACGTACTATCCAAGTTTTGGATGAGAGTAACAGTTTTGAATGATATTTCTATCATTAATAAATCTCTTGACGTATTCCTGAAGACTTCTTAGCCTACCCCAGAGCGTGAAATTGAATTTTGTATTGACACCAGTACAAACCCCATTTCTTAAACCATCAAAATATTTCTTCAACTAAAACGAACGTAACATGCGCCAAAGACGTTGACTCGAGTTGTTGAAGATTACGATCGTACTATTCAATATCATCGTGGAAGAGCGAACATGGTAGCTGACGTATTGAGTAGAAGATCGTATGCGTTTATAAGTGCGATGTTGTTAACACAAAGACTCATTTCGTATAACTTGCAAATGATGAAGATAAAGTTAAAGACTCTAGGGACCCACGTGAAGATAACGAATATACGAGTAAAATTGACTTTAATCGATAAAGTTAAAGACGCTCAAGCTACATACCCGAATCTGATGAATGTGAAGAAGAAGGTTCAAGAGGGCGTTATTCTAGAAGCAAGAGTTGCTGAAGAGAGGAAATCTCAACCCTCGATTTAATTGGCCCATTTGAAATCCTCGATTGAGTAGGAACTGTGGCTTATAGACTCGTTTTACCGCCAAGTATGTCACGCGCTCATAACGTTTTAAACGTATCAATGTTACGTAAATATGTGGATGACCCGAACCACATTATTAATTTAGAATCAGACGAGATAGCGGATGATTTAACGTATGAGATCTCGTGTTAAAATTTTAGATAAGAAGAATCGTATCCAACACTCAAGGGTTATACCTCAAGAGTTAGAATCTGAAATGAAGTCAAGATATCCTCACCTGTTCGGCATACCAGGTACGTACGTAAATTTCGAGGGCGAAATTCCATAAGGAGGGGAGATTGTGAAATCCCATATTTTATGAATAAAGAATTAATTTTCTCGAAATAATTTTTTTTATATTATGGTGCGAATTTGAGATAATGTTATAGTTGTGGGTAATATTTATAAATTTTACAAAGTATGCAAGTTGTCATATTATATTCGATTGGTCGGGGAATATTCGTTTTAAACAGAAAATATTCGTACGACGGCACAATCATTGGTGGACCCCACAATAGAATTATTGTCAGATTGAGAAAATGACAAAAATATTTTATTAAAAATAACGGCGGAAGTTTTACCGTTGATACCGTTGAACTACTCGGTAGTAAAAGTACAGTAATATGCATTGTTGCATAGTAGCACACGATATTGATTATTGATATTTATGTGAGAAGACACTCAGTTTTGTTTAATTATTGCTACAATAGTTGCTGCATAATATCTCACATTATTTGATTCAATTATTGTTGATTTATAAGTTTTGTTTTATTCACGTAATAAAATAGAAACATCTTTTTATATAAAATAAAATACTTTATTAAAGTTATTCTATAAATAGAATATATTATATTCTATTATGCATAGTAAAATCTTTTTATATAAAACATAATACTTTATTAAAGTTATTCTATAAATAGAATATATTATATTTTATTATGCATAGTGTTTGCATAGTAAAAATCTTTTTATATAAATAGAATATATTATATTTTATTTAAAAGATTTTTCTTTAAATATAGACCGTCAGATTAAAGTAAATCAATCTGGACCGTTCATGGATTAGTTACTATGCATTCCATTTTCCTATAAATAGAATCTCATTCCTTCATTTTTTTTAAGAATTCACTGAACTCTAGAGAAAGAAACTATAGAGAGAGACTATAGAGAGATAGAAGAAAAATTTTCTGCTACTTCACTACTCTTATATCAAGTATTATTTTACGGTAAGGGATATTATTCTTTTGTATTCAAGAAGAGAACTTCTGTTATTCCATTTCTTTATTATTCTGTTGGAATAACCTGTATACGCGTGCTACCTTATATGTAAGACCCTAACTTTTATAAATAAAGATGAATTTTTTATAAATATTATTTTTGAATATTATGGAATAAATTTGATATAATATTATAGTTGTGGGTAATATTTATAAATTTTACAAAGTAAGCAAGTTGTTATAAAATATTCGTTTGGTCGGGGAATATTCTTTTTATCGAAGAATATTCGTACGACGGCTCAATAATTGGTGGACCCCACAACGGAAGTATTGTCGTAGTTAGAAAACGACAAAATTATCATTCTATAAAAATAACGGCGGAGGTGTTACCGTTAAAACTGTTGAACTACCCGGTAGTAAAAGTACAGTAATACGCGTGGTTGCATAGTAGCACACAGTATTGATTATTGATGCTTACGTGAGAAGTCACTCAGCTATACTCAATTATTGCTACGGTAATTGCTGCATCATATCTCTTATATTATTGATTCAATTATTGTCACAGTATCATCTGTATAATATGTTATATTATTAAATCAATAATTGAGACGACAAGTTATAAATGATTAATAATTATTGAAATATTAAATATGTGTTGATTAAAAATAAAATGATTTGTGGTAATATTTATTCAATCCTTGATGTATATAAAGAGTCTGTTATGAGACGTTTGTGGTAAGTTTGGTTATTTTATGGGGGGGGGCCATATGTCATCATCTAAGAGTCTCTTCGTCAATAGTAATTATATTCTTCAATAGTAATTACTTTCGTCAATAGTAATTACCTTTACCAGTCGTCAAACCACTTGCCGTTTCATATTACAGGCGTCAAACCACTTGTCGTTTCACATTACAGACGTCAAACCACTTTTCTTTTCACATCACCAGTCGTCAAGCCACTTGCCTTTTCACATGGCAAGTGCTAAGCTAGAAATCTTCTATAAATAGAGGCCTAGTGCTTCATTAATTTTTCACGAATTCATTCAAGCTATAGAGAGAGAAAGTACAAAGAGAATAAGAGAGAAAGAAGAAGAGTATTCTGTTACTACACTACTGCAATATTCAATCTCCTACTAAAGTACGGGGTGTTATTATTTCTTATTCATGAAGATAACTGTTGTTATTCCATTGCTTATTATTCTGTTGGAATAACCTGTATACGCGGTTTACCCTATACTTGATGACATTCTTCTATTATTCTGTTGGAACATCCTGTCTGTGTGTTTTACACCGGACCTGGTTCCATCTTTATTATTCTGTTGGAACATCCTGTCTGTGTGTTTTACACCGGACCTGGTTTCGTCTTTATTATTATTCTGTTGGAACATCCTGTCTGTGTGTTTTACGCCGTACCTGGCTCCATTCTTTATTATTCTCTTGGAATATCATGTCTGTGCGTTTTACGCCGGACCTGGTTCCGTTATTTATTATTCTGTTAGAATAACCTACCTGTGCGGTCTATCGCATGCATGGTGATTTCTTTTGTTATTCCATTCTTTATTATACTCAGTTGGTTAAAACTTTGACTTCTATACTCGATGAAATTAGTGGAATATCCTTAATATTTGTGCTTCATCCAGTATCCTTCCATGGAAATATTCTTCTAAGTATTCTTGAATTTTACTCTACAAAGTAGTATCATGTTGACAGTTTGGATGTTATTGGTTCCTGGATAAATTAATTCTTGAACTTGTTTTATTGAATTCTTATATCATTGTCATCATCCTCATGTTTATATTATGTTGAAAGTCATCTGTGGCCTGTAGTGCATAGATGGACTTGATATGATTATGACCAAGGATTATTTGGTGTAATCATGACCGTTATGTTACAAATGATATGGTAAAAATCCTTATTGGCCCGTAGTGCATTGATGGACAGTTGTTGACATGATCATGACCATTAATGAATACACAAATATTCTTGGCCCGTAGTGCATGGATAATTGTGGTCGTGATACTAAAGAATATCTTTGGCCGTAGTGCAGGGGTGATTCGATGATGTGGAATATTTATTAAGCTGAGTCTCAGCTATAATAGTGATGAAAAATCTTTTAAATCATAAAAGATAGTAGATTTTATTTTCTACTTGACTCTTTTAATGGATTGCTGGTTCCGCTGCAGTTAAACTTGATGTCTATTGTATTTTATCAGTTTAACATTGTTGGAGGCTAATGATAATTTATTCTGCATTATCTTAGTCATAATATTTCTTATTGGGCTAGTTGAGCTCACCCTTTCTTTCACTGTTCTATTCAGGAAATGAGAATATAGCTGGGACGAGTCGGGGAACGGAGTAATGGTCCAGAGGATAGCATTAGTAGGCACCAAAGGCCGTCCCAGAAAGGTCAAAGCCGGTAGTGCAAGGGAGAGCGTTTGTTGTGACCTTACAGAAAGCAAGGAACCCGAATGAGGTCATCACGGGTAAGCTTATCATAAACTCTAACGAGGTCTATACTTTATTTGATATCGGTTCTACCCAATCTTTTATTTCTCCTACTTGCGCTCATCGATTAAATTTGAGTCAGGAGAAATTAGGCTTTAACTTATCTGTGGAAACTCCGTTGGGAGAAACCTTCATTACATCCACTATTTATAAGTCATGTTTGGTTCAAATCGATACCCTCACATTACCTGTCGATCTTATTTCATTGAAAATACTTGCATTTGACGTGATTCTAGGGATTGATTGGTTAACTACTCATCATGCAAAAATTGATTGTTTTCGTAAGGTTGTTAGCTTTCATATTTCTAATCAACCTATTATGCGAATTCAAGCAACCAAACCATTAAAATCAATCACGGTCATCTCAAGCCATAAAGCTATTCGTTTATTGAAAAACGGATGTCAAGTTTTCTTTGCTCATGTCACAGATCTAAACAAAAATACGTCAACTTTGAATGATATTTCTGTTGTTAATAAATTTCCTGACGTATTCCCCGAAGAACTTTCTGGCCTACCCCTAGAGCTTGAAATTTAATTTTGTATCGACCTTGAACCCGGTACAAAACCCATTTCCAAAGCCCCATATCGAATGACTCCTATTGAACTTCAGGAGTTAAAGACCCTACTGCAGGAATTGTTAGACATTGGCTTTATTCGTCCTAGTACTTCTCCTTGGGGTGCTCTTGTTTTATTCGTGAAGAAGAAAGATGGGAGTATGCGGCTTTGTATTGATTATCGGGAGTTGAATCATGTAACCATCAAAAATAGGTATCCATTGCCACGTATTGATGACCTGTTTGACCAGTTGCAAGGAGCCAAATTCTTTTCAAAGATTGATCTTCGTTCCGGATATCACCAATTGAAGATTAGAACCGATGACATTCCAAAGACGGCTTTCAGAACTCGGCACGGGCATTATAAATTCCTAGTCATGTCCTTTGGATTGACTAATGCTCCTGCTGCCTTCATGGATATGATGAACCGAGTATTCAAGGAATATTTGGATCACTTTGTGGTCGTCTTTATTGATGACATCCTTATTTATTCTAAAAGCTGTGAAGATCATGAGCAACACTTGAGTCTGACACTCCAAAAGCTTCGTGAATATAAGTTTTATGCCAAATTGAAGAAATACGAGTTCTGGCTTAAGGAAGTAGCATTCCTTGGGCACGTGGTATCAAGTTATGGAATATCTGTTGACCCAGCAAAGATTGAAGCTATTCAAAGCTGGGAGCAACCTAAATTAGTGACCGAAGTACGTAGCTTTCTCGGTTTAGCTGGTTATTATCGGAGATTCGTGGAAGGATTTTCTCGAATTGCTACTCCATTGACTCAGCTGACTCGGAAAGATACAAAGTTCGGTTGGAGCGAAGAATGTGAGAAGAGTTTTCAAGATCTCAAGAGGAGACTCATTTCAGCACCTGTTCTGACAATACCATTTGGCTCGGAGGGATTTGTCATCTACAATGATGCTTCGGGCAAAGGGTTGGGATGTGTTCTCATGCAACATGGAAAAGTCATAACCTATGCCTCGAGACAACTCAAAGAATATGAGAGGAATTATCCTACTCATGATCTAGAGTTGGCAGCTGTTGTCTTTGCACTTAAAATTTGGAGGCATTACTTGTATAGGGAGAAAGTGGAGATCTTTACGGATCATAAAAGCCTCAAATATTTCTTCACTCAAAAGGAACTCAACATACTCAACATGCGACAACGACGTTGGCTTGAACTGTTGAAAGATTATGATCATACCATCCAATACCATCCTGAAAAAGCAAACGTGGTAGCTGACGCATAAGTAGAAGATCATATGCAAGTACGAGTGCGATATTGTCAACGCAATGGCCCATTTTGTGTGACTTGCAAAGGATGGAGATAGAGTTAAAGACTCCAGAGACGCATGTGACGATGGCGAATATAAGAGTAGAACCGACTTTAATCGATAAAGTTAAAGCTGCTCAAGCTATAGACCTGGAGCTGATGCGTATGAGGAAGAAAGTGCAAGAAGGTGCTATGCCGGAAGCAAGAATCGATGAAGAAGGAATACTTAGAGTCAACTCCAGACTTTGTGTTCCTAACGACCTTGATTTAAAGTATAAAATCATGATGGAGGCGCACAACACACCGTTTGCAATCCATCCTGGGAGTACCAAAATGTATCATGATATTCGTCATACATTTTGGTGGAGCAATATGAAGAGAGAGATAGCGTTGTTTATCTCAAGGTGTCTAATTTGTCAACGAGTTAAAACGGAGCATCAAGTACCAAAAGGTCCATTGCAACCACTTAAAATTCCAGAATGGAAGTGGGATCACATTACCATGGATTTCGTTACCGGTCTTCCTAAGGTTTCTTAAGGCATAGATGCGATTTGTGTCATTGTTTATAGATTGACCAAGTCTGCTCATTTCTTACCAATACGAGAAACTTATACACTTGAACGTCTTGATCATATGTACATAAACGAGATTGTAAGACTGCATGGTATGTCAGTATCCATAGTTTCTGATCGAGACCCAAGATTCACTTCACGATTTTGGGTTAGTTTGCAAAAAGCTATGGGCACAGACTTACAATTTAGCTCGGTATATCATCCTCAGACGGACGGACAGTCGGAGAGGACTATTCAAACTCTTGAAGATCTATTAAGACTCTGTGTCCTTGATTTCAAGAGATGTTGGGACAAGTTCTTACCATTGGTGGAGTTTTCCTACAACAATAGTTATCAAGCAAGTATTGACATGGCTCCATTCGAAGCGTTGTATGGAAGAAAGTGTCGTTCTCCAGTATGCTGGGATGAGGTGGGTGAAGCAACGTTGTTGGGACTGGAGTTGGTACGTATGACTACGAAAAAGATTCAAACGATCCGACAACGTATAAAAACCTCACAAAATCGACAAAAGAGTTATGTTGATCTTCATCGAAAGGACGTGGAATTCGATATAGGAGATCATGTGTTGTTACGTGTTGCTCCATGGAAAGGAGTTACAAGATTTGGAAAGAGAGGAAAACTCAATCCTCGATTCATCGGCTCATTTTTAATCCTCGATCGAGTAGGAACTGTGGCTTATAGACTCGTTTTACCGCCAAGTATGTCTCGTGTTCATAACGTTTTTCACATATCAATGTTACGTAAATATGTGAAAGACCCGAACCACATTATTGAGTTAGAACCGGAAGAAATAACGGAAGATTTGACGTATGAAGAGGTTCCTGTTCAAATCTTGGATAAGAAGGAACATATTCTACGCTCAAAAGTTATACCTCAAGTCATGATTTTGTGGAGAAACCACGATGTTGAGGAAATGATTTGGAAGTTAGAATCTGAAATGAAATCAAGGTATCCTTACCTCTTCGACATACCAGGTACGTACCCTAATTTAGAGGGCGAAATTTCATAAGAAGTGGAGGTTGTAAGACCCCAACTTTTATAAATAAAGATGAATTTTCTATAAATATTATTTTTGAATATTATGGAATAAATTTGATATAATGTTATAGTTGTGGGTAATATTTATAAATTTTGTAAAGTAAACAAGTTGTTATAAAATATTCGTTTGGTTAGGGAATATTCGTATGACGACTCAATCATTGGTGGACCCCACAACGGAAGTATTGTCGTAGTTAGAAAACAACAAAATTATCTTTCTATAAAAATAACGGCGGAGGTGTTACCGTTAAAACTGTTTAACTACCCGGTAGTAAAAGTACAGTAATACGCGTGGTTGCATAATAGCACACGGTATTGATTATTGATGCTTACGTGAGAAGTCACTCAGCTATACTCAATTATTGCTACAGTAATTGCTGCATCATATCTCTTATATTATTGATTCAATTATTGTCACAGTATCATCTGTATAATATGTTATATTATTAAATCAATAATTGAGACGACAAGTTATAAATGATTAATAATTGTTGAAAGATTAAATATGTGTTGATTAAAAATAAAATGATTTGTGGTAATATTTATTCAATCCTTGATGTATATAAAGAGTCTGTTATGAGACATTTGTGGTAAGTTTGGTTATTTTATGGGGGGGGGCATATGTCATCATCTAAGAGTCTCTTCGTCAATAGTAATTATATTCGTCAATAGTAATTACCTTCGTCAATAGTAATTACCTTTACCAGTCGTCAAACCACTTGCCGTTTCATATTACAAGCGTCAAACCACTTGTCGTTTTACATTACAGACGTCAAACCACTTTTCTTTTCACATCACCAGTCGTCAAGCCACTTGCCTTTTCACATGGCAAGTGCTAAGCTAGAAATCTTCTATAAATAAAGGCCTAGTGCTTCATTATTTTTTCACGAATTCATTCAAGCTATAGAGAGAGAAAGTATAGAGAGAATAAGAGAGAAACAAGAAGAGTATTTTGTTACTACACTACTGCAGTATTCAATCTCCTACTAAAGTAAGGGGTGTTATTCTTTTTTATTCATGAAGAGAACTGTTGTTATTCCATTGCTTATTATTCAGTTGGAATAACATGTATACGCGGTTTACACTATACTTGGTGACATTATTCTATTATTCTGTTGGAACATCCTGTCTGTGTGTTTTACACCGGACCTGGTTCCGTCTTTATTATTCTGTTGAAACATCCTGTCTGTGTGTTTTACATCGGACCTGGTTCCGTCTTTATTATTATTCTGTTGGAACATCCTGTTTGTGTGTTTTACACCGGACCTGGTTCCGTCTTTATTATTCTGTTGAAACATCCTGTCTGTGTGTTTTACATCGGACCTGGTTCCGTCTTTATTATTATTCTGTTGGAACATCCTGTCTGTGTGTTTTACGCCGGACCTGGTTCCGTTATTTATTATTCTGTTAGAATAACATGCCTGTGCGGTCTATCGCATGCATGATGATTTCTTTTTTTATTCCATTCTTTATTATACTCAGTTGGTTAAAACTTTGACTTCTATACTCCATGAAATTAGTGGAATATCCTTGATATTTGTGCTTCATCCAGTATCCTTTCATGGAAATATTCTTCTAAGTATTCTTAAATTTTACTCTACAAAGCAGTATCATGTTGACAGTTTGGATGTTATTGGTTCCTGGAAAAATTAATTCTTGAACTTGTTTTATTGAATTCTTATATCATTGTCATCATCCTCATGTTTATATTATGTTGAAAGTCATCTGTGGCCTGTAGTGCATAGATGGACTTGGTATGATTATGACCAGGGATTATTCGGTGTAATCATGACCGTAATGTTACAAATGATGTGGTAAAAATTCTCATTGGCCCGTAGTGCATTGATGGACAGTTGTTGGCATGATCATAACTATTAATGAATACACAAATATTCTTGGCCCGTAGTGCATGGATAATTATGATCGTGATACTAAAGAATATCCTTGGCCGTAGTGCAGGAGTGATTCGATGATGTGAAATATTTATTAAGCTGAGTCTCAGCTATAATAGTGATGAAAAACCTTTTAAATCATAAAAGATAGTAGATTTTATTTTTTACTTGACTCTTTTAATAGATTGCTGGTTCCGCTGCAGTTAAACTTGATGTTTATTATATTTTATCAGTTTAACACTGTTGAAGGCTAATGATAATTTATTCTGCATTATCTTAGTCATAATATTTCTTACTGGGCTAGTTGAGCTCACCCTTTCTTTCACTGTTCTCTTCAGGAAATGAGAATATAGCTGGGACGAGTCAGGGAATAGAGTGATGGTCCAGAGGATAACATTAGCAGTCCTCACTATTCTGTGAAATAGTGTGATAATAATTGTAATGAAGACTCCTTTTGAGTTAGTATAATCTCTAGTAGACAATAATTGTATTCAAACTCACAGTTTATGTTTTGTCGTATTGTACACGACAGTTGTATTAGTAAGTTATATTTGAATTTTGTACCATGTATCTGGCGACCCAAGATGGGTGATGTATACCTAATTTTGGGGGCGTCACACTATACTTGGTGACATTCTTCTTTTATTCTGTCTTTATTATTCTATCGAAATATCCTGTTTGTGCGTTTACGCCGGACCTGGTTCCATCCTTTATTATTCTGTTGGAATATTCTGTCTGTGCGTTTTACGCCGGACCTGGTTCCGTTATTTATTATTTTGTTGGAATAACCTGTCTGTGCGGTCTATCGCATGCATGGTGATTTCTTTTGTTATTCCATTCTTTATTATACTCAGTTGGTTAAAACTTTGACTTCTATACCCATGAAAGTAGTGGAATATCTTTGATATTTGCGTTTCATCCAGTATCTTTTCATGGAAATATTTTTCTGAGCATTTTTGAATTTTATTCTACAAAGAAGTATCATGTTGACAATTTGGACGTTATTGGTTCCTAGACAAATTAATTCTTGAACTTGTTTAATTGAATTCTTATATCATTGTCATCATCCTCATGTTTATGTTATGTTGAAAGTCATTTGTGGCCTGTAGTGCATAGATGAAATTGGTATGATTATGATCAGGGATTATTCGGTATAATCATGACCGTAATGTTACAAATGATGTGAAAATTAAAAGTCCTCATTGGCCCGTAGTGCATTGATGGACAGTTTTTGGTATGATTATGACTATGAATTCTCTTCGGCCAAGGAAGGAAAGATGAATTGTTTTATGGCATTATCAGGACCGTTGATGAAAACACGATTATCTTTGGCCTGTAGTGCATGGATAATTCGTGGTCGTAATACTAAAGAATATCCTTGGTCCGTAGTGCAGGGATGATTTAATGATGTGGATTATTTATTGAGCTGAGTCTCAGCGATAAAAGTGATGAAAAACTTTTTAAATCATAAAAGATAGTAGAATCTATTCTCTACTTAACTCTTTCAATGGATTACTTGTTCCGCTGCAGTTAAACTTGATGTCTATTGTATTTTATCAGTTTAACATTGTTGGAGGCTAATGATAATTTATTCTGCATTATCTTAGTCATAATATTTCTTACTGGGCTAGTTGAGCTCACATTTTCTTTCACTGTTCTCTTCAGAAAATGAGAATATAGCTGGGACGAGTCGGGGAACAGAGTGATGGTCCAGAGGATATCATTAGTAGTCCCCACTATTCTGTGAAATAGTATGATAATAATTGTAATGAGGACTCCTTTTGAGTTTGTATAATCTCTAGTAGATAATATTTGTATTCAAACTCACAGTTTATGTTTTATCGTATTGTACACGACAGTTGTATTAGTAAGTTGTATTTGAATTCTGTACAATGTATCTGACGACCCAAGATGGGTGATGTATACCTAATTTTGGGGGCGTCACAAATTTAATATTACGAAAATTATTGTACTATATGATTAGTCAAATATTTAATTTTATGAATTATTTGAAATCATTTTTAAAACTATTTGATATTTAAAAAGTAAATTATATAATATCAAATATGTGTTCAAATTTATAATTAGTCATTAAATAACTTTAAAACTAACAAAATATAGTACATAAATTAAATAAGAGATTAATAATTTATACTAATTAATTTATAATGATAATTAATTAGTATAAATAATCATAAGGAATTTGCAAACAAATACTCTTTTTGTTCCAAAATTAGAGATACATTTTTTTAGTTTGTTCTAAAATTAGAGATATTAATCTCAATTATTTTATTTGTTTTTAAATTTTGACTTGAAACTATTAATTTAAAGGTTATAAAATAATTTAATAGATTTTTAATTATAATTATAATCTTGTGATTATAATCTCAACTATTATAATTTCATTATAATTCTTGTAAATAAGTATAGAATAAGTTCTTAAAGTATTGGGGTCCCTGATTTTGTAATGATTTGATTTCATCTTTTTATCACCTAATGTGGGTGCTAGTGCTTAATTATATGTGTGTTTGATTTGATTGTCATCTAATTTGAGATGTGTAAAACCTTGTTCTTAGAATCTTTTTTTACACTATTCATTGGTAATTTTATTTTATCTCAACTTTATTTGTTTAAAGGTAAAGTAAACTTTCATTTTGTTCTAAAATTAGACATGTATTTTTAAAACGGCATTTTTTAAAGATAATTTTATATTCTTAAATATAGTCTGGTGGTTTCATATCGAAAGTGATAATAAAAAAATAATGGTAAATTAGAAACACATCATGTTACTTTATAGTCTTAAAATAAAAATATATTTATAATTTTAGAACGAATTAAAAAAATATATCTCTAATTTTAGAACAGATTGACTATTTGCGTAAACCTTTTCTTAGAAAGAATAAAAACAAAGAAAAATAACAATTTTCCATTATGTTTCTAAAAAATGTAAAATTGTAGTATACATTATTTTCAACTCGACAGTTGTCTTGTATTTCATGCTATATAATAAATTATTAAAAAGAATCTATGATTGATAATAATAGTAATTAATAAGAATGCTATATTATTGGAGTATTTTAAAATTATATACAAAACAATAAATAAAAAGAAACAAAAATTTATCTCTTAAAAGACAAATTATAAAGAAACATGGGGGATGGGGTTGGGGATGGGGGATGGGGGATGGGGGGTGGGGGATGGGGGGAGTAATATTTAACTACAAAACATGGATCACGTTTAGTTAATGAAGATAAATAATCAATATTAGTATTTGATTAAGCATGTACATGGGAACATGTGTGAACTTAATAATGTAGTCAATTTGTATTCTAGTAAGTGATTAGAGACTAATCATGAGATATAATATTTAATTTGGAGCTTCATAGTATAACTAAACTATAATATATATATATATATATATATATATCTAATAAAATACAAATGATTTTGAATTTGCCGCTCACTCAATAAATCATCTGGGCCGTCCAAAGTTTGAGATAAATCCAACCGTCCATGTATCTATCTAATAAAATACATCTATCTATCTAATCTATCTAATAATGATTTTGAATTTCCCGCTCATTTAATAAATCATTTGGGCCGTTCTAAGTTTGAGATAAATTTCACTGTCCATACAGTGCCGGAGGCACGGGACCCAGCTAATATATATATATAGGGCTATATGTATATACACAGCTGTGTATTACACAGTAGACCTATGGCGACAGATTTTTTGGGTTATAACGACGGTAAACTGTCGCCATAGCCCAGAATAACTATGACGATGAATGAAACCGTTGCTATAACACAAAAAACCGTCGTCATAGATTACTGTGTAATACACAGTATATATATATATATATATATATATATATATAGTAATGTGTTTATCAGATGCATGTATTCCTTTCGTAATAAATAATTTTGTATTAAGCATAATGTAGTTACATTATGATAGTACCGTTTGTATTTAATTTAATTAGTTTAAATGGAGGTAAATCATTCCATTACACTATGTGATTAGTGTTTGGCTCTTCTTATTTGTTTCAAATTTGTCTCTCTCTCTCTCTCTATATATATATTATTGTTTTCATAATTATTATAAATGAAATCACTACTTATCTATTAGTTTTTTCTACCATCCGATGAATATATGTTATGAATGGTTCAGAATTGTTATGAATGTTTTAAGTATAAAAATACATTTTATAATTCTGAATTTTTGCGTAATTGATCAGATAATGTGATCTTTTTATTAACATATTTTGATTGTTAACAAATATATATTATAATAAAAACAACAATACTATATGTATTTCAAAATTAGAGATATAATTTGACTTTTGAAGATTGATATGACTCGAAAAAGTTCGAGGAGAATAAATTATTTATTTTTCTATATCACCCCTATCTTCTCTTATTTTCTCAAGAAATTTTCTTCCTTGTATTAATAGTTTTCAACTTCACATAAAGGGGTAGTGATGAAATTTCAAATAAATTTTAATTGTTAAATGATAGTATTAAATGACTGTCAATCTCCACCCCCGAGTTAGGAAAAAAAATCACTATTAATTTTTTTTTGCATAATTGAATATAGGAGATCTAAAACCTTAACTCTAAAATATATATATATTTTAAAATCGAGTTAACTCAAAAACAATTGGAATCAAATCATTCTAATTAATGAAATAACTCAAATAGTCAAATTGATTTAATTAAGGGTGTAAACGAATCAAGTCGATCCGAGTATTGAGTTGCTCAGATTTGGTTCATAAAATTTATCGATTATAAAATAAGGTTTGATTGGGGCTCATTTAGCTACCGAGTCGAGCACGATTCCGAATCGAGACCGAGCAGTTTAAATTTTTCGAACGAATATGATCCGAGTATCAATAGAAAATTATAATTTAAGGAGATTCGAGTAATTTATCGAACTTTAAAATGTGCTCATATTCGATTCATTTATATTTCGAATCGAACTCGAATTAAATTTTTAATCGAACTAGTACGAATCGAACCCGAATTATTTATTCATTTTACGTCATTACATTTAATATACAAGGCATTGAAGGACGACCACATGGCCATTTTGTAGTTAGGACCATTTTCTAATAAGAACTACCTCAGATGTCACGAAATGGTTTGAACAAGTGTATATTTTTTATTGTATTTATTTATGCGTAGAATTTATTCACAAAAATTAAAAAAAGGAATATCCAAAAAGATATTCCAACTCCAACGTTCCCACGACGTGACATGTGTCATAACAGTGGAACAGGATTACACGTAAGACTTGAAATCTGAATAGTATAATATTATAATCTACCCATTATGCACACGTGGCTTCCACGTGATAATATAAAAAAAATTCTCCATAATTATAGTTGTAATAGTCTAACCACCCACTCGGATGGATTGTATGTCTTATAGAATTATAAAATTTTATTTGGCTATCTATCTAACAATATATAACTGATTTTAAATTTTTCGCTCACCTTAATAAATCATCTGGACCGTCCAAAGTTTGAGATAAATCCCACCGTACACGTAGTGTCGAATATGCGGGACCCATCTAGTTATAAATATAAAGGCCGGATCAGGTCCGGACTCTCGGACCGGACCAAAATCCTGACATTTTTTTTGTTTTTTTTAAAAATAACTAAAAATAAATAAATAAAAAATTATGGAACTTGAATTTTTACATAATACAGTGTTTTGGGTGTGATTTGGATACATATAACAAAACATGTATGTACAGTCTGTGCAGACTGTACATACATTTTATGGTATAGGTATCCAAATCACGCTTAAAACATTGTATTATGGAAAAATTTTAGTTCCATAAAATATTAAATATTATTTTTAGTTGTTTTTTTTTAAAAAAAAGCAAAAAAAAAAGAAGCAAAAATTGGTCCGTTTTTGATAAGGTCCGGACTCCCGGACCTGATCAGTTCTGTATAAATATATTATTTCTGTCTTAATGTAAGTAGTTTTAAAGTTGTGTATATATATTAAAAAAATAATTGTATAACATTTAATATAATATCAATTGTCTATATTATCCTTGACAAAAGAGAAGGTTATTTTAGAGTTGTGTAAAAATTAGGGGTGATCATTCGGTTATAATCGAACCAAATAAGTTATTAGGTTATAACCGAAAACCGAAATAATGATGATTTTGCTATCCGAACTAATAACCGAAATTTAACAATAACCGGATTACCGAATACCGAATTACCGAATTGTAATTTCGGTAATTCGGGAAAAAACCGAATTACTGTTATTATTATTATTATTATTACTATTATTATTACTATTATTATTACTGTTATTATTATTATTATTATTATTACTGTTATTATTATTATTACTGTTATTATTATTATTACTACTATTATTATTATTATTACTATTATTATTACTGTTATTATTATTATTATTATTATTATTATAATATTAATTTTTTAATAAGTAATGTTCAGTTATTCGGATACCCGAATAACCTGTTTTTCCAAACCGAAACCGTAACCGAATAGTGAATAATAATTCGGATATAACTGAAATTGTAAAAAAAACCGAAAAACCAAAATAATTCGGTTAAAAAAATTCGGTTCGGTTCGGTATTTCGGTTTTAACCGTTTTTTGCTCACTCCTAGTAAAAATAGTCTAACCACTACTTTGTTTTTAATTATAAAAGTAATATTGAATTTTTAAAAGTCAGTTTAAATATTTATAAATTTAAAATTAAAATGATTTATTTATTTTTTTTAAAAATATTTTATTTATAATTAGTGGTACTTTTTTTAAATAATTAATGATATTCAGTAAATGAATTTGTGTCAATTTTGAGTTTGAAATTAAATTTGATAACTTTAATATTGATTTTATAATTTGGAAACCGATATAGTAATAATGATAATGTTTTTCATTCTTTATGCTAAATTTCTTTTGAATTTCATACCTCTTTTACCCTCTTTTTGCGGTTCAATTGAATTAATCAAGCATATTTTTGTACTATTTCAACGGCAAACATATTTTTTTTTTTTTGTAGTTAATCAAGCATTAAAGCTAATTTAAAAGGATTGATATATAGATTTAAAATACGTCAATGATATATTTTAAATAAAATAAAAATAATATTAGCGAAGATGAGTCCCCCAAATCATATTCGCCTTGTTTAGTGTAACATCGAAAGATATGAAAAAAATTTATCTGTTATCAATAATATATTCAGTCAGTCATGATCTTTTGGGTGAACAGATGAACCAAAATGATACTAATAGATCAGTAATTTAAGACCCCATTCAAACTTGAAATTTGACGCGAATCCATATTAGTAGTAGTATAGATTTCAAACAATAATATAAATTAGATTATAATTTATTTTAAGAAAATTAATTAAAAGGAGAATCATATATAAAACACTAGGAGTGACATGGGATTAACAAAGTTATAAAAACATTTAATTTGACAAAATTATTAAAACTTGTATTACAGTTTTTCACTGGCCTCAGGCTTACATATGCTACTGAGTGAGGGGTATCCGATCTACTTCCTGAACTATCAGAAAATCATAACAAAAGCATTATCATATCTATAATACATACAGGGGAATTCGTAAACAACAGGTCGGTCATTAGATAATATTGATTTTCTTACAAGGCTACAAAAAGTATGATAATGTTGTAGAACAAGGCAAGATTCACACACCCTTTATATCAGTTATAAATTGTTCAAGTTCTATAACTGATAATGTTAGGTGCCTTGAAAGCATGAACAAGAGGAGTAGGAGGGAGGGGTGGGAGAAAACTCAAGTACAGGGGATGTACACGTCCAAAAGCACAGAACAACCAAAAACTGGTTTATGCCAAAAGATCATATGAGCCTAAACAATCTTAGTTCCTGCAAAGCCAAAAACAAAACAAAAGACCACTTTACCTAACATGACCATCACCCTTCACATGCCATTAACTGCTGAAAAGGATATTAACAATAATATCCCCCCACCCCCCCAAACCTGAAAATACACATACATCATTTCAAAGTCTACATATGCTACTTTCTAACTCAAGAGCACTTATTGAATCCAAAAATATGCTTTAGTTTGATCTCATGGTCTTATTAACTCGGCTAATATAATTCATTTTCCGTCGTCCTCTGAAATAAAACTTAGTTTTCATTACTTTTCAGATCAATATTTATTTTTATCCGTCAGTTGTAGCGTTTCCCCATGATCCTCCAACTTTCAGAACTTAAACCATCTCCTCCTCAGAAGATGAGAAACCTATGAATCATAGGTTCATAAAACTATCTTATACCACACAGGTCCTGTGCCTAAAATAATACAAAAGAACAATCTCAGCTCCTGCTCAGGGAGAAAGGGGAAAAAAAACTGCCCTCCCTGCACGGACCATTACCCTACACAGGCAATTAGCCACCAAAAAGTAAATAAACAATTGAACCCCCCAAAAATATATATGCATCATTGACCCAAACACAACATACCCAAAAAATCTACAAATGCTACTTCCTAACCAAAGAGAAATGAAGTTGTTGTGGCCATACAGTCAGGGCAATTCACGAAGGCCAACTAAGGCCTCAAACTCGAGTTGATTGTACTATGATGGCATCGAATCCGGCTCTTGAAATCAAATCATATGTCTACAATATCATTTTTGATAGGTAATTTTGGCCCCAGGTATGGGGGATTGGAACCAGCCATATGTCTCCAATATCTTGAAATAGAATGAGGTTACAAATGTGTGGTGGAAATCCAGAAACAGAAAACTGATACGTGCTAGGATCATGGGATTACATGAAGAGTGGGTCAAGTAATGTGCAGATTATGTGGGATTTGTGGTTACATTATTCAAATAAAGTAGTTCCTATTTTCTAGCTAGATTTTATTTGATTTCAGTTGTTTAATTTGTTTCCGTTGTTGTGGCTGCTATATAAAGCCGTGTCTTTTTTAGAAGGAATATAACTGAGTAAATTCTCTTTTCTTCTGTTGCAATCTTCTCCTCACTTCCTGTCTATTTTTCTCTTTCTCTTACTCTGTTCCTGGTTGCCAAATTCATCCTTATCAGTGGTATCAGAGCAGGTTCCAATTATGGATACCCGTGGCAAGACCAATGTTGAGTTCCGCAACGAAGTAAATGACATCCTAGCCAAACACGAGTAAACCTTTGATCAAGTTAATGCTACCTTACAAGTGGTGTTAACTAAGCTCCGAGCACTCTGAACCTCCCGTACTAATCCAAGCGACTTAAACCCATTTGGACGAGATGAGTCCTCTTCCCGCACCAACCAATCCACATCCAACAACCAACAAAATCACAACACCCTCAAATTATTCTTTCCGAAATTCGATGGTGTAGACCCAACTGGGTGGGTGTATCAGGCTGAACAATACTTTGATTTCAAAAGCATTGCCCCGGAACAACATGTACAACTCGCTTCTTTCCATTTGGAAGGCATAGCTCTTCAATGGCACCGTTGGTTAACAAAGTTTCGAGGAGCACTGACATGGGGGGAATTTACCAAAGCTCTCCTCCTCCGTTTTGGGCCAACTGACTATGAAGATCCATCTGAATCTTTGAGCCGCCTTAAGCAAACCTCAACAGTAGTTGTTTACCAAGAAGCTTTTGAGAAGTTCTCGCACCGCGTAGATGGGTTACCATAAAACTTTCTCATTGGGTGTTTCATTGCGGGACTTCGTGACGACATTCGTATTGAGGTCAAGGTTAAACAACCAAAGACCTTGGCTGATGCCATAGGCCTGGCCCGACTCATAGAGGAAAAGACTCAATTGCAAAAGAAATCAAACCAGCCACTCTGTTTCAATCAAGCTGCCGCCATTCCCAAAGTGAATCAAAACCAAACTTCTGGTGTTTTATGCCCTCCACCAAGAAGCAATAATTCCAACTCAAACTTCAGGAGAATTACCAATCAAGAAGCCAAGGAACGACGAGATAAGGGGTTGTGGTATTACTGCGATGAGAAATTCACTCCAGGCCATCGTTGTGAAAGGCCTCAGTTGTTCATGGAAAGATTTATCTCAGCCCTTCTTCAACCTTAGTTCCACAAATACTTGTTGATAGTCACTCATCACCAACGGGTGGCCATTTTGGCTTCCATAAAACTCTGGCTCGCATCAAACGTAGTTTCCTTTGGACAAATATGAAGCGAGCGGTAAAGGAATTTTTGAAACAATGTGACACATGCCAGCGTTACAAGTTAGATTGTATGAAGCCGGCAGGATTACTTCAGCCTTTGTCAATTCCAAAGCAGATTTGGACTGATGTTTCAATGGATTTTGTGGAGGGATTGCCACCATCAGATAGGTGCACCGTGATCATTGTAGTGGTTGACAGGCTATCCAAATATGCCCATTTTGTGGCCCTTAAACATCCCTTTACAGCCTCAAATGTGGCCAAGGCTTTCATTGCCAACGTAGTTCGACTCCATGGCATGCCCAACTCCATTGTCAGTGATCGTGACAAGGTATTTATCAGCTCATTTTGGAAAACACTTTTTCATCTACAAGGAACCCAGCTTTGCATGAGTTCAAGCTACCATCCACAGTCGGACGGGCAAACCGAGGTAGTAAATCGAACTCTTGGGCAATATTTGCGATGCTTTGCAGGTGATCAGCCAAGGAAATGGGTAGAATGGCTTGCTTGGGCTGAGTATAGTTATAATACATCCATTCACTTTTCCACAAAGATGACCCCATTTGAAGCAGTATATGGAATTCCACCACCAAGCCTATTAACTTATGTTCCAGGAACAGCTCGTGTCCAAGCCGTTGATGAGTACCTTCAAGACTGCGATACCATACTAAGGGAGCTGCAACATAATTTATCACTTGCCCATAATCGAATGAAAATTCAAGCTGATCAGCATCGCAGGGAAGTGTCATTTGAAGTTGGGGATTATGTTTTCCTAAAACTACAGCCATATCGACAAACTTCAATTGCATTCCGAAGGTCCATAAAGCTTGCACCTCGATTTTTTGGGCCATACAAAGTCGTGGAGAAGGTGGGCGAAGTTGCATACAGATTAAACCTTCCACCAGATTCTCAAATTCATAATGTTTTTCATGTCAGCCTGTTACGTAAGCATATTGGGACTTTTAACTCCGGTTTCTAACCAACTGCCTTCCGTCTCTGATGATTCTACCATCCTTCCACAACCCGAGACTATACTAGATCGACGAGTCATTACTAAGGGGACGTATCGACCCAAGCCAGAAATCTTAGTAAAGTGGAAGGGAGCACCAAAAGAGGACGCCACTTGGGAAAATGAATGGCGATTTTCCAAGTCTTATCCAGATTTCATCCTTGAGGACAAGGATCGCTCAAAAGGGGGAAGGAATGATACGTGCTAGGATCATGGGATTACATGAAGAGTGGGTCAAGTAATGTGCAGATTATGTGGGATTTGTGGTTACATTATTCAAATAAAGTAGTTCCTATTTTCTAGCTAGATTTTATTTGATTTCAGTTGTTTAATTTGTTTCCGTTGTTGTGGCTGCTATATAAAACCGTTTCTTTTTTAGAAGGAATATAACTGAGTAAATTCTCTTTTCTTCTGCTGCAATCTTCTCCTCACTTCCTGTCTATTTTTCTCTTTCTCGTACTCTGTTCCTGGTTGCCAAATTCATCCTTTTCAAAAACTTTCTCAGCCATTCTCAATATCATCATCCCAACGCATCCAACCCCCACATATCATAATCATAGTGTAGCACAATTACTTCTCAATTACAAATTCAAAGCAATTAAAAGAAAAGGGTTCGATCAAACAAATTTACACAACTCATTGTTCGGAAAATTTTAGATTCTCATGTTCGCTATGTAAATCACCCAAATTGTTTAAATTAGACAAAGGAATCAGAACCTTAAAAGAGAAAAAGTTATAATTTGTCCTAAAACTAATTTAATAAAATTACTTACAGCTTTGGGTAAAGAAAATCCTTCAGGAACAACAAAACAGTGGCGCAAACAATACTTCTCCCACATAGTCAATGGCCTGTCCAAAGAAGATTTGATCATGTTCCGCAGGTAACCTGCGCCCTAAGATTTAAAACAATTCATACAAATTTAATCAATGTACACATAGCTTATATGTCTCTGGAACCCAAATTTATCTATTAAAGAACAAACTTTAAACTTAAAACCACCAACAACAACCAAAAAAGATTTACCCTTATAGAGTGTATGACAAATTACTCATACTCCCTCATTTCCAAAATTCGACATACATAATTTTGTTTCAAAATATACCCTTGATATTATCTTAGTGAAGAATCTAATAGTAGTTGTGTAATGCTAGAAGTGATAGTGAAAATGTAAAATGTAAAATTTGGAACATATAGTCCTAAAATATAAATGTATCTGTAGAATTAAAAAGTAAAATGTATCTCTAATGAGTAATCAATACCAAAATATAACAAGACAAATACCGAGTCATTTTGATTTGTCCCGAGTCAACTCAGCAATCCAATTTTGATGACTCGACAACACAATTTTTTTTTCTTTTTTGCTGACTTTTATTGGTCATAACTTTTGACATTCCCAAAAAGTTTCTACAGGTTAGCTCAAAAGATTTTTAATTTAAACTTATTGATTCATGCATTCCTGATTTTCGCATTCCAATGCATCTCACACTTCATATATATTTATGTAAAGAACCCAAAAAAAACTGACTTTTACTCCTTTAAAGAAGCCCCCAAACAAAAATTCATACCATATACTATAAATACTGCATTTACCCTTTTCAACATGCTGCTTAATTATAGGATTAATTTCTTATTTTGAGTTTGAATTGGATTTAATAGGAAAAAAAGTGATAAAAATGCAGAGAGCAAAGAAAGCAGCGGCTTCGACAAAGGAATCTGCCACCAATGTGGCTGCCTCTGCCAAATGTGTATTGGAAAATACCAAGGCTACCATTCAAGAGAAGGTTTCACTTTTTCATTATGCATTCCTAAAGTAAACGAAGGCAAACAAGTTCAGGTATGATTATATCCATTTACCTCATCGCTAGAATATGCAATGAGAAGGATACTTCATTGCCAAAGATAGAGATCAAGCTAAGCACAAACACAAGCAAACATATTTTTTTTATTAAGATTCTTCATAGCTTTGACAAGACATCAAATGTAAAATATATACTTTGTCCTAGATCATTATCAGAAATAATTGTGGCATATTATGACTTCATTTGAAATTGAATAAATTATTATTATAAATATTAGCTCAAATATGTGATTTTTAAAGTTTGTCCGATACGTAGTTTCTAAACCTTTTGCACGGGTTATCAAGCTTGCTAACGAGAAAAAATGAAAAAGCTTTTACCTTGGCTAGATCTTCGGTTCTGTCAGAGCCCTCAATCTTCAGTAGAGTGGACGCTTCTCTGAAATAACCATCAACGGAGCAAAATTAGAAGTTCAGTTAAGGAAATTGAAAAAACGAGAGCCACTTTGTGTTTATATTTATGTATGTATGTATGTGTGTGTATATATATATACATAGAGAGAGAGTGTAGTATAGGTACTGATGGAAGAAATCGAAGGCGCTATCGACTAAATCGTCGACTCGATTGAGGGCCTCGTTGATGAAGAGCTGAGGGTTTAGGTTAAGAGAATCGAAGATCGCCTCGCTTTCACTGCCCTCCATTCTCACTTTCCCCTTTTCAATTCCAAATCTCTATTTTCCGCCAAAATCACACCACTGTCTGAGACTGACACGAGTCTCACATAAAGAACTGGTGGATAGGGCCATAAGAGTCTTTTTATGAGAAAAGAATATATATGATAGATTGGCTCACTAACTCAAATTTGTGTTTCTTTACCATTAAATTATCTGGCAAGTTTAAAATCACATAAAATCGTTCATATTTTATAATTTAATAATTCACCTGTAAAATAAGTCTATTCATCTATCAAAATATGCATGTGATTGTATATGAACAGTTTTATATTTTAGGTAACTTATTTTAAATTATTGCCTTTAGTCTATATAATATAATCATCAACATTTGACAGGATTCTTAATCTTCTTCTCAAGCTATCCACAAAGTCTCTTCCCTTTCAGGTACTTTTTTTCTTTTTATTCTTTAAACTTTACAATTTCTCTGCCTTTTCTATTCCGGTTGTTTATAATTATGACAAAAAAAAATCATCTGGGTTTTTCTTATTGTGGAATATTTAATCTGTGTTTCTCATTTTGGCACTGGAATTCAATAATTGAATCTTATGCATCCTTAGTTTGCTATTGTTTGCAGCTCTTTCTTGGTGGAATTAGGGGGGGGGGGTATTCAATTAAATTTTTAAAGACTTTTAAATATTTTAAAAGTTTGGTTGTATTCAATCAAGATATTTAAAGAGTTTATAAAAATTTACTGGTATTCAATTACAACTTTTTTAATGTCTTTAAAAGTTAGGTGATATTGAATTAAGATTTTTATAAAGTCTATAAAAGTATCTTAGTATTCAAAAAGTCATAGATTTTTTAGATTTCTATTAAATGGTAGAGTTTGACAGATTTTAGAATAATTATAACCCATATCCAAAGTCTAACCTCATCATCTCTAAAGACTTTCAAATATTAAACACAAATGTGGAAATTCGGTTTGTAATACTCAAAAAATAATAATAATAAAGAAATAAAAAAAATAACATTTAAATTTATATTTTAAATAATTTAATTGGACTTTGTCTTTTATTGGGTCAAACTAGTTATTTATTTTATATGGGCTAAAAAATATAATAAATAATTTAACTGTGTAGCAAAATTTTAATCTTAAATCTAATAATCTTTCAATTTTATATATTAGAAGTATACAAAAGTCTATCACAGTCTTTGATAAAAAGTTTATAAAAGTTTGTTTCTTATTTCATTGAGTCTATAAAAGTCTTTAAAAGTCATTAAAATCCACAAATTCTACAAAAATATTACACTCCATAAACCTTGAATTGTAAAAAGTTTTCATTTTGTGTCAGTTAAAATTTCTAACTTTGAATTGTAGTTGGCTATCATAAAGTTATTGTTGTGAGGAATTGGGTCAGGATGTAACTGAATTAGTCTTTATGCTGATATAAATGACAGTGATCATAAATGATATACTCCCTCCGATCCGTACGTCCAAAACACATTTTTCAGTGGTTGTATTGCTGTGTTCTTCCTTCAGGTCAATTATTGATCATTTACTGTTTGCAGACACAATTTGTCCCATCGATGTTGGGCTCAAGGAGGAGAGCCAAGAGGATGATAGAAGTCATGGTCTATTCGGAACTTAATGTATTTAATAGGGTGGATCGATGGGCTCAACCAATAACATATATTGATGTACATGAGTGTGATAGTTTTACCAGATGTCTTCTCTTGTTATCAGTGAGTGTAAATCTCTGTTACAGATTCGATTCAACATTACCCGTGAATTTTGGTTTGTAAGTCTTTTCTATATGGATGGTGGGGGCTTTTCCTTTGAATAGACCCTTGTGCCCAGTGAGTACTTTTTCTCATGAAACTATGATGAGTAGCGTTTATAGATTATTATATATCAAACATAAAAATTGGCCTGAACAAGTTGATTTTGAAGTCTTTGAAGATATTTTAAACGTTAAGCCCTTTGTTTAAGCAAATATTTTTTTCAATACAGATGTGTATATTTTGCTTCCCCACTTCCTCATTTCAGTTATTCCAATTCATGACCATCCAGGGATGACTGTTTTGAGCAAAATTCTCTATGGTTCCTTGCATGTGAAAGCTTATGATTGGGTTGAGCCTACGCCCGCATTGAGAAAAGCAAGGGAACTACTGGAGCTCTTATTCTGAACTCCTTCCAAACTTCTATCGAGTTTGTTAAAATGTCCCAAGACTGAATCCAACTAATTCTAGCCTTAATTTTGGTTTAAATTATATTTTCTGTGTAAAGACTTTATTCTTTCTATCAGATGGATTCATACTGTGGAAAATGAAGTTAAAGCTTTACACTATATTGTTTTCTTTCTACCTTAAGGAGTAGTGCAAGTTTTAATGTGCATTCCTGCCTAATTTAACAGTGCGATTGGCAAAGTTGGCTGTTGATGAAGTTGTAACAGCACCGTACGTGTGATACTTCGGTTTTGTTTCCAAAGACTGGAGGGAACCTGCATTGTTTGGCTGCAACCACACCTTGTGCTGTTTTTGACATTCTTGCTCCTCCTTACTTGGAGGCTGCTGGCAGGAAATGTAGCTATTACCATGACTACCCTTATTCAAGCTTCTGTGAGTTGTTTGGTTTGTCTTTGTCGTTTTCATTTTTCTTTCAGTCTTCACTTTTGCGACTCTGCATGATCCCTAACCGTATAGAAATAAGATTATTAATTTAAACGTTTTTTTTACATGAAATGCCAGTATTAACTATGAGTTGCGTGTTTATAATTTGATTTAGCCGCCACAGGAATGGATGGTGAGATGGATGCGGTAAGAGAACAGGAGTATGTAATTCTGTAATTAAGCACACCTAGAGGGGGGTGAATAGGTGTAAAAACTTAGAAGTAATCTATAACGACCAATTTTCGAAGTTAGCTATAGCAGCCTATAATCAGACGGTCTAACCCTGTCCGTATTAGTTATATTCTGGTTTGTTATAAACGGACAGCTAATACCTGTCCGTATTAGTATAAAACTTTTTTCAACGTAAACAAAAATCAGCAGAATATTAGAAGCTAAGAACAGAAGCAAAACAACAGTAAATCACACCGAGATTTTTTACGTGGTTCAGCCCCTATCCTCTAATCTAGTGGCCTAATCCACGTCCAATCCCAACTAGGATTGGAGACTCACTTTATTTAAATAATACTCAGTAATTACAAAGTAAATAAAAACTCCCTGTTACAACGACGATCACTTGGACACCTCTGCCCCCTTTGCACCTCTGCAACACCTCTCACCTCTGAGACCTTGATAACTTCGTTGTACAGACTGAATATTACTAAAATAAAATCCCAAGCCAACCTAGACTTGTACTATGTTTACAATAGATATGAATGAAGAAATACAAGAACTATAGTGCAAATCGAGACTAAAAGAATGATATGATGATTTGTATCTCAGATAGCTTTCTTGAATAATTTATGTTCTGCAGTCTCTTGTCTCCAATAAGCCGAGCAAAGCAGTATATATAAAGGAGTAGAACAACGGCTATGTAACGTTCCAATTCTTCCAAGCAACGGCTAAATCTTTTGAATTGAAATAGGAGATAAACATTAGCAATAACAACATAGAGATATATAAGAGATAAATTGTTATATATGAAGGAGTCAAATAATATCCAAAGACTAGCTAAAAGAATCCCACTAGCTGTTAGCTTGTATCCTTCACTGCTTTTGAATAAGAATCCTTGATTATCCCAATTCCTAAAAAATCTCCCAGCCAAAGATATCAATCTCCTAATTATACTCCAATACATATTTGTAATCCATGCAAACTATTATATAAATAATATGTCCTGGTCATTAAGTTATGTTCACATATACAACCATATAATATTATTCACATACCCATAATATAACTCTCATGCAAAATATATTATTTCCATGCAAAACATATTATCATCATTAAAACATAAACATATAAACCAACAATCTCCCCCTTTTTACTGATGATAATATATAACTCCCCCTAAATATATGGCTCCCCCTAAAACTATGCAATTCATTATTACGTACAAGTAGAGAATATTTTCATAAAATATATTGTCATTATTAAAACCACAAATCAACATTCTCCCCCTTTTTGATGATGACAATATATTAAATTTTTGTAAACAACATGCTCCCCCATGCATATTAATCATTAAGTTATATTTCTCCCCCTTTGTCATCAACAAAAAATAATTCATATCAATTAAGTTGAAGATAGTTATCTCACCCCATTTGCCAAATTAAAAAAATAAGCATAAAGAATGACAATAGAACAAGGTTATAACAAAATCACATATAGCAAGTAAACAATATAATCATACCTTTGTGATTTTTTTACCAATATAACAACATTTTGTCAAGATTATCATGTGTATTAAATAAGGAGCATTTGACATAATAAATGATGTTATAAACCCTTGACATACGAAATTCATAGAGTTTTTATAATAAAATATCTAATTAAAACTCTATTTAAAAAACAAGAGGTACTTACAGATTCCGCCAAATAATTTATAGGTAACTTACTCTCTCAAAGTAAAGAATCATCCATCTCCTTTTTGATCTTGAGACATCTACAAAATGAACAAATAGTCTCTACCTTTTTGGTACCCAAATCTTCTTGGGGCCTTTTGGGTTAGTAGCATATAAATCACATTTCTTAACCCAAATTTGTTTTATTCTAATTTTATTACAATTAGAATCAAAATGACCTTTAAAACCACATTTTCTACAAGTAACAAACGGTGAACAATAAAGTGGCTTAGACCTTGGTTTACTATTAATCATTTTAATATTATCATTTGTTCTATTTTTTATATTTTTAACAGAATTATACCCAATTCCTTGTTTATCAAGACTAGACCTTTGTGCACCTAACATAATATTTAAATTCTCTTCTCCTTGCACAAATTTAGCAAGATCATTTTTTAAAGATGCTATTTTTGCATTTGTTACATTATCATCATGTTGCATATACATCATTTTTCTATCATTAAAAGCATCTATGCATGCATCTCTCATTTTCAAATTTTCTTTTAACACTTTATTCATTTTTAAGATATTCATTTTCTTTTCTCTCTTTAATAAGCGTCTTAACTTCATTCATTAGTTCATCTACACAATTATTAAAATAAGCAGTTTTCTTTTTGAGCTGTTGATTTTCATTTTGTAAAGCAATATAATCAGGCATAGATAGTTTAGAAGCTTCATGAAAATTTGTTACCTCAAGTTGATCATCATCTTCTAGTCCCATGAAACAGAGTTGGACAGTTTCTTCTTCTTGTTCCGTTTTGGACTTACTCACTGGAGTTGAGCTACCTTTTTGATTTTTCCTTTGTTTCTTTCTTTGAAGTAGTCTCTCGAGTTTTCTTGAGAGCATTTCAATTTCTTCATCAAAATCTTCGTGATCACTTTCATTATTGCTTTCGACTTGAAGTGCCAATGTTTTCTTTATTGGTGCTTCATCCTCTTCATCATACCTCTTTAGTTGATTTTCAAATTCTTCAAGCTCTCCAAATAAAGTGAGAGTTTCCATCGTACTAATTGTTGGTGAGTCTTGGAGAGTTGTGACTTTCGATGCAAACCGTTTGGGCATGACTCTAAGTATCTTTCTATTTATCTCCCTTTGATCAATTTTCCGGTTGAGCATACTTAGAGAGTTCATAAGAGTGAGAAATCTCCCTTGAGCTTCATTAATTGTTTCATCCTTTTCTAACTTGAATAGCTCATAATCTTGCATAAGCATACTCAACTTAACCTCCTTAACTTTGGAAGTACCTTCGTGGCTTGTCAAGATAGTATCCCACATTTCTTTCGCTGTGTTGCACGATGATACTTTATCAATTTCAACTTGGACCATTCCGCTTAGCAAGGTGTTCATGGCTCTTGAGTTGTAGGAAAACATATAGCTTTCGTTTGCATCCATCTCCATGAGAGCCTTTGGTTTGCCATCGTCATGTCTAGGAATGACAGGTCCATTTTCAACAACCCACCATTCCCATGGGTCTCTTTTAAGAAAAATCTTCATTCTGAACTTCCAAAAGTTGAAGTTTTCACTTCCGAACAACAAAGGTGGTCGGCTTGTGGATAGACCTTCTTGATAACTGAGGTGTGCCATAGGATCTTTCCCTACGACCTGCAAAGATCAATATTAGTAGAGCCTTGCTTTGATACCAAATGTAATTCTGTAATTAAGCACACCTAGAGGGGGGGTGAATAGGTGTAAAAACTTAGAAGTAATCTATAACGACCAATTTTCGAAGTTAGCTATAGCAGCCTATAATCGGACGGTCTAACCCTGTCCGTATTAGTTATATTCTGGTTTGTTATAAACGGACAGCTAATACCTGTCCGTATTAGTATAAAACTTTTTTCAACGTAAACAAAAATCAGCAGAATATTAGAAGCTAAGAACAGAAGCAAAACAACAGTAAATCACACCGAGATTTTTTACGTGGTTCAGCCCCTATCCTCTAGTCTAGTGGCCTAATCCACGTCCAATCCCAACTAGGATTGGAGACTCACTTTATTTAAATAATACTCAGCAATTACAAAGTAAATAAAAACTCCCTGTTACAACGACGATCACTTGGACACCTCTGCCCCCTTTGCACCTCTGCAACACCTCTCACCTCTGAGACCTTGATAACTTCGTTGTACAGACTGAATATTACTAAAATAAAATCCCAAGCCAACCTAGACTTATACTATGTTTACAATAGATATGAATGAAGAAATACAAGAACTATAGTGCAAATCGAGACTAAAAGAATGATATGATGATTTGTATCTCAGATAGCTTTCTTGAATAATTTATGTTCTGCAGTCTCTTGTCTCCAATAAGCCGAGCAAAGCAGTATATATAAAGGAGTAGAACAACGGCTATGTAACGTTCCAATTCTTCCAAGCAACGGCTAAATCTTTTGAATTGAAATAGGAGATAAACATTAGCAATAACAACATAGAGATATATAAGAGATAAATTGTTATATATGAAGGAGTCAAATAATATCCAAAGACTAGCTAAAAGAATCCCACTAGCTGTTAGCTTGTATCCTTCACTGCTTTTGAATAAGAATCCTTGATTATCCCAATTCCTAAAAAATCTCCCAGCCAAAGATATCAATCTCCTAATTATACTCCAATACATATTTGTAATCCATGCAAACTATTATATAAATAATATGTCCTGGTCATTAAGTTATGTTCACATATACAACCATATACTATTATTCACATACCCATAATATAACTCTCATGCAAAATATATTATTTCCATGCAAAACATATTATCATCATTAAAACATAAACATATAAACCAACAGAGTACACATGGCTTGCAGAGGTAGAAACACCAGATGATCTCTACATGCACAATGGAAGATATACAGGTCCAGCTATTCATAAATATTTAGCTATCGGTGATTGAACCCTTGTTTTCATTGTATTATGGTTGAGCTTTGAAGCCTGGAATATGTTTTTGGGACACTGGACTGCACTAACTTGGCAAGGATCGAAGGCAGAAAACAAAGCAACAATGCTTTGAATTCAAATCCATCTTCATCAAAAATACACTTGCAGCAAAAGACATGCGAAAGATTCCAACACTTATTAGACAGATTGAACAGATAGGACGACTACAGGACTAAACTTAAGAAAAGCCCTTGGGGAATTAGAAAGGGCTGAACCTAGAAAGAAAGCACAATGGTAAGATAGGTCTGATCTATTTAGCAAATGAAGGATAAACGAAGACGAAAGGGAAATAGCTTACCAAAGAGAATGACACAAATCAAATAAAAGACTAAGAGAAGTTGGAATGAGAGTACGATAGAAAGGTATTCCGCCTGGGTAACCTTAATTAGAGTCTGCATCTTGTATGGCCTTTTCATCATTTTACTGGCCTTACTGCAGTGTTCTCTTGGTTCTGATCTGCTGCGATGTGAGCATCTGACATTTACTTGTATTACAAACTTGATTCTAGGCTAATTGGCATTGCTGTCGAAATGTTTAGAATACTTGGTTAATTTCTTGTAATTGATATTTGACGATAACGTTTTTATGGAATGGAGGGAGTATTATATTTCTCATTCTTAGTATATCCTTGTCAAACATGTCTCATTTGCAAAGTTGTTGCATACATATATATATATATATATATATATACAAGATTGATCAGGTCCGGACTCCCGGACCTGATCAAATCCGGACCCTTAAATTTTTTTTTTTTTTTTTTTTTTTGTAGAACAACTAAAAAAAAAAAAAAAAATTTATGGAACTGAAATTTTTCCATAATACAGTGTTTTGGGCGTGTTTTTAATACCTACACCAACCAATGTATGTACAGTCTGCCCAGATTGTACAGACATATTTCGTTATAGGCATCCAAATCACGCCCAAAACACTGTATTATGGAAAAATTTCAATTCCATAATTTTTTTTTTTTAGTTGTTTCAAAAAAAAAAAACAAAAAAAAAAAAGGTCCGTATTTTAGTAGAGTCCGGGATCCCGGACTGGATCCGGACCCTATATATATATATATATATATATATATATATATATATATAGGGGAGTGATCCATAGCATCTATATGCTATGAGACAAATATTGACATATATGTTATAATCCGTACGTTTTATAGATGAACGGTTGCGATGAGAAACTGCATATACCCGTCCGCTAGTATTACTAGCGGATGCTTAAAGTAAATTTTTCGGACGCTTATGCCCTCGATTAGCCTCACAGCAACTGGTATGTACTGTTTATATTCCGCTAGTATTACTAGCGGACAGAAGACAGAAAGTAGTAAACAATAAACAACTGACTCATTAAACTTGTATTGACCAGGTGATAAGAAAAGGTAGAACTGGAAGCAGATGGGCGTGGAAAAACTGGCAGAGCCAAACTCTCTCGAAATTTAGGGGTCTCGTTTTTCTTTCTTTTCAATTAAATTTTGATCCACCCCAACTCCGATTTGTAGCTTGAGGAGAAGACCGTTGGAGCTGATAATTGGTTTGGTTCTAAGTCTCAGGTAGCTTAAATGGTCCTCGCCTACTGTGAAATCACGGAGCAATTACAGCCATTCCACCACAATCTTCTCCCAGCATTAATTGAAAAACATCAGCTCTGCAACAACGCCAACTGAACCCTTTAAATTCGTCATAATTGGCCACAACTCAAACTCTCATCCTCCCAACAAACATCATACAACATACATGAATTTTTTTTGCTTAATTGCTGAACTCGGTGATTTGATTTGCTTCGATTCAGCTCATTTGATCAGAAAATGATAATCATCGCGCTAATCATTACAATATTTGTGGTGTCCTCAACTGAAGCAAATAATTCAACTCGCTGCGACCGATACTGTGGAACTACCACAGAAAATCGAGTTCGAGTTCAATATCCGTTTGGGTTCACTGAAGGATGTGGAATTCGTCTCAGTTGTATAGACAATAAAAACATCCAAATCGGCGATTTCATAGTTCAGAACGTAACGAGTGATAATATACTGCTAAATCTTCCTGCAAAATGCGGCCGTCCTATCCAAGAGATCAAGCAATTGATTAGCAGCAATTACGCGCCGACTTCGCGAAACAATTTTCTATTGCAAAACTGTAGCACACCGCTAAAGGGTTACTTGATAGAAGAGAAATTGCTGGAGGATCGGTTTATTCGACCCCAATAGTTGATTTACAGATGACGTCGTATTTGATTTGCGTATGGCTTCTTTTAGGGTTGTATTGATTTCCCCAAATTTGCCAACAGAGAGCAAGAAATCTCAGTTTTTGGAGAGTAATGTACAATCTTTCATGCGAATTCGACCCAATAGTTGATTTGCAGACAAGGTGTTCTAGGGTTCAATGATTTTCCCCCAAAATCGCACTGTGCCGAGAGAGAATGGATCTGAAAGAGAGTGGATCTGAAAGAGAGTGACCTATCCGCTAGTATTACTAGCGGAATATAAACAGTACATACCAGTTGCTGTGAGGCTAATCGAGGGCATAAGCGTCCGAAAAATTTACTTTAAGCATCCGCTAGTAATACTAGCGGACGGGTATATGCAATTTCTCATCGCGGCCGTTCAACTATAAAATGTACGGATTATAGCCTATATGCCAATATTTGTCTCATAGCATATAGATGCTATGAATCGCTCCCCATATATATATATATATATATATATCCCGGCTCTCTCTAGCGAACTGAAGGGAGCGACCAGCTATATCGACGATTTTTTCCGTCGCTATAGCATAAAAAACCGATTTTCTATAGCGTCGCTATAGTCAGTTCGTTCTTAGTTTGCTCTTTCCCGTTCGCTGGAGAAACAGATTATATATATATATATATATATATATATATATATATATATATATATACAGTCGCGTTCTAGTCCGGGCGCCCGGACATAAGTTAAACTACGAACTTCTGTTATCATCCATTGGATGATATCCAACGGTTAGGAAAATAAAATGTTGGGAAAAATAAACTCAGACCATATTTCCGAACGGGTTACGGGTCATTTTAGCTCCATTCCATTTCACGACTGGCCGACTCTCTCTCCATTCCATTTCACGACTGATATACCATTTCGCGACTCTCTCTCTATATCACAAAGCTACAGACGAAATCAAGAACGAAACTCTGGCCCAAAGCTTCTGCTGTCTCTCTGTCTCTCGTTGTATCTCTGTGTTCAAGGTAAATCTAGGGTTGATGTCTTTGCAAAATTTGTATCTCTGTGTTCCAAAATTCCACAATTACTGTGTAGGGGTGTAAATCCATTAGTGTGTCTAGGATTTACACCCATGATTCTAGTTTTATGCCTTTTCTATTTTGAGAAGTCTTGCCCCCTCCTGACGGTTAATTTATCTCATATATAGTTTCTTTTCAAGTCTCCAGGTCTGAGCAGCTTGGGTAGTCTCCAACTATGTGCAGTTTCAGAGTTATTACCATATGTTAATAGCTCTAACACCTACACTCAAAAAAATATTTATGTTTTCATACTAAAATTCAAACATGTCAATATAACTTCTAAAATTTATGCACGCACTCCGAAAATTATACTCCACTTTGACAGTATTATGAGAAATAGAATTTTGGAATTTCAATAACATTAACCTAAAGGTAAAATGATACAGAATACCATAGTTTTTGGGTAGACAAACCTCCCGATAAAATAACATGTAACCAATTTATTCCGCTCAACCATGATATAAGGTCCACAATTAGTGAAAGCATTTAATTTGCAAAATCCATTATTGCATCCAGTGGTGAAGCCAGAAGTGTTTAGCAGTAGGGTTAAAATTATTACTAAATTATAAAAAAAAATTGACGAGGGTTCGGGGGCAGCGCCCTCGAGACAATTTTTTTTAATACTTTATACTTTCGGGTGTATATATATATATATATATATATATATATATATATATTATATTACAATGAAAATATAATGAGTAACAATATATGGTATATATACACTATATTGACTCATAATATACTTTTTTAATCACAACTGTTCATAAGTAAGTAATTTATTATTTAAATAATATAAATTAGATTATTATTTAGTTTAAAATATTATAGAGAGATACATATATTGAAAGGATACGAGTCATATATGATTAAAATTTGATTGACAAAGTTATAATTTTTCAATTTGACCCCGTATAATAGAAAATTTATAAAATTTTAGTGGGGTCAATTTATATATATTATTTAAAAAATTTAAAATTTACCTTAAATTATAAAATAATTTTTTTTCCAGTGGGGTCAATTGACCCCATAAAATTGACGTGGCTTCGCCATTGATTACATTATAGTTTCACTGCAGAATTCTTCGACTTAATAGCAAACAATATACCTGCTGGCTTATTGATTCTAAGTTGTATACTTGTTGGCTTTGCAGAATGCAACATTGTGTAAAAGAGATAGAAACGGTATCATCTGGTAATTCTTCTCAACAACTTTACAATCCGCAAGTTAAAAACGAGTTGATACCGAAAATTGGGCAACATTTTCACAATTTAGGCGATGTTCATGACTTTTATAACAACTATGGTAGAGAAGGTGGATTTGGTACGCGGTTAACTATGTTGTTGTATTTGATACAACTTACAATACGAATCGCTACAATTTGATTTTCGCACCTGTAGTAGGAGTTAATCACCATGGATAGACAAAGGGTTGTGGTAAACGACTTAAGGGAGGAAAAGAGAAGGCTATCAAGAAGGCTAGGAAATACAATGGTTGTGGGATTGTTGGGTGTCGCATGACAAAAGAAATTATCCAAAACTTGTTGGAGTGTACGATGAGGAGGACGTTGACATTAACGATGATTGTAAGTCTTTATTTGATTGTTTTCCTTATTGCAATTTTGTCTCCGTCTTATAGTTGACATTGATGCTATTCTTGTAGTTAACATGATGACATTTTCGTGTTTCAGGATGGGAGTCTTTGTGGCAGGGACTGCTTGTTCTGGCATTGTGTGGATCAGAGTCTTTTTTCTGTATTTTAATAAGTTTCTTTGATGTGTGGATCTACGATGTCTGTAATAAGTTTCTTGTTTCTTTTGTTCTATTTTACCAAAGTAGACTCAAAAAGCTACTGTGTTTTGGCAGGGGCTGCTCTGTTTCTTTGAGAGACCTATTTAGAAAACATGGTGCTTTGATTGCCTTAACTAGATATATGAGAAATGAGATTTATTTAATAAAATTGTGAGCATTTCATTGTTTCTGCATGAATGTTCTTGCTTTCATTCGTTTTGATGTCCTGCAGGAATGTTCTTGCTTTCATTCGTTTTGAAAAGAATACAAGTGTATGTGCTGCTTTGATTTTAGATATATTTTTTTCTAAGGTCCACCTTTTGCTTGAAACAAGATGCACTTTATGTTTAAGAGTATGAAGTCTGGAAAATAGTGTACTTATTAAGAAAAGAACCTTTAGTACTTATTATTTACAAGCTCAAACAGATAAAAGTTAACATCCATATTTTCAATAAGACATCATATTCAAGACAATCATTCAGTGCTTTCTTAACCCAGTTAGGATAGCCAAGTACACAATCATTATAATTATTACAGTCATTACAGTCATTCTCCCTTAGACAGTCATAGTAGAGCTTTCCAGGATTCTTCTCTGAGTCAGATATTCTCACAGCAGCTCTCAGGCGACAATAACACATCTTGTTTCAAAATCGGGTATCATGAGTTTGAATGCTCATGTTGCTTGAAGTAGACATGCCTTTGTTGAACCTTATCTGCCAAAACCACCATAAGAATGCAATGTTTTAGAAACATTAAACAGTTGGTAATCCACATATCATGACAATAACACATGAACAAAACTCAGATTTCAACTATTCTATTCTGTCCATACCCAGAACCCAATTTGATTCTAGTAGTTCAAATCAACCTTCCATTTAGGCAGTTTGTTGTAGACATGAGTTGCATTTAGGTAGTCTGTCTGTAGACATGAGTTGCATTTTATAAAGACAGTTGTGTGTATAATACTAGTATTTGCGCCATATTTTTATAACAAAGGTAATCTCAAATGCAATTTTCTATATAAAATGCAACTTATTTCTATACCATGTCCAAGTGAACTGACCATTTGCAGCTGCTTTATGATCCAACTCTTTTTTCCCCATGAAAATATACTGACCCTTTTAAAAATCTCTATTATGTGCGCAGAAAAAAACTACATTTCAAGGGCTTTCTCTTCAAGATGCCAAAAAGGGTGTCTCCAATTCTTTCTGTATTGCTAATAAGAATAACAAGAGTGCTGCTGTAATAAGAATATCCTGTTTTCCCATGATACTTTGATCAAGAACGAGACCATCACAAAATAGTAGAGCACAAAATGATAAGGTCTTAATAGTAGTTTAGCCATGGGTGGCACTTCATATCTAGTCCACAAAAATTGGGGGAAGTAGACATTCTCAAAACAGAAAAGGCATAAAACTAGAATCATGGGCGTAAATCCTAGACACACTAATGGATTTACACCCCTAGACACAGTAATTGTGGAATTTTGGAACACAGAGATACAAATTTTGCAAAGACATCAACCCTAGATTTACCTTGAACACAGAGATACATCGAGAGACAGAGAGACAACGGAAGCTTTAGGCCAGTTTCGTTCTTGATTTCGTCCGTAGCTTTGTGTGAGATAGAGAGAGTCGCGAAATGGAATGGAGAGAGAGTCGGCCAAAGTTTCAATTCTGTGAAATGAAAATGGAGCTAAAATGGCCCGTAACCCGTTCGGAAATCTGGTCAGAGTTTATTTTTCCCAACATTTTATTTTCCTAACCGTTGGAAATCATCCAATGGATGATAACAGAAGTTCGTAATTTAACTTATGTCCGGGCGCCCGGACTAGAACGCGACTGAGAAATTCAAAATCATTTGTATTTTATTAGATAGATACAATTTATTTATTCCTCACTTCACGATATATTGAAATAGCTAGATAGAAATAATCCGGCTGTGAAAAACTAAAGTACAGTTGGTGACTACATATATATTTAATTATAATTGTTAATAAGTAATATAGTACCTTGCCATTAAAAGGCATTTTAAATCCCAACCTACCCTCAACACACAGAATTAACAAAAGTTTTTTCTTGAAACTGCACAGTTGTTTAACACATTACAAGACACCTATCAATACAAGTGTAACCCAAGATCCACATTTAAATTAATTTAGTTGGTCATTATTTTAAGAATAATTTAATCATTAACTTATACTATTCATTAATCATGTATTTAAATAGATACCCTAATTAATCTACCAAAAACAACTTGCACGTATCATATATACACACAAAACATCATTAAAATTTTGAAACATTATGCACCTAAAACCAATAGTTACAAATCTTCTAAACATTTTTAGATACATTCACAAATTAAATACAAATTATGTATTAAGTGACAATAAATTATTATTATTCTTCACTCATTTAACACCATTTAAACAACCCTCTAAATCTTAAAAAAAGAGGAAGAACAACGCTCTTTTGAAGCGAGTATTTACCACAAAGGAAGCGACAAGAAGAATATTGGAAAAAGGTTAGTATATATAATTTAGAACGAAACAAAGTATAACTTTGTACATATATCTAACAATATATATTCATTTTCATATTAAAAATCTGAAAAATTGCCTATTCCGATCCAACATAAGCATGATAGCAGTAGTGATATCAACGAAGTAGAAGACTGACGAGGTTCAAATGTTTTCTTCTTTCAATTTACCATGCATTACTATCGATCGATGAAAGTCAATTTTAAATAATATATATGTTATTGACTTATAATAGACATACTAAATTATATCATTTGATGTATTAAAATTATGTATTGCAAGTGCACAGTGTCGAATTGAAGAACTGACAAGTACAAGTCGAACCAACATAGATTAGAATAATTTTAATGTTTTCTTAATATCTATTTTAGGCGAATTAATTAGAAATAAAGATTGAGAATTGATTAACTAGAATATGAAAACTAATAATGAGAAAACAATCTAGGAATCCGAATCCATTAGATAATAAACATAACATATAATTCAATCTCTTCTATTTTTATTGTAATTCTGTAATTAAGCACACCTAGAGGGGGGTGAATAGGTGTAAATACTTAGAAGTGATCTACAACGACCAATTTTCAAAGTTAACTATAGCAGACTGTAATCGGACGGTCTAACCCTGTCCGTATTAGTTATATTCTTAATTGTTAAAAACGGACAGCTAATGCCTGTCCGGATTAGTGTAAAACTTTTTCGACGCAAACAAAAACTGCAGAATATTAACTGTTAAAAACGGACAGCTAATGCCTGTCCAGATTAGTGTAAAACTTTTTCGACGCAAACAAACAGAAACTGCAGAATATTAACTGTTAAAAAAGGAAGCAAACAAGTAGAAAATCACACCGAAATTTTTACGTGGTTCAGCCCCTATCCTCTACTCTAGTGGCCTAATCCACGTCCAATCCCAACTAGGATTGGAGACTCACTTTATTAAAATAATATTCAGCAATTACAAAGATAATAAAACTCCCTGTTACAACGACGATCGATTGGACACCTCTGCCCCCTTTGCACCTCTGCAACACCTCTCACCTCTGAGACTTTGATACCCTCGTTGTACAGCCTGAATATTACTAAAATAAAAACCCCAAGCCAACCTAGACTTGTACTATGTTTACAATAGATATCGGAATAAGAAATACTAGAACACTGTGGACCAAGACTAAAAGAATGATATGATAATTGATGTGTATCTTGGATAGCTTGAAGAGTTTCTGCTCAATAGTCTTGTGTCTTTCTTGAAGCCGTGTAAATAGTATATATATAAGGAAGAGAGTAACGGCTATGTAACATTTGAAATCCTCCTGCAACGTCTATATCTTTTTGATTGAAAATATGAGATCCAAGTTACCATAGACAACGTTAGTAGATAAAGAAATTCAGCTGTGAAGGAATCAATTAGGAATCAAATACTAGTTGAAAGAGTCCTATTAGCAATTAGCAAGATCCCTTAAAAATAGCAATTACTGATTAGCATGAGACAAAATAATATCTCCATCAACTTTAAATAAGAATCCTTCATAACAACCAATTCCTAAAATATCTCTCAATTTCGTATACATTGGTAGCACACAATATATATATATATTGGAAGGATATATCCCCATAATTAAATATGAGAAATTTAAGGAATATTAAACAGATTTTCCAATCTCCATAAAATACTCCAATTTTAAATTAGACTTTAATGCATATCAGGATTGGAAAACATATATATATATATATATATATATATATATATATATACACCACGGATCCAGTCCGGTCTCCCGGACTGGACTTAAAATACGGACCCCAAATTTTTTTTTTTTTTTTGCTTTTTTTTTTTTTGAAACAACTAAAAAAAAAAAAAAATTTATGGAACTGAAATTTTTCCATAATAAAGTGTTTTGTGCGTGTTTTTAACACCTACCCCAACCAATGTATGTACAGTCTGCCCAGACTGTACAGACATATTTCGTTATAGGCATCCAAATCACGCCCAAAACACTGTATTATGGAAAAATTTCAGTTCCATAAATTTTTTTTTTTTTTAGTTGTTTCAAAAAAAAAAAAGCAAAAAAAAAAAAAAAAAAAGGTCCGGATTTTATAAAATCAGGGAGTCCGGACCTGATCCGGACTCTCTCTCTCTCTCTATATATATATATATATATATATATATATATATATATATATATATATATATATATATATATATATATATTGGATATAACCCCACAATAAAATATGAGAAATTTAAGGAATATTAATCAGATTTCCAATCTCCATAAATTACTCCAATTTTGAATTAACTTAACAGATAATCAAATTTATTCTCACTGAGATGAGAGATTCCATCAATCACGTAATTTAGATGGACGAATATATTTGAATATTATAACCACCCATAATCCATGCATATTATATAATATTATATCCTGGCCATTAAGTTATGTTCACATATACAACCATATAATATTATTCAAATGCCCATAATATAATTCTCATGCAAAATATATTATTTTCATGCAAAACATATTATTTCCATGCAAAACATATTATCATCATTAAAACATAAACATATAAACCAACAATCTCCCCCTTTTTACTGATGATAATATACAACTCCCCCTAAATATATGGCTCCCCCTAAAACCATGCAATTCATTATTACGTACAAGTAAGTAGAGAATATTTTCATAAAATATATTGTCATTATTAAAACCACAAACCAACATTCTCCCCCTTTTTGATGATGACAATATATTATCTTTTGAATTTATATACTCCCCATATCTATAAGGCTCCCCCTAAATTTATGCATATTAGTGAGCAACAACATGACACAATAACCATCATTTCATATAGTAGCACAATATAGTATCTCACTACCAACATGAATACTAATTCAAATACCAATATCTCTCCCCCTTTGTCATTATCAAAAAATAATTCATATCAATGTAGCTAAAAAGATATCTCGCCCCATTTGTCAATATAAAAAGAATAAGTTCAAAGAAAAAGAATATCAATGGAGCAAGTTTATAACAAAATCACATATAGCAAGAAAACAATACGATCATACCTTTGTGATTTGTTACCTATATATCAACATTGTTGTTACCAATAGTAAACTCGCTAGATGTGCTTTGAAGTTTTCGATTTTGGATTTTCATAATCAAATCTCTTCAAAAACACTTCTTTTGATCATCCAATGTGTCGGGATATCCTATGATCAAGTTTGGAGGATGATTTCTCATAGTTTGAGATGATTTAGGAAGCCTTGTTGTAGTCATCTGTTCGTAAGATTCAAATTGTGGTATGACACCTTCTGCATCAGTGTGTTCGTCTGAATTTTCTTCTAAATCGGACGGGTCTTGCAGTCTGTTTTTCGGCTTTTTTATTTTTGAGTTTTCTACTGAAAGGGACGGGTCAGGCTGTCTGATTTCAGTTGTCTTTCCTTCTGATTCGGACGGTTTAGGATGTCCGGATTTAGCAGTTTGGCTTCTTCGACTCAATTTATTATTTCCTGCAGAATTCTCATTCTCTTCCTTTGACAGATCATGGTTAAGTTCATAAAAAAAATACAGGTACAGATTCTGCATCATGATTGTCATGTATATTAAATATGGAAAGCATAATAAAAATTTTGAATAAATAATATTATGAACCCTTGTGTTAGAAAATTCATATATCTAATTAAAACATTATTAAAAAATAATATGAGGTACTTACAGATTCCGCCAAATAATTTATAGATAACTACTATTCGTCTCCTTTTTGACCTTGAGACATCTACAAAATGAACAAATAGTCTCTACCTTTTTGGTACCCTAATCTTCTTGGGACCTTTTGGGTTAGTAGCATATAAATCACATTTCTTTACCCAAATTTGTTTTATTCTAATTTTATTACAATTAGAATCAAAATGACCTTTAAAACCACATTTTCTACAAGTAACAAAAGGTGAGCAATAAAAAGACTTGTTCCTTGGTTTATTATTTATTACTCTAATTTTATTAGTTGTGCTTTTTATGTTTTTAGTGGGATTATATCCAATTCCTTGTTTATCTAAGCTTGACCTTTGAGCACCCAACATTATATTTAAATTCTCTTCCCCTTGAACAAATTTTGCAAGATCCTTTTTCAATGAAATTATTTCTTCTTCATTATTATTTTGCATGTTTAATATTTTTCCATCATTAAAAGCATCAATACATATATCTCTCATTTTCACACTTTCTTTTAAAAATATTATTTTCCTTTTTAAGGTCATTAAATTCTTCATTTAATTTGTTTGCACGATTATAGAGAATTTTATTATAGTTATCAAGATAATCAATTTTAGCATTTAACTTAGATACTTCACTAGATGTGCAATCTTTAACTATTTCTTGTTTTTCTTCAATCAATGTTTCTACCTCTTTCATTAAATCTTTTATCCAATTTTTTAAATGAGCATTTTTCTCTTTAATACGAATATTTTCATTTTTAAAAATTAGATAATCAGAAATAGAAATATCACTAAGTTCAGAGTTTACCTCAGATGATTCTTGATTGCATAATCCAGTGAAACACAGTTGAGCAGTTTCATCTTCTTCCTCGTCATGATTGGACTCATCATCGCTCCATGTCATTAACGCCTTTCCTTTTGAATTGCTTGTTTTGTTCTTCCTTTTTAATTGGAAGCAGTCTCTCTTGAAATGACCGGGCCTTCCACATTCAAAACATATATCTTCTTGTGGCTTTTGCTTGACATCTTTCTTGTTGTTGAATGTCTTGCCTTGAAACTTTGATTTATTCTTCTTTCTAATCATCTCTCTCAATTTTCGGGACATCATAGCTATTTCTTCATCCGAGTCTTCATCATCACCTTCTATGTAACTTTCAACTTGAAGAGCTAAGGTCTTCCTTTTAGGTCCTTCATCTTCTTCCTCATACCTCTTTAGTTGATTTTCGAATTCTTCAAGTTCTCCAAACAAAGTTAGAGTATCCATAGTACTGATTGTAGTTGAGTCTTGAAGAGTTGTTACTTTTGGTGCAAATCGTTTGGGCATGACTCTAAGAATCTTTCTATTTATCTCCCTTTGATCAATTTTTCGGCCAAGCATGCTTAGAGAGTTCATAAGAGTGAGAAATCTAGCTTGAGCTTCCTTGATGGTTTCATTCTTCTCTAACCTGAAAAGTTCATATTCTTGCATTAGTAAACTTAATTTGACTTCTTTTACCTTTGTAGTTCCTTCATGGCTCATGATGATTGTATCCCATATTTCTTTAGCAGTAGTGCATGCGGAAACTTTGTCAATTTCAGCTTGAATCATTCCACTTAGCAGCGTGTTCATGGCTTAGGAGTTGTAGGAAAACATATATGATTCATTTGAATCCATTTCCATGAGAGTCTTCGGTTTTCCATCATCATGCCTTGGAATGACAGGGCCATTCTCAACAACCCACCATTCCCATGGGTCTCATTTGAGATAAATCATCATTCTAAACTTCCAAAAGTTAAAGTTTTCACTTCCGAGCAACAACGGTGGTCGGCTTGTGGATTGACCTTCTTGAAAACTAAGGTGTGCCATAGGATCTTTCCCTACGACCTGCAAAGATCAATATTAGTAGAGCCTCGCTTTGATACCAAATGTAATTCTGTAATTAAGCACACCTAGAGGGGGGTGAATAGGTGTAAATACTTAGAAGTGATCTACAACGACCAATTTTCAAAGTTAACTATAGCAGACTGTAATCGGACGGTCTAACCCTGTCCGTATTAGTTATATTCTTAACTGTTAAAAACGGACAGCTAATGCCTGTCCGGATTAGTGTAAAACTTTTTCGACGCAAACAAAAACTGCAGAATATTAACTGTTAAAAACGGACAGCTAATGCCTGTCCAGATTAGTGTAAAACTTTTTCGACGCAAACAAACAGAAACTGCAGAATATTAACTGTTAAAAACGGAAGCAAACAAGTAGAAAATCACACCGAGATTTTTACGTGGTTCAGCCCCTATCCTCTACTCTAGTGGCCTAATCCACGTCCAATCCCAACTAGGATTGGAGACTCACTTTATTAAAATAATATTCAGCAATTACAAAGACAATAAAACTCCCTGTTACAACGACGATCGATTGGACACCTCTGCCCCCTTTGCACCTCTGCAACACCTCTCACCTCTGAGACTTTGATACCCTCGTTGTACAGCCTGAATATTACTAAAATAAAAACCCCAAGCCAACCTAGACTTGTACTATGTTTACAATAGATATCGGAATAAGAAATACTAGAACACTGTGGACCAAGACTAAAAGAATGATATGATAATTGATGTGTATCTTGGATAGCTTGAAGAGTTTCTGCTCAGTAGTCTTGTGTCTTTCTTGAAGCCGTGTAAATAGTATATATATAAGGAAGAGAGTAACGGCTATGTAACATTTGAAATCCTCCTGCAACGTCTATATCTTTTTGATTGAAAATATGAGATCCAAGTTACCATAGACAACGTTAGTAGATAAAGAAATTCAGCTGTGAAGGAATCAATTAGGAATCAAATACTAGTTGAAAGAGTCCTATTAGCAATTAGCAAGATCCCTTAAAAATAGCAATTACTGATTAGCATGAGACAAAATAATATCTCCATCAACTTTAAATAAGAATCCTTCATAACAACCAATTCCTAAAATATCTCTCAATTTCGTATACATTGGTAGCACACAATATATATATATATATATTGGAAGGATATATCCCCATAATTAAATATGAGAAATTTAAGGAATATTAAACAGATTTTCCAATCTCCATAAAATACTCCAATTTTAAATTAGACTTTAAAGCATATCAGGATTGGGAAACATATATATATATATATATATATTGGATATAACCCCACAATAAAATATGAGAAATTTAAGGAATATTAATCAGATTTCCAATCTCCATAAATTACTCCAATTTTGAATTAACTTAACAGATAATCAAATTTATTCTCACTGAGATGAGAGATTCCATCAATCACGTAATTTAGATGGACGAATATATTTGAATATTATAACCACCCATAATCCATGCATATTATATAATATTATATCCTGGCCATTAAGTTATGTTCACATATACAACCATATAATATTATTCAAATGCCCATAATATAATTCTCATGCAAAATATATTATTTTCATGCAAAACATATTATTTCCATGCAAAACATATTATCATCATTAAAACATAAACATATAAACCAACATTTATAACTTAACTATGATTTTGATCTCCCTTCCCTTCAATTTAGTAATTTTATATTTAACGTGGACAAATATAGACTATGAAAATTTAAGGATTAATTATAACCTATCAAAACTTTTTCGAGCATGGATTATGAAAAACTCATATCTTAACAAGAGAAAAATAGTTTTGAACCCTGATTTAAATTCCTAATACTTCTCCTTTCTAAAACAAGAGAAAAATAGTTTTGAACCTTAATTTAAATTCATTGAACTTGGACACTTTTGTTCGTTTTCCGGTTTCAACTTTCTAGTGACAATCAACTTCTCAAAGAGATCTTCTAGATAAACTTTTCTTTATCTTGTTGGATTTAACTTGCACACCAATATTGTTCCACATCTTTCCTTATCCTTGCAGATTCTTCTTAAATATTTCTTATTACATGGATAAAAGCATTAAATGTCGTTTAATCACCAAGATTTTAACTTTATTTCAACAAATATTAAATCCTACGTAATAAAATAAAACATATTAATTAAATAAACTAATATAATTAAAAGGACAAAATTATGGATAATAAAATGCATGTAAGAATCATGTGTCTATCATTGCTCTCATATTACAATTATATATTATCATAAAAATACAATCTTAAAAGCGAACCCGTGTCTGGCACAGGTTACAAGGTTGTATATCTATATAATAAAACAGAACCCATTTTGAATCTTTCATTTGACAAAGCACAAGGACGATTCAGATTCATCCTAACTTAATTTTTCCAACTTAATCTAAAGGCTCATATTTCTTCCCGCCCAAATCAAATTCACTCATACACCATACTCTCTCTCATATTCACACACAAAATCTTTCTCTCTCCTCTCTTCTTCACACACACACAAAAATAAATAATAATAGTACTAAAAATAAATCTATATAATAAAACATAACTCATTTTGAATCTTTCATTTGACAAATCACAAGAACGGTTCAGATTCATTCTAACTTAATTTTTCCAACTTAATATAAAGGCTCATATTTCTTCCCGCCCAAATCAAATTCACTCATACACCATACTCTCTCTCATGTTTACACACAAAATATTTCTCTCTCTTCTCTTCTTCACACACACACAAAAATAAATAATAATAGTACTAAAAATAAGTATAATAATAATAATAATAATAATACTAATAATAATTATAATAGTACTAATAATAGTAATAATAATAATTATTATTATAATAGTAATAGTAATAGTAATAGAAATAATAATTATAATAATAATAATAATAATAAAGATTCTGATTCATTCTAATTAATTTGAGCAGGAAAGCACAAGTACGGTTCAAATTCATTCTAATTTTAATTCAAAATAATAATTATTATAATATAATAATATTATTATTATAATAGTAATAATAATAATAATAATAATAGTAATAAAGTAATAATAATTATAATAAAATTAATATTAATAATTATAATTATGATTATAATTATAATAATAACAGTAATAATAATAATAATAATAATAATAACAACAACAACAATAACAATAATAATAACAATAATTATAATTATTGTGATGGTGTGGTGAATTATGATAATTTTTATTGATAATTGTAAGTTTTGTAGACAAGTTTAATTTTTTCTGGATATTTATTTTTAAAGGAAAATTAATTATTGTGGTAGTGTGGTAAATTATGATAATTATTATGTCTGATTTTAAGTTGCAAAAAGTCTTTAAGTAATAAAGTATTTTTCGAATTTTAATCTAATTTTTCGTTACGCCGTGCCTTCAGGCACGGGCAATTACTAGTATATATACACAACACAACACATACAGCTATTGTATATACAAGTGAATGCTAAATTTCCATCTGTCTTATTAATCCTCGTATATAATCATGCATGTTTCTAATTTTAGTACACGGCCGCCTGTTTGTATTGCTGTAGTAGTGCTTGTGTTAAATTTACTGATCAACAAGCAGTGGCGAAGCCACATGTATTTGTATGGGGGCAATCGTCATCACTGGAAAAAATTATATTATTTTATAATGTAAGGTAAATTTTAAAAATTTTACGTATTATATATAAATTGTCCCCGCTAAAATTTTATAAATTTTTTATTATACGGGGTCAAATTGAAAATTTATAACTTTGTCAATCAAATTTTAACCACATATGACTCATATCCTCCCAATATATGTATCTCCCTATAATATTTTAAACTAAATAATAATATATTATTTTTAAAAATAAATAATGAATTATTTACTTATGAACAATTGTGATTAAAAAGGTTTATTATGAGTCAATATAGTGTATATATATACTTACTCATTATAATTCCATTGTAATATAGTATATATATATATATACTCGTAAATATAAAATATTAAAAAAAATTGACTCGGGGGCGCTGCCCCCAAACCCCCGCCAAATTATTTGTAATTTAGTAATAATTTCGCCCCCACTAACAACCGTTTTTGGGTTCGCCACTGTCAACAAGACACATGGGGAGATGATCTGTAATACCCAGTAAAAAAATAAAAAAATAAAATAATAATAATAAAATAAATACATAATATTTAAATCTATATTTTAATTGGGCTTTTCTTAAGTTTGGGTCAAACTAGTTATTTAATTTGTGCAGGCTAATAAATATTAATAAAAGATGATAAATTAATTTAGTACCATTTGGGTCTTAAAATTTAGTGGGGTCTAATTTGTAATTGTGTAATTTTTTTAAAAAAAAAAATTATATTAAAAGTTGGAGAGTTAATAAATATATTAACTAATAAAATCTATTTTTAGGTGAATAAATAAGCAAACCCTAAACTCATCCATAATAAGCCTAACGCGAAAAAAAAATAGAACAGGGTAGCGGCGCAAATGATTGTACTGTTCCGAATCTAATAAAAAAAACATGAGATATCAGCCAATGATGCCATTAGGGAGGTGGTATCTATATATGAGTCATTGGGTGTGCTGCGCAAACAGGAGGTTGCATATGTATATTTTCAACTTGCTTGCTACCAGAGAGATTGTTGTTTGAATTTTTGGAGCCAGATCATAAGAAAAACGACATGTCTAAAGGTATCAAGCTGGTGTAATAGAAATATGGATGGATTTTTATGTATATATATCTATTATATACACGAGTAGATTATTTCGTTAAAAAAAAGGGGGTTGATTAAAAGATTATTGTTATGTTAAAAAAATGATTAGATGATAAATTATACTTTAATTTAGATTGTCTTGTAAAATTGTTGTAATTGGAGGAATTAATTTCATATTAGTATAAACTATAATTGTTAGGTGACTTGTAATTGTATTATTGTTTTTTTATTAGATCGAACGAAGGGGATTTAAAGAGTTATATTTGGAATATAAATTTTGGAGTATTAATAATTGATATAAGACCATGATTAAAGGCATATTAAATAGATTATGAATTATTTTGGAATTATTAGTTTGGATTATTTTAATTTGAGGTGAATATGTTAGGTTGTGAATGACGTTTCGTATTGGATATCGTTGGCATGTGATGTTAAGATTTTATGGAGTTTGCTATAAATGGGTTGAAAGTATCAGGTACGGATTCCGTACTCTTTCAGCGATACCTTTGTTAAATTTGATTTGTTCGCTTTGTTCCTCGTTTTGAATTTTTGTTATTATTTCACATAATTGTTCTTGTGAAATTGATATATTTATTTCATTTTGGAGTTGACACATTGGACTCGTACTTGTACTCTTTGAATTAGGATATCATGTTTAGTATTTATTTTTGATAATTGTAGAGCGGTACATGTTGCTACCTTCTTTTTGAGACCTTGTGACTATAATTTAATTTGGTTCAACATGTACATATAGAACCTTTTTGTTGGTATTATGTCGCATATGTTGTGACATGATATTTTGTTAGAATATATCGTAGGGTATACCTGAGCTATAACCACCTGTGGGGGTACCACAAGCATGTCGTCTTGGCACGAGAGACATGACACTTTCCGTGGCGGTGTGATTAGTCCACGGCGTCTCCATTTTGGGCTCCGGAGTAAATGGGCCATTTGGTGTTTTGTTGTAGGAGGCGTATGGGTTAACCCTAGTTTTCTGTTCTGCGGATTGGTGATGTTGTGCCAAACACACCTATCCGATTTGCATACATTCGGATTCGCGGTCCAATGTGTGATTTGCCTGTGTGGCATTATTTTGATTTGCCTGTGTGGCATTGTTTTGATGTGCCTGTGTGGCATTATTTTGGTTGCCTATGTGGCATCATTTGACTTGCCTAGGTGGCATTAGTTTGACTTGCCTGTGTGGCAAGGTATATTTCTGAGCTCATTCGGTATGAAATAACTCCAGCCATTTGTTTCAGCCTATTATTTTATTTGATTAGTTTTGTTGGTTTCTGTTCAGTTCAAGTCATTAAGTTAGTCACTTCAGTTCGTTATTTCTTTATTCTTTTATTTGTTTCGTCAATTACATTGATTCAGATATATTCATTACGTTGATTCAGATATATTCCATTCAGATCTTTGGATATTATACTTTCGTTCGTATTTGCACTTGAGGCTTTGTTCAGTATTTTGTCTCAATTATTTTCGTATATCAGTTGTATATCTTTTGTATATCTGTATCCGTACTGGGCAATTGGCTCATGCTGTGTTTTTTCTTCCGGCAGGTTTGCAGGGGTGATTCAGGGCTAGCTAGTGTGATGAGAGAGTTGCCTTTGACCATTTAGGTTGATTCGAATTTTAAGTTTTGATTATTTTGACTCAGTTTGGAGAATTGTACTTATTACTTTATTAATGGATCACCACTATTAATATTTTGAGGTTTGTTGTGCTTTGCACGTGACCTCCCTTTCCTTTTCGGGAAGGGGGTGTTACAGAGATGGTATCAAAGCTTAGGTTCTTTCTTGTAGAAAACCTATTTAGGTTTGACCTGTGAGTTGTGGGTAAATCATTGGGTAGACGTAAGTGTCTGATTTGATTTTGTTCTCTGTTTTGTTGGTCTTGATTTTGACCAAGTATTTTTAGCTCTTTAAATTGTAATTGATTTGAGAAAGGCGAGTTAACTTGTTAAGATTATTATTGTTATATTCGTTGGAGCAATAATGTTAGTTAAGGATGGTGATTTGATCATTAAGGAGAATAATGTCATACTTTGTTCAGTTAAGAAATGATTATACGATTATGATAAGAGCAGTTGTATCAGTGAGTTTTGATATTGGAGAATTATTTGTTAGAATTATTTCAGGTAATTACAAATTATTATGATTTTGGAATTGAGGATTTTATTTGGGTTAGATTCTGATTTTTGTTAAGTTGTAAATAATTTGAGGTATGTGAATCGGTGGGATAATACGATAAAGTGAAAATTATTAAGTACAAAGGATATCTTGTAATTTTGAGTTGTTGTAAAGATTCGAGGTAATTAGATTAATTTTTTGGAGTAAATGAATTTTGCGATTATTTCCTAGTAGAATATTGGAGTTATCTTATATGAAATTTTGAGTGATAGTATGAGGAGATTTTGGAATTTGTTGGGTCAAGGTTTGCACTAAGAGAATGATTGATTTATTGAATGATTAGATATACAGTAAGTGATGAATCTTTAAGAGATTTTGAAAGCTATAGTTTGCTTATTCAGATAGTAGAGTATATGATTTCGAGTTTGGTATGGTGATTAATTAAGAGATCTTAGTATTAATATATTTTTGGTGTAATATTATTTGAGAATTAATTTGATTTGAGGTTATGATATTTTGAAACTCTTGAGGACTTAGTGAGAGTTGGTGATGTAATGTAAGTTGTTTTGTTTATCTGAGGCCCTTAGAGTATTGCATAAATTTATGTAAAATTAAATAAAAATAATTTGTTAAATCTTTGTCATGTGTGGAACATAAACATTTTACGAATTGAATATAATTTTAAATATTTTGGGCATTTGAATCGTATTTAGACGAAAAGAAAATTTTGTGTTTTCGAATTATGTTCCGAAGAGTACGTACGTTTGAAAGAATGAAACTCAAAGATATTAGCGACAGCCGCACCAATGGTGGATCATGTGATCTAATTTGATGCAACGCGAACAACCTTACGAAGGCTTGACACGATAGCTGACGAATCTCTTACGAGTACATGAATAATTACGTGGACCGATGACTTATCCGCATTGATCGTTATAAACGGCGGCGCTACGTCGTAACTAAATTATTTTTGTAGCTTATTTAAATTTCGAGGACGGAATTATTTTTAAGGGGTGAAAAATATAATAACCCATTTTTTTATAATTAAATATTAATTGATTTTATCTGATACAATTGTGTTTAAATTGAAAAAGGTAAATGATTTTGTTTCCCTCTTTTCTTCCTTGTTTTGTTTGAAAAATTAAATTCTTTTAGTAGATAATTAAATAACTGGTTAAATTAAAATTGAGGAAGATAATTTCTTTTTGTTAAAATCTTATGGTAAAATCATTCGGAGCGGGAACCTACTTGGGAGATAGAGGAGTCTATTCGAGCGGAGTGTCCGCATCTCTTTGAGAAATAGGTGCGTTCCATTCTTTTGATTCCGGGGACGGAATCCTTTTAAGGGGTAGGTGATGTAATACCCAGTAAAAAAATAAAAAAATAAAATAATAATAATAAAATAAATACATAATATTTAAATTTAAATAGATTTTATTAATTAATATATTTATTAACTCTCCAACTTTTAATATAATTTTTTTTTTCAAAAAATTACACAATTACAAATTAGACCCCACTAAATTTTAAGACCCAAATGGTACTAAATTAATTTATCATCTTTTATTAATATTTATTAGTCTGCACAAATTAAATAACTAGTTTGACCCAAACTTAAGAAAAGCCCAATTAAAATATAGATTTAAATATTATGTATTTATTTTATTATTATTATTTTATTTTTTTATTTTTTTACTGGGTATTACATCTCTGTAACACCCCCTTCCCGAAAAGGAAAGGGAGGTCACGTGCAAAGCACAACAAACCTCAAAATATTAATAGTGGTGATCCATTAATAAAGTAATAAGTACAATTCTCCAAACTGAGTCAAAATAATCAAAACTTAAAATTCGAATCAACCTAAATGGTCAAAGGCAACTCTCTCATCACACTAGCTAGCCCTGAATCACCCCTGCAAACCTGCCGGAAGAAAAAACACAGCATGAGCCAATTGCCCAGTACGGATACAGATATACAAAAGATATACAACTGATATACGAAAATAATTGAGACAAAATACTGAACAAAGCCTCAAGTGCAAATACGAACGAAAGTATAATATCCAAAGATCTGAATGGAATATATCTGAATCAACGTAATGAATATATCTGAATCAATGTAATTGACGAAACAAATAAAAGAATAAAGAAATAACGAACTGAAGTGACTAACTTAATGACTTGAACTGAACAGAAACCAACAAAACTAATCAAATAAAATAATAGGCTGAAACAAATGGCTGGAGTTATTTCATACCGAATGAGCTCAGAAATATACCTTGCCACACAGGCAAGTCAAACTAATGCCACCTAGGCAAGTCAAATGATGCCACATAGGCAACCAAAATAATGCTACACAGGCACATCAAAACAATGCCACACAGGCAAATCAAAATAATGCCACACAGGCAAATCACACATTGGACCGCGAATCCGAATGTATGCAAATCGGATAGGTGTGTTTGGCACAACATCACCAATCCGCAGAACAGAAAACTAGGGTTAACCCATACGCCTCCTACAACAAAACACCAAATGGCCCATTTACTCCGGAGCCCAAAATGGAGACGCCGTGGACTAATCACACCGCCACGGAAAGTGTCATGTCTCTCGTGCCAAGACGACATGCCTGTGGTACCCCCACAGGTGGTTATAGCTCAGGTATACCCTACGATATATTCTAACAAAATACCATGTCACAACATATGCGACATAATACCAACAAAAAGGTTCTATATGTACATGTTGAACCAAATTAAATTATAGTCACAAGGTCTCAAAAAGAAGGTAGCAACATGTACCGCTCTACAATTATCAAAAATAAATACTAAACATGATATCCTAATTCAAAGAGTACAAGTACGAGTCCAATGTGTCAACTCCAAAATGAAATAAATATATCAATTTCACAAGAACAATTATGTGAAATAATAACAAAAATTCAAAACGAGGAACAAAGCGAACAAATCAAATTTAACAAAGGTATCGCTGAAAGAGTACGGAATCCGTACCTGATACTTCTAACCCATTTATAGCACACTCCACAAAATCTTAACATCACATGCCAACGATATCCAATACGAAACGTCATTCACAACCTAACATATTCACCTCAAATTAAAATAATCCAAACTAATAATTCTAAAATAATTCATAATCTATTTAATATGCCTTTAATCATGGTCTTATATCAATTATTAATACTCCAAAATTTATATTCCAAATATAACTCTTTAAATCCCCTTCGTTCGATCTAATAAAAAAACAATAATACAATTACAAGTCACCTAACAATTATAGTTTATACTAATATGAAATTAATTCCTCCAATTACAACAATTTTACAAGACAATCTAAATTAAAGTATAATTTATCATCTAATCATTTTTTTAACATAACAATAATCTTTTAATCAACCCCCTTTTTTTTTAACGAAATAATCTACTCATGTATATAATAGATATATATACATAAAAATCCATCCATATTTCTATTACACCAGCTTGATACCTTTAGACATGTCGTTTTTCTTATGATCTGGCTCCAAAAATTCAAACAACAATCTCTCTGGTAGCAAGCAAGTTGAAAATATACATATGCAACCTCCTGTTTGCGCAGCACACCCAATGACTCATATATAGATACCACCTCCCTAATGGCATCATTGGCTGATATCTCGTGTTTTTTTTATTAGATTCGGAACAGTACAATCATTTGCGCCGCTACCCTGTTCCATTTTTTTTTCGCGTTAGACTTATTATGGATGAGTTTAGGGTTTGCTTATTTATTCACCTAAAAATAGATTTTTTTAATTAATATATTTATTAACTCTCCAACTTTTAATATAATTTTTATTTTTTTTTTAAAAATTACACAATTACAAATTAGACCCCACTAAATTTTAAGACCCAAATGGTACTAAATTAATTTATCATCTTTTATTAATATTTATTAGCCTGCACAAATTAAATAACTAGTTTGACCCAAACTTAAGAAAAGCCCAATTAAAATATAGATTTAAATATTATGTATTTATTTTATTATTATTATTTTATTTTTTTATTTTTTTACTGGGTATTACATCACCTACCCCTTAAAAGGATTCCGTCCCCGGAATCAAAAGAATGGAACGCACCTAATTCTCAAAGAGATGCGGACACTCCGCTCGAATAGACTCCTCTACCTCCCAAGTAGGTTCCCGCTCCGAATGATTTTACCACAAGATTTTAACAAAAAGAAATTATCTTCCTCAATTTTAATTTAACCAGTTATTTAATTATCTACTAAAAGAATTTAATTTTTCAAACAAAACAAGGAAGAAAAGAGGGAAACAAAATCATTTACCTTTTTCAATTTAAACACAATTGTATCAGATAAAATCAATTAATATTTAATTATAAAAAAATGGGTTATTATATGATCAGCACTAACCAGATCGGACCGAGGCGGTGCAATATTTTTCAAGGGAGATGGGTTTATGATGATACATATCCTCTCTATAATGCAACGGATTGTCCCTTCTTAGAGAAACCATTTACCTGCCAAAAGAACGGTCGACCGGACAGTTTCTTTCTCAAATACAAATGGCAGCCTACTGCATGCAACTTACCCAGGTACACCCATATAGGCTATACAGAATTTTGTTTAATTGCTGCACTCTTTCTATAGCATGTATAAGAAACTTGTTGTTCTACAAAAACAGCTATATATATATATATATATATTTATTAATGAACCAAACAAAGAACATGTCAATGCTGGCACAACAGAAAATCGACAGTTCATGCATGAATCATCCATTATTAAAATAACTGCATTTAGAAAATTGATATTTGCATTTAATATGTGGGTTCATTGTTGACATTGTAACGCTGGGCATATTTTTATATTTTTATTTTGTTTTGTCCCACAAAAACATGCTCTTGGAAGGTTCTAATTATTCTTTGTTCCCAATGGTATGAGTCAAAACACATGTATCAGCTATATATATCAATGGCATCTCATAATTAGATCTATCTGTCACATGTTTTAAGGTTTTAAAAAATACCATAGTCTGATCACCTCTTTCGATCTCTTGAATTTATACATCTGAGACGTACACAACAGCAATAATAAATTAATTAAAAAAGACTATATATTGGGGACAAATTTGTAGTCAAAGGTATAAACTTAAGATTATCCTTGCAATATAAACAGTCTAATCGCGAATTAATAATGCGAATTATACCACGTCCGCACTTTAATACGAGACTTATAAAACTAAAATGCAGAGCCAAATAATAACCAAAATATCCTCTTCCGTCCGCAGTGCGGATGAAGAACTTTCTTCAATTCTTCAAATCCCCTCTTTTTAAAAATAACTAAATCAGATCGGTAGCTATAATTAGTGCAAATAACCACAACTTCTCCATGATAATAAGAATAATTCTCGGTCGCCGGTAAGTACACAAATAGGCGCATGACCACGAACATAAACCGTCTACTCTTTTTTATAGATGTTGCAATTTATACCCTGATTTAATTTGTTGACACAATTTTTCTGGACTAACCTCATTATAGATCTTGTGTCATTAGATATATGTGTGTGCGTGTGTCAAGAATACAAGGCTGGATAATGAGAATGTATCAGTTAGTTCAAAACGCAGTGTTTCATTAGAAGTTGTTTTATTTCCAAATATAGCCTTTGGCACGTGTCTTCATTTAATAGAAAAGGTTGTTAGAGATAACATGATAAAAGTGTGAGCAGCTGACTATATAGCAGTGAGGTTGATGTATTAGCTGCTAGGTTATGAAAAATCTATAAACATTCTTCTTTGAAATTTTCTTTCTACTATACTCTTTTTAGAAATTATCTAGTCTATTCGTAACAGCGTGTAATTTGTTGGGTTTGATTTACTTTTTCTTAATGTCTAGATATCTATAGGTGTTTCGATTCATCGATCGGTTTTGAAAAATACCCAAATCTCAACTTCGTGTTGTTTGATCTATTTTTCGATTTATAGTACAATTTCTTTTCAACCAAATAGTGAATTAATTGGCGCTTTAGTCTTTTAGTGTACCAAAATTGTTTTGATATTGTGACTTTGTATTTCCATTTTGGATCTAAACTGAGAAGATTTGTATTATCGTTGAATCAGAGAGTAAAAGTGAAATATAGAGAAATCTTGTTCTCTACATTTTGACAAAGTCCCCATCCGCAGAACTAAACTGCGTACGGGAGATGGTATTTTTATCATTATTTGGCTCCGCAGTCTGCAGGTTCTCTCATAAAAGTGCACATGAGGTATCATTTTTATCGTCAGATCCGTGACTGGATGGTTGATGTGTTAAAAATATGTACTGCAAGTGCACAGTGTCGAATTGAAGAACTGACAAGTACAGGTCGAACCCACAGAGACTAGATTAATTCTTTAATATATCCTTAATTAATATTTTAGGCAAATTAGAAATAAAAATGGTGGAGAAGATTTTTTAACTAAATTATGCAAACTATTAATTAATAATGAAAACTATTAATGAGAAAAGATACCTAGGAATTAGAATCCACCAAATATTAATATAATAAATAATTTCTTATTTCCTAAATCAATTCCCAAATTATTTCCCCTTCCCTTTAAAAATAATGATTCATATAATTAATATGGGCAAGCATAAGTTATGAAAAATTCACAGATTAACTATAACTTATCAAAACCTCGCAATCAATATAAAAATCATATGCAATTTATACGGAGGAAAATATGAAGGTGAAAATAATTAGGCATTAATTTAGGAACGGAAAGAAAATATAGTTATGAAATATTTAGCTTCATCATAATCCTAGGTATTAGAAATTTAGCTAGCCATGGAATTAAAAACAAAAATAAATAATATTAGTTCTACTATTTGCATGAAATAAGAACAATAATTAAAAAGAGAATTTCTATTATATAAATAAAAGAAAGTTACAAATACTCCCTGACAGTATGTTCCACACGTGATTGGAATAAGAGAAAGGACAAACTCACAATATCTTACTCCTTCCTACACTAGTGAAAAATTGAGAAAAAGAAAATAATAAGTGGTGCCTTTCGCTCTAAAATAAGAGGCCTATTTATAGGGAAAATAACTTTGAACCCTAATTTAGATTCATTGAACTTGGACACTTTGATCATTCCCTTTCCATGTAGAATTCAACTTCCTAATAGCAATCAACTTCAAAAAGATCTTCTAGATAGACTTTTCTTTCTCTTGTTGGATTTGAATTGCACTAAGATTGTTTCACCTCTTTCCTTCTCCTTGTAAGATTCTTCTTGGACAATCCTTATATGAATAAGAGCATTAAATATAGCTTGATCACCAAGATTTTGACTTTATTGCAACAATTATTAAATCCTACAAAATAAAATAAAACATATTAATTTAATAAACTAATATAATTAAAAGGACAAAATTAGGGATAATAAAATATATGAATTACGTGTCTATCAAATACCCCCATATCTAGCTTTTGCTCGTCCTCGAGTAAAATAAAAAAATAAAAATAAAACAAAAATTACAATACCCCATTTTCGTAGGAAACACGATTGCACTTAGCATGTGCAACAAGCCTTTAAACCCCAAGGTTACCCCAAGTGGACGAGTTGTATCTCGTGAGGGTTTGCAGTGAATATACCCACAAAATTTAAAAATATTTTTTGGGTTCAACAAATTATGAAATTGAAAGAAAACTTCTAAATATTTATGGGCATTATACATAAGCAAGATTAAATTCAAAATCACACTTTCACCTTATCAAAAATACTCGATCTTCATTTTAGACACCATCCTTCATTAAATCAATTTCATGTAATGCATGCATGTGTATGTGATGTAACTCTTAGTAGGGATTTTTATCATGAAAATCAAGCAAACTCTTTTTTTCTTTGTCTTTCTTTTTTTCCTTCCTTTTCTCCATTTTTTATTCTTGACTTGTGCAATGTCTCATTTTCTTAGGCTTTTCAGAGTTACCCATGTAGAGCGAGCGTTAGACCAATGACTCCCAAACCAGATGGCTTTAGGGCACTAGGTGTAGAGACACCCCTAAGGATTTACTAACTCGAGTAACAAAGGCCACAAAATTAGACTAGTCAAGCTGCTTTTATCCATCATATTTTTTAGCGTGAATATCGATGCTTCCCAAGGCTTGGATACCCAGTTATTTCGTTTAATGGACATTGAAACAATTATTTATTTATTTTTATTTTTTTCAACTTTTTTCAACTTTTCTTCTTTTCTTTTCTTCTTCTTTTTTTTTTGAAATTACTCGAATCATGGTTTATACCCCACAACTAAGAATTAGTGCAAACGTGAAGTGCAAAAATGCTTGTGAAATCAATTTTAAATCCAGATGGTGTTTTGAACTAAGATTTTGTATCTTATCAACAATTCAAGAGTTCTAAATCTTTCAATCTCACTCATGCGCTTTGCTCCATAAACACTTATTAGAATTAATTCAATTCATAAAAAGTCAAACAATTTTTATTTATTTTTTTAATTTTTTTGTGTTTTTTTTTTCGTAAAAAGAAAAAAAAATCTAATACAAACATAATACAAACAAACTCCCACCATACCTAAATCATGCATTGTCCTCAATGTATGAAAATAAAGAAAAGAGAACAAAGATATGAAAGAATTATACCTTGGACGATGAGGCAGAAACTGGATGACAATATTGTACAAAAGAAGAATATACGTACAAACTTACAAAAACAAGTGCAGTATCAGTCATGCTGAATCAGGTGGGTCAACAAGGTATAACACCTCATCCGGTTCGGTCGGCATTTCTAAAAAAAGTTTGAGTCGTTGACCATTCACTTTGAAAATTTCTCCACTCTTTGGATTTTCAATATCTACTGCCCCATGAGAGTAAACTACCTTCACTACAAAAGGTCCATCCCATCTAGAACGCAATTTTCCAGGAAATAAATGTAGCCTAGAATTATACAAGAGAACTTTTTGACCAGGGGAAAATGATTTTCTCAAAATTGATTTATCATGAAACACTTTTGTTCTTTCTTTGTAAATTCTAGCATTTTCATAAGCATCGTTCCTAATCTCATCTAACTCAGCTAATTGCAATTGTCTATGACTCCCACCAGGGACATATCAAAATTCAACTGTTTTATGGCCCATAAAGCACGATGTTCAAGTTCAACAGGTAAGTGACAAGCTTTGCCTAACACAAGCCTATACGGTGACATTCCTAAATTAGTCTTAAAGGCAGTACGGTAAGCCCACAATGCATCTGACAATTTTAGAGACCAATCTTTTCTATTAGAACTCACCGTTTTTTCCAAGATTTGTTTTATTTGCCTATTTGAGACTTCTACTTGACCACTTGTTTGAGGGTGATATGATGTTGCAAGCTTGTGAGTGATGGAATACTTTTTTAGCAAGGATGCAAAAGGCTGATTGCGAAAATGTTTTCCTTGATCACTGATTATGGCCCTAGGGGTACCAAAGCGAGAGAAAATGTTCTCTTTCAAAAATTTGACAACAACTTTGTTGTCATTGGTCTTGGTTGGTATAGCTTCTACCCACTTAGACACGTAATCCGCTGCGAGTAAAATGTACAAATTTCCAAAAGAATTTGGAAATGGACCCATGAAATCGATTCCCCATACATCAAACAATTCAATGAACAGAATGGGGTGCATTGGCATCATATTCCTCCTAGTGATCCTCCCTAATTGTTGACACCTATTACAATTGGCACAAAAGGATGTGGCATCCTTGAATAGACTAGGCCAATAGAAACCACACTGGAGAACTTTGGCGGCCGTCTTTTTGCCTCCAAAATGTCCTCCACAAGCTTGGTCATGACAAAATGACAGAACACTTCTAAACTCGTGGTCGGGGACACACCTCCTAATGATTTGATCAGGGCAATATTTGAACAAATAGGGGTCATCCCAATAAAAGTGTTTAACTTGTGAAAGAAACTTGGATCGGTCTTGTTTGGACCAATGGGAAGGAATTTCACTAGTCACTAGGTAATTCACAATATCAGCAAACCAAGGTGTAGCAGATATAGAGAAAAGTTGCTCATCTGGGAACGATTCATTTAAGGGCAGGTCAGAGTTGGACTCCACTACTAAACGTGACAAATGATCAGCTACCACGTTTTCAGACCCTTTTTTATCTCGTATCTCTAGGTCAAATTCTTGGAGCAATAATACCCAACGAATTAAACGGCTTTTGAATCTTTTTTGGAAAGAAGATGTTTGAGAGCAGCATGGTCAGTGTAAACAATTATTTTAGACCCAATAAGATAAGATCGAAACTTTTCTAGGGCAAAAACTACAGCTAGAAGTTCTTTTTCAGTAGTTGAATAGTTCAATTGAGCATCATTCAAATTCCTACTAGCATAGTATATGACATGCGGAATTTTGTTGATTCTTTGCCCTAGAACAGCACCAACTGCATAGTCAGATGCATCACACATTAACTCAAATGGTTGTCTCCAATCAGGTGATTTGATGATAGGAGCTGAAGTTAACTCCTTTTTGAGTTGTTCAAAGGATTGAAGATATTTTTCATTAAATTCAAATTTTGCATCTTTACCTAGAAGATTGGTCAAGTGTCTTGCTTTCTTACTAAAATCTTTAATGAATCGCCTAAAAAAGCCTGCATGCCCTAGGAAAGAACGAATTTCTTTGACTGTCCTAGGTGGTGGAAGATTGAAAATGAGGTCAATTTTGGCTTTATCTACTTCAATTCCCTTTTCAGATATGATGTGACCAAGAACAATTCCATTTTTTACCATGAAATGACATTTTTCCCAATTTAGGATTAAGTTTGTCTCCTTACATCTTCTTAGAACTAAGTCAAGGTGGTGAAGGCACTCATGAAATGTCGACCCAAATATGGAAAAATCATCTATGAAAATTTCTAGGAATTTCTCTACCATATCAGAAAAAATGCTCATCATGCATCTTTGAAAGGTGGCAGGGGCACTACATAGCCCAAATGGTAGACGACGATATGCAAAGGTTCCATACGGACAAGTGAATGTGGTCTTTTCTTGGTCTTCTGGGTCTATGGGAATTTGAAAGTAGCCCGAGTAACCATCAAGGAAACAATAATAAGCATGACCAGCTAATCTTTCTAGAATTTGGTCTATGAAGGGTAAAGGAAAATGATCCTTTCTTGTGGCAGCATTGAGTTTCCTATAGTCTATACAAACCCTCCAACCAGATTGGACACGAGTGGGAACTAACTCATTAGCTTCATTTTGAACCACCGTTAAGCCAGACTTTTTAGGTACCACCTGAACAGGACTTACCCACGAGCTATCAGAAATGGGATAAATGATCCCGTTATCTAGACATTTAAGAATTTCTTTCTTAACAACCTCTTTTAGAACTGGGTTTAACCGCCTTTGTGGGTCTCTCACAGGTTTAGCATCATCTATTAAGTGGATCCTATGTTGGACAATGGTTGGACTGATCCCCTTAATATCAGTTATACTCCATCCTATGGCTTCCTTATTTTTTCTCAAGATGGTCAATAACTCTTCCTCCTGTGTGTTTGTTAAATCGGAAGCAATGATTACAGGAAGAGTTTTGGAGGGGCCTAAAAAGGCATATTTAAGATTATCAGGCAGAGGTTTGAGTTCTAACTCTGGAGGACTCTTTTCAAGAGGTTCTGAAGATTGCAAGAATGGCTCAGTCTCGGGTTCCCATTTAGAGTAAGACATTGATGTTCATGACTCTAGCATTTCATTAACCTCATTTACATATTTTGTTTCATCCCAATTTTGACCAAAATGATTTAGACAAAAATTAAAAATTTCGTCTTCAATTGTAAGTTCATTGTCAGACATGTCCTGAATCATGTTCACCTCAACGGGTAGGTCAGAAAAATCACAAGGTTGTTTTCCCACATTAAATACATTTAAATCAATTGTCATGTTCCCAAATGTCAATTTCATTAGTCCATTTCTACAGTTGATTAACGCATTAGAAGTTGCTAGAAATGGTCTACCTAAAATTAGAGGAATTTGACCCTTGGGATTGACAACAGGCTGGGTTTCAAGGACAACAAAGTCAACAGGGAAGACAAAATCACCAACCTTAATAAGTACATCTTCAACTATTCCTTTTGGCACTTTAATGGAACGGTCAGCTAATTGAAGTGTGACACTTGTCTTTTTCAACTCTCCTAAGCCTAAGGTTTCATACACAGAAAATGGTAACAGGTTCACACTAGCTCCTAAATCAAGCAAAGCCTTTTCAATTAATGTGTCACCTATGATGCATGAAATAGTAGGACAACCGGGGTCCTTATATTTCATAGGGACTTGACATGACAAGATAGAACTCACATGGGTTGTTAGAAAAGCTTTCTTAGGAACATGAGTGGTTCTTTTATGTGTGCACAAATCTTTTAGACATTTAACATATGAGGGAACTTGTTGAATGGCATCTAGAAGGGGAATGTTAATTTTCACTTGTTTGAATACTTCTAGAATTTTGTCCAATTGGGCTGACTGCTTGTTTGAAATAAGTCTTTGAGGGAATGGGGCTTTTGGTTTGAAGACTTTTTCAGTTGACTCATAAGGTGTGGTTGAATCATGTTTTGAAACATGATTAGAGGATGGGCCTACTGACTCAGAGTTTGTGGGACTTTCAGGCTGGGTTGACTTTGAAGATGGATCGTTAGATTCAACATTTAATATTTTCTCTTCTTCATTATCAATTCTAGCATGATTGTTAAAATAATTTCCAGACCCTAAAGAGATTACAGAATTCACATGATTGACTTGGTTGTTTTCAAGGGAATTAACATGATATGGTTTTTGAGTAGGGACTGGAAGATTTGGGTTGGTCTCGGGTTGACTAGGAAGTTTACCCTTCTCTCTTTCACTAACTGTAGTGGCCAATTGACTCATTTGGATCTCTAAGCGAGAAACGGATTTTATTAAAGTTTCCATACTCTTCTCTAAGGTGCTAAATCTCCTCTCACTTTCATTAGAAAAACCTGGTGGATATTGAGGTGCTGGATTTGAATTTTGGTACGGACCAGGATTTGACTTTTGGTAAGGTTGAAAAGATTGATTTACAGACTGATTGACCTGATTTGAAGAATTATTTGGGTAGGGTCCTTGGTTCCATGCAAAATTAGGATGATTCCTCCAACCAGGATTATAAGTGGGTGCAAATGGGTCATTCCTAGGTCGTTGAAACATTGCATTGACTTGTTCATATTCTTCAAATTGGGGCACGACTCTAGGACATTCCTCAATCACATGGCTTGGTGAATTACACTTTAGACACAAAGGTGTTGGTGTTGAGACTTGGTTCACGTGTGATTGTCCCCTAGTTTCTAAATCTTCAAGTCTTTAAAGTACACCAGCCAACTTAACTTCTGTAGCAATTGAATTGTCAATTGTATGAACACCCCTAGATGAACTAGGTTTATCTGTCTCTCGGGTGGTTTCCCATTGCATGGTTTTTTCTGCAAAGTCTTCTAAAAACTCCCAAGCCTTCTCCTCATCATTATTCAGAAAATTCCCTTGACACATTGACTCTAACATTGTTTTAGTGGGATAGTCTAAACCTTCATAGGCAATTTTACACAATCTCCATTTCTCAATTCCGTGGTGTGGGCACTGGGATAACAAATTTTTAAATCTATCAAAATATTTCCAGGACTCTTTTTCAAGTTGGCAAAATTGATGAATTGCAGTCCTAATTTTAGCAGTTTTATGATTTGGAAAATATTTTTTTAGAAATGTAACGACAAATCCCTCCCAGGTTGATATGGAATTATTTGGTAAGCTATATAACCACTTTTTAGCATTATCTTTTAAAGCAAATATTATAAATCTTAGCCTAATTGAGTCATCAGACAATTGTTGGATTTTCATTAAGGCACAAACTTCCTCAAATTCCTGAATAAATAAATATGCATCTTCTATCCCCGTAAACCTATGTAACATATTTATAAAATGTGGCTTAAGTTCAAAATTATTACCAGTTACCGGTGGTAGACTAATACATGAAGGTTGGGCAGAGCGGGAAGGATAACATCGATCCCTTAAAGAAACAGTTTGGGCGCCCTCCATTTTTGTTAAAGTGAGATCTTTTAAAGTGAAATCCAAAAAATCAAGTTTTCTCACTAATCGGGATGTTTCGTCCCTTATCCACACTTTTTGCATACACTAAATAACAAATAATCAGATAAGCACAAAAAAAATTAAAAAAAAAATTACTTCTAAGGTTAACCTAAATAAAATCTAGACAGCTCCTAACTGTTTCAAGTTACACCGCAAGGTCCACCAAATTCAAAATTAATCACACCACTAGCCAGGTAAGTGTAAGAAAGGTGGAAGTCTCTCCGTAGAAACGGTGACTAATTGAATAACCACACAATCTTTAGGCGTATACCTTTTGGACCACTTGCCTAGACACCAGTAGTTTGATTAATTTAAAATTCAGACTCCTCTTGGAGTTTCTTGTCCTAATTGAGCTCGAGAGTCCTAGGGGTCAACGTCTACTTGATTTTATTAGGTCATGGTCATGCACAATGTAAATTGGATTGTTTGTGGGCCAAGGAAGGGTGATGAAATTCCCACCTTATCTTGTTACAGGTTGTGCCCTTAATGTTAGATTAAAGATGAAAATGCACAAATAAAAAAAAATTATAAACAAATAAAATGTCCTAAAACTATGTGAATTATGCAAGAAGGAGAAATTTTGACGTACCTCAATCCTCCAGCAATCACCACAGTTTATATTTGACAAAAAATAAAAAATAAAAATAAAACCTAACAGGATGTGCTCTACGTGAGTGAATGCATGAATGCGACAAAACAAAATAAAACTAAACTATTATTTTTTTTATTTTTTATTTTTATTTCAAAAAAAAATATATGGAGATACGAAGTACCGAAGAAAGCACAACAACAAAATCTTTATCTTTTCGTTTCTTCGATCCGCTTCAATAATCCTGAAAAAAAAATGAGTTAAAACTAATTCGAATAAATAAAAATTAAGGAATAAATAAAAATTAATTCTAGTCCCCGGCAGCGGCGCCAAAAACTTGATGTGTTAAAAATATGTACTGCAAGTGCACAGTGTCGAATTGAAGAACTGGCAAGTACAGGTCGAACCCACAGAGACTAGATTAATTCTTTAATATATCCTTAATTAATATTTTAGGCAAATTAGAAATAAAAATGGTGGAGAAGATTTTTTAACTAAATTATGCAAACTATTAATTAATAATGAAAACTATTAATGAGAAAAGATACCTAGGAATTAGAATCCACCAAATATTAATATAATAAATAATTTCTTATTTCCTAAATCAATTCCCAAATTATTTCCCCTTCCCTTTAAAAATAATGATTCATATAATTAATATGGGCAAGCATAAGTTATGAAAAATTCACAGATTAACTATAACTTATCAAAACCTCGCAATCAATATAAAAATCATATGCAATTTATACGGAGGAAAATATGAAGGTGAAAATAATTAGGCATTAATTTAGGAACGGAAAGAAAATATAGTTATGAAATATTTAGCTTCATCATAATCCTAGGTATTAGAAATTTAGCTAGCCATGGAATTAAAAACAAAATAAATAATATTAGTTCTACTATTTGCATGAAATAAGAACAATAATTAAAAAGAGAATTTCTATTATATAAATAAAAGAAAGTTACAAATACTCCCTGACAGTATGTTCCACACGTGATTGGAATAAGAGAAAGGACAAACTCACAATATCTTACTCCTTCCTACACTAGTGAAAAACTGAGAAAAAGAAAATAATAAGTGGTGCCTTTCTCTCTAAAACAAGAGGCCTATTTATAGGGAAAATAACTTTGAACCCTAATTTAGATTCATTGAACTTGGACACTTTGATCATTCCCTTTCCATGTCGAATTCAACTTCCTATTAGCAATCAACTTCAAAAAGATCTTCTAGATAGACTTTTCTTTCTCTTGTTGGATTTGAATTGCACTAAGATTGTTTCACCTCTTTCCTTCTCCTTGTAAGATTCTTCTTGGACAATCCTTATATGAATAAGAGCATTAAATATAGCTTGATCATCAAGATTTTGACTTTATTGCAACAACTATTAAATCCTACAAAATAAAATAAAACATATTAATTTAATAAACTAATATAATTAAAAGGACAAAATTAGGGATAATAAAATATATGAATTATGTGTCTATCAATGGTCTAGCTAGATCTGTTATAAGGATAATTTTAAATTTACAACGTTGACTATAGATCGGTACCCGGCCCATATATATATATATATATATATATATATATATATATATATATCACTTGTTTCCACTTCCAATAATCGAGTTGGATTTGGATACTCCCTAGTCCCTCCCCATAAGATCATGTCACATGTATGTGAAATTTTAATTTCACATCATTATAATTTTAGCAACATTGTCTAGTAACTATCTGTTCTAAAGTATTGAGAAGAACATGACAATAAGATCAGTTAAACCAGACCTTGTAAGAAAAATAATTGAGAAAATAACTGATGTTCTAAGCCAGATTTAATATATGCTGATCATGTAGGTTCAACGGTAGAGATTTTATACAGAGAATAAAAGGGAAACGCATTATGTTTGTCGGAGATTCGCTAAGCTTGAATCAGTGGCAGTCACTCGTTTGCATGCTTCACACAGCAGTTCCTCATGCTAAATACAACATTCAAAGGTTTCAAGACCTATCTACATTTAGGTTACCTGTAAGATTTCTCTCTCTCTCTCATCATATGCAATCTCTTTCTGCTCCATTAGAAAGTTTTATTTTCTTATTATTATTTTGGAAATTGATATTTATACATGACTTTTTGATATATATTTTCACATAAAAAGTGTCGATATTGATGTATAGCGACGGTAAAAACCGTCGTTATACCGTCGCTATAAGATCTATAGAGATGGTTTTCATGTGGAAATATCAGTTTCCTATTATTTTCTGGCTGAAACTAGTTGTATTTATAAACATGTTTCCTTGAAAAATTCTTTGGTGATGATAATTAACCAAAAGTTCGTTACCAAATTTTACTATTCTATTCATTATAAAGTAATTCATTTAATTCTTTTTCTTCTATATATGTAATTTAAAAAAAACATATATGAACATGTAACTAGTGGCTTCACACAGGAGGACAACAACCGTAACGCCATGAACTCATCACATTATATGACAATTGATTAAAAAAAACATCATCTATACTTATATTAATTAGTATATTTATCTATCTATTCTTTTATTTTTAAATTTTGGTTTTGCAGATGGGATTATATTCAGGTAGGAAATAAAACATACAGAGATATGAATCGCTTGGTTGCCTTTGAGATAGGTTTGAAAACATGGGCAAGATGGGTAGACTCCAATGTGTTTCCTAACAGGACCAAAGTCTTCTTTCAAGGTGTCTCACCTGATCATGGAAAGTAAGTAAGTACTGTCCCAAAATATATGGAAGTGATCCCATGCATTAATTTAATTTTAATAAGCCTTTAAAAAGTTAAAAGTCCAATGGGATTCTCATTTTGGGTCGTAAACTAATAGTACTAAGATATATAGTCATGATTATTGATATATATATATATTTCTGATTGTTTAAATATTTGTTGTTAAATTACTAGTGCAACTGGTTGGGGAGAAATGAATAAAAGGGATTGCAGGGGGGAGCAAGTGCCTGTATTTGGATCAACATATCCAGGAGGACCAAATCAATTGCAAGCTGAAGTTGTAGTAGAAAAAAGTGTTGAGTAATATGGCAACTCCTGTTTATCTGTTGAATGTTACAACATTGTCTCAGTTAAGAAAAGATGGTCATCCATCCATCTACGGTTTTGGAGGAGTCCGAGGCTCAGACTGTAGCCACTGGTGTCTTCCAGGAGTTCCCGACACTTGGAATCAACTTTTATATGCAGCTCTCATACAGAACTAAACTGAATTCTTTTTTTTCTAAATTAATATATATGTAACTAATCATTGATTTTTTTAGGAATATAATATCAAATTTATAAATTTTATGTGTAGCAGTTGCATGTATCTAGTTTTACGTACATTTGATGCTTCACTTCTTAACTTTTGCAATTTTTCATTCTGCACAAAACCTATATCTAGTTAGAAACATTTTTTCTATTTATTTTGTTAGTTAATTTCATTATCATATTCTCAGTTGTAATCTAATCATTTTCTATTGTAATACTTGTGAAGAATTAAGTCATCATTCAATAACGGAGTACTAAGTTTGCATAAAATAAACAAGTTGACAGAGACCGATTTCTTTTAATTTTCTCTTGTACGTAAAATGAAATTCTGTAATAAAGACCTTATCTGACTTTGGTGTCTTCTACCTTTAGCACTGAGTTAGTGCTGTTTGTTATTGTAGTCAACATTATGGTTACTGTATCTTTTCAGTTGCGATGCTGCTGATAAATGTGTCTAATTAACCTGTTTAAAGACTTGGAATAGCATGACTGCAACTATGTAAAGACATTGCATCTACTGACAGCCTGTCGTACTCCATTTTTTCAGGAATGGGTTACTGACCTATGCCCAAAAATTAAGATTCTAAAGCAGCACTTTTCATCCATCCATCTTGGTTTTAAATTTAATTTCTTCTTTTTGTCTGAAACCATACACTGGATGGAGCTGCATGCCGTGATTAGTCAATTAACTTTTCACAATTAATATTTAGTTTCCGAAGCGTGGGAAGTTGGGAACTAAAGTTCCACACCGGAAAAGTAAATTAAATAAAGTGGTAATTAAATAATTACAATGAGCGCAGCCCACTGCACCACCTGCAGAAGCAAGGTGTCGGATGTAGGCCAGTGGTTGCACGTACAATATTCTTATCATAGACGGTTTGTCTAACATAACTATATAGACAAATTATAAAAATATGGTTAGGATCTACAACGTTGATAACCTTATAAATGCAAGGTCACAAATTCAAATGGTGTCAAAAAGTATCATTTATTATATACGTTGACGGAAAACACTCTGTAAAATACAAAAAAGATCTACTCTTCCTTTTTCTTCGAACTCGTATATTATTTGTCCATAGAAAATTTATAGCTTTTAAATTCTTGCACTTGAATCATTTCATTTAAACTGTTATTTTCACACATCCAAATATGTGGAATGATTGTATTAGCTTCCTGACTTCAGAATGGCACTATTGTTGTTACATTGCAGGCTATTGGGATTGTGGGTGATGTCCGCAAACAAGATGATGTAGTTAAAGTCCTGGAGTCAACTATCAAGCATTTTGGTAAGCTTGACATTCTTGTGAATGCTGCGGCGGGCAATTTCCTAGTTTCAGCGGAGGATTTGAGCCCCAATGGTTTCCGGACAGGTTGTTACCTTTACCACCAAGAGTGTATATTCTTTTTATTCTAAATAATGTTTGAAAAACACTATTATAATGGTTAAAAGAAATTGCCAGCATTAATCCTACTTATACTATTGTTGGTCTTTGATATCAAAATAAGTTACTTTGAGTTTATACCAACTGCAACTCTGCAAGTCATTCATGTAAGTTCTAAGTGTTACTAACAAAGAATTGATAAATCAAGCAAGTGTATAATGTAATTACTGCTTGTAATTTCTTTATCCTTAAGTTAGAAAATCCTACACCTTCCACTGCATGAGGATTGGGCAAAATAATGTATTTTTCACTAGGAGAAGAGTCTGGTTTTAACAATCGTGAAACTGAAAACCTTCCCCGGGACATAGATCATAATAATAATTTACGTAGTTTATGGTGAAACTAGCTGTCTTGTAAAATTCTATGACAATCGTAGACATCCAGGATTAACTTCTATTAGAAACTGACTCGATTCAAATGTTGTAAACCTGATGAAATGATTTATACAAGAGATACAAACTCTTGAATGAACAAGTTAATAAAATTACAGTTTACTGGTTGACCAGTATTTAGATCACATGACACGAGTCTCTTTTTTTATGTAAATGAAATTCTCCTTTCAAGTGGTTCATGCTACAGAAGGCTCGCAAGTTATTTAATAAGTATTTTATGTTTTCATTGGTCTATGCAGTGATAGATATTGACGCGGTTGGCACTTTTATCATGTGTCACGAAGCACTAAAGTATCTTAAGAAAGGGGGACTGGGGAGGGATCCATCTAAAGGAGGAACCATCATAAACATAAGTGCAACTTTGCATTATACAGCAACTTGGTATCAAATCCATGTTTCTGCTGCCAAGGTTTGTTAATTCTGTTCTATATTTTATTTTATTTTTTTAACATGTATTTGTCGATTTGATATTTCACAGTTTTGCCTTTTACCAGGCAGCAGTTGATAGCATTACAAGGAGCTTGGCGTTAGAATGGGGAACAGATTATGATATAAGAGTCAATGGATTGCACCAGGACCTATCGGAGACACTGCTGGTGCTAGCAAACTTGCACCTAAGGAGATAGAGAGATCAACTCCTCGAGCTCCTCTGTTTAAAATGGGGGAGAAATGGGATATCGCCATGGCTGCTCTCTACCTTGCATGTGACGCAGGTCAAAAACTGTATCTACATTTATTTAGCCGTTTACTTGCATCTATAAGGCACCCATTGGCCAACTTTACTTTAATGTATGTTCTTCCATGGTTCATTTATTGTCTTGATCTTTGTTTTAAAAACGAATTTTTTGTAGCTGCATTAAAAGTATTAGAATGGTAAAGAAGTTATCTTGAAACTTGAAAACTTTGAGGGGGGGGGGGGGGGGGAAGATGGACCAAGTCCTATTGAGTAAATGTATAGTCCTAGCTAGATTAAGGATTTACTGCTCCGTGGCTTTTGGTCTCTGCCATGAATAAATAGTTATGATTAGGAGTTTAATTTTGTATGGCATGCTAGTAGTAGAAGAAAGACAGAAGAGAGGGGGAAGTTTCAAACTGAACAATTAGTCCCTGACTTATTCTCTTGTTAAGAAGTTTCCATAATCACCAAAACAAGGCAAAGAAGAAAAGAGAATTTTTTTAATAACGTCAGTAAGTCGAGCATGTGAAGTGTCCGAAAGGGTTCCTCCTTATTCTACTCTTAAGCCTTGAAATCCTGATAGGTGAGTGGGTGATAGGCAGCAAAAAAGGAAAGATTAAGCTATTAATTACTTATGATTTTAGGTGTTTACTAGAATTTCTCTATAAGATTGAACACTTGTGATTTTTAGGTGTTGACTAGAATTTGTCTATAAGAACTCATTTACCTTGATGAAAATCTAGTCCGGAAAGATGCCAAATTCTTATTCACGCACAATGTCTTCTTACAAGTTGCATTTGGGGTGATTCTAGGAAAATATATAAATGGGACAACAGTGATACTAGATGGTGGATTACGGTTGAGCAGCCATCGCCAATTGTCTAAAGAGGCAGTGAAGAAACTTTCGAAGAGGTCTAGAGAAGCCCCTATTGGGCTCTACCGAATAGCAAGCTATGACCATGACCAACTTCATGCTAATCACTTCCGTATGTGTTTCCATTTCAAGTGTTGTTGGTCAAAATTTGTTATTTTTAGATGGCAAGGGCTGTGATCATACCATCTTCCAAGTGCTAATGCACAAAGGCTTTTATGTCCATTAATTCGAGTCCTGGCTTCTATTTGTTTCATTTCCAGCAAATCTACTTGTCAAACAGTTGATAAGCCAATTTGTGGCTTAGGACAACACTTGATAACTATTTTTTCTATTTTAAATTATTAAAAAATAAAATAAAAATCAATTTGAGACGATTATATTTAAAATTGAAATTGATTTATTTAATTTTAGTCAATGCAACGATAGAATAATGTAATAAGATTTATTGTTTTGTCAAATTTAATGAATCATATCCACCATTTTGAGTTTGAAAATGTTTCAAATTGACTTTAAAAAGTCTATAATATTTAATAATTTGAAACAGGGGAACACAAAAGAAGCATATTTTTTAAATCATCACTCTCACAAGGTAAACATTGAAAAACTTGCAATAAAAACTGGAATATTATTACTATGCCCCCATCTGTACCTCCAAAATGACAATTTAGTAAAGCAGATGTTACATGGTAACCTCTTGTACTTCACACTTCACTTGGATAATAACGAAAATGAGAATCTTTGTCAATTAAACTAAAGCCATACAATCAATCTGTTGAAATGAAAGCCATACATAGACTATACAAGGCAAATCAAAGCAGAAACAGCAAGAAACATAGTTTGAACAGATGATCCGGCTGCCCTTTTCAATGAATTACAGGGTTACCATGTTGTAACATAAGAACCCTAATTAGCAGAATGAGAGTATGAACGCTTGGAGAGAAACTACAGACCAAGAAACATTATGAGCTGCAGAAGGCCTATTCATCTACTTAAAACAAAATCAGATAGAGAAGAAACAAATCCATCATTGATCACAAGTTCTCGCGGAATGCTTAATCTGGTCATAACCAAATTTCCTCTAATTACATTTAATAGAACTTCATTTCATCAAGTAGAAAAGGCATGCAGGCATAAAATCTCAAATAATAGAATATGAGCAAATAAACTAAGTTGGCAAATGCTAGCATTTCTCAAAAGGCAGCAAACATCTCTATCAAACAAGTTACAGGGATAACAAGATCCTGCTAAAAGTTTCAAGGAGGTAACAGTATTCTGGGTGTAGAGAGTATGTATGGGAATTTCCATACATATCTTCTGTGGAAAATGGGAGGCGCGTATCTGTTATCGGAACCATGACCGTCCTATTTTTCAGTTCTACGGCAGTTTCATGATGCGACGCCAAGGTGTAATATTTCTTAAGAGCAGAGTGAGTGCATAATTCTCAAGTTCTAAGTTTAATCACCAGAGCATAGATATATCATTTAAAGTTATCAAAAAAAGAAAAAATAAAGTCTTTATACGATTGATTACTTATAAAAAAACACATTTAAATATTATATTATGATAAATTTAAAATACAATTAAAAAATATACACCAGTTAAATATACAAAAAAAATATATAATATTAACAACTAAAGCAGTACGGACCACGGAGGGAGTGATAATATTTATGGGAAAGAGATGGGTAATGACCAACAAGAGTTGCCTATGTATACTGATGATCAGTCAATTGATATAAGGTAACTTTTTGACTTTTAGACATGACGATTCAGGGTAATAATTTTTCATGATGCCAACTGCCAAGAACAATGAAAGAGATTTTCTTTTGTTTCTATTTATCATTGAATGTGTGTTAAAGAAAATGAAGAGAATATGTGCTAACAGATCATATCAGGTCTAAACTATCTTCATGGATACTCCAAACCAAGACAATCAAATTGTAGTACATTCAGGTTCTATTAAGAACTCAACCAAAAGAATAAACACACGCATATACGTGTGTCTATAATAATAATAGTAATAGTATCATTCAATTTTATCAAACAAAACATAAATTTAATATTTACCGTAACAAATAGTCAATACATTGAGTAGACCAATCATCTAATACCATGGACTTTCTCAAAATATAAACGAAAATTGCAAAAAATTAGTATTCACATGAGAACTACTGGTAATCAATCCAAAATGCTCCTCCTTCCCAATTCAGTGTCGTTTTAAAAACTACAATTACATCCTAAATCTACAACTTCGTTCTCCTTTTAGACTGAAAAAAAGGATATCCAACTTTAAACCACAGGTCTGATCCTACACCACAAGAAATGTACAGAATGATCGAACTTAGATCATGAATTGAGGTCCATTGGTAACTATCTTAGCTTATACAAATTAACAATTCGGGCTTGTGATCATTTGTAAAATACATAAGCTTGCGGAGGATAAGTCAAAAATTATATGCAAAAGAGATTCATGACTGGTGGAAAAAGATGAAACCTAGAAACTACCGAGAAGTCTTTCCATCAATCAATGTAAAATAACACAAGTAAAATGGTTCGAAAGATCACTAAAACCAAGCTAGCCCTGACTAATTTATATGTACACTCACTTATAGATAAATAGATGATTCAATGATAAGTAATAGTCTAACGGATGATTCAATTATAACAAGCATGAAGAAAGAATCAGGCACTCAGTCACTCATAAATAAATAGATGATTCAATGACAAGCAATAGTCTAATAGACGATTCAATTATAACAAGCATGAAGAAAGAATTGATTGTTGATACTTCTACCACAGATACTAAAATAAAACAATACTACCAAAACAAATGATCAGTTAACACTTAGCAGTACATACAAAATCATCAAACCCCAGAAGATTTTTCTTACAGTGACTATCTAATCTACATTATCATAATCAAACATTCATCAAGCATGAAAACTTATGATATTGAGTGAATTCTAACAACTAAAAACAAGGACTACTCAAATTCATTATTCATGAACAAAATATAAGCAATAAAAAATGTGACAACTGATGCTCACTGAAAATGCTTCCTTTACACAACAGTATCTTATTTCATACTAATAAAACAAGAAAGTACAAGTGATTTCTCTAACCGTAGTCTCAAACATCCAAATTCTCCATCTGAATGCTGCTTTTGAGAGGCACATATTCTCCAAGATAGCCACCAAGATGATCATATAAAGCACTCTTATCAATCCCTTCATGATGATAACTCTTGCAAACATAGTAAAACACACTTTGCACCAACAAGGCCACCAAATTCACAATCACAAGCACACCTACCAAAAACCCACCAACCACAATCCTTGCAAACACTCCATAATCCCCACCATGAACCACCACAGATCCAAAAATCCCATTAATGGCCCCACAAATCACAAAATACCCAAAAATCATCAAAAATGCCATCCCAGTCCTCCCCTTCAGCAGTCCATAGCTCTTCTTCATTGCCGCAAAACCGTAAACAGGCTCAAGAACAGAAACAACACTAGCCAAGTGCCACAACGCACTGATGTAAACATGAACAACAAGAAATAGAAGGAAAACAACAATCATAGAGAAAACAAACAAAATTGTGTTCTGGGTATCACTTGCCACAACCAAAAGAACAAGAAAACAAAGGATAATAAGATTATAAATGACCATGGTGAGAGAAACCCATAGAAAAGTAATGAAAAGGCGCTTAAAAACACTGGGAATTGCAGAGAGAGTGTTGGAGAAGGAAACAGGCTTAGAGGTATACAAAGAGGCAACAGTGAAGACAACAGCAGCAGTTGATAGCAGAGAGAAAGCAAAAAGGAAGATGAGGTAAAAGAACTGAAATATGAGGAGCTTGGTCCACTGGGAAGAGTGAGATCCATATCGGTCTTGGATTTGGAACAAGAGAGGATGAGTAAAGAGGGAGTGGGCTAAGATGGCAAATGAAAGAGGGAAGATTAAGGTTAGGGTTATGAGGTAAAAGGTTTTTGGGGATTGTTTTGGGATTGAGGTTGATTCTTTGAGGATGTCTGATACTGCAAGGAATTGGAGCTCTTCAGGTGCGAGATCCATGGGAGTTTGACCGATTGATTATGAAAAAATTTCCCAATTACCACCCTGTTGATTTGTGGGTTAGGAGTGGATTGCCGGGATTTTACAGAAGAAGAATGAGTGAAAGAGGGAGAGAGAAAATGATGATGCCTGAAATTGACAGATCTCTCTTTTTCTCTGTAATAAAAATTTCTTGTTCTACTAACCATATATATATACTAGCTGGGTCCCGTGACTCCGACATTGTATGGACAATATGATTTATCTCAAACTTTGAATGACCAAAATAATTTATTGAGTGAGCGAGAAATTTAAAGTCATTTGTATTTATTAAATTATTATTAGATTATTAGATAGATAGATTTATTTTATTAGATAGATGTATGAACGGTGAGATTTATCTCAAACTTTGGACGACCCAGATAATTTATTGAGTGAGCGGGAAATTCAAAATCATTTGTATTTTATTAGATAGATAGACTAGAACACAATTAGAACCCCAAACTTTATTCTCTATTCACTTTTGCATCCCAAATTTAAAAAGGTATCTAAATACATCCCAAACTTCATTATACGTTACAAAACGCATACTTTTTTCATTTAACCGGTCAAAAATGACCGACTAAAACTGTAACACAAGTTTGGGGTGTAAATTGTCTTTTAGTCTTAAAAATTGGCAAAAATAATTAATTTTAAATAAAATAAATTAATTTTAAAATAATTAATTTTAATTAAATAATTAATTTTAAAAATAAAAATAAAATAATTACTTTTAAAATAAAATAATTAAAATAAATATTTGGAATTAATGACTAATAATTAATTTTTTAAAAATAATTTTTAAAAAAAACATATTTGTAAAACATAATTTTTTTGGTAAAAAATTCTGTTTTTACAAAAAAAATAATTAAATAATTATGTTTTTACAAAAATTGTAAAATAAAATTGTGTTTTACAAAATTGTAAAATTGTGTTTACAAAATTGTAAAATACAATTTTTTTTTAAAAAAATTCTGTTTTTACAAAAATTATAAAATTGTGTTTTACAAAATTGTAAAATATAATTTTTTTTACAAAATTGTGTTTAAAAACATAATTTTTTAAAATCTTGTAAAATAAAATGCTGTTTAAAAAAATATGTTTTAAAAAACAAAAACAGATTTTTTTTTGTAAAAACAGTAATTTTTTAAATTATTTTTTTGTAAAAACAGATTTTTTTTAAAAAAAATTGTCAAAAAACAGAATGTAAAATCTGTTTTTGTTTTTAAAAACAGTTTTTTTTTTGTGAAAACAGAATTTTTTTAAAAAAAAATTGTCTAAAAACAGAATTTAAATTCTGTTTTTGTTTTTAAAAAAAGAATTTTTTTAAACAGGATTTTTTTATACAAGTTTTTAAAAAAATCTGTTTTTAAACACAATTTTGTAAAAAAAATTGTATTTTACAATTTTGTAAAACACAATTTTATTTTACAATTTTTGTAAAAATAGATTTTTTTTTTTAAAAAAATTGTATTTCACAATTTTGTAAAACACAATTTTATTTTAAAATTTTTGTAAAAATAGAATTTTTTAATTTTTTTTGTAAAAAAAGATATTTTTTTGTAAAAACATAATTTTTTTACAAAAAAAAATTATGTTTTACAATTCTGTTTTTTTTAAATTAATTATTAATCATTAATTTCAAATATTTATTTTAATTTTATTATTTTATTTTAAAATTAATTTTTTTTTATTTTTTATTTTTAAATTTAATTATTTTATTTCAAATTAATTATTTTTACCAATTTTTAAGACTAAAAGACAATTTGCACCCCAAACATTGTGTTACAGCCTTAGCCCGTCACTTTTGACCGGTTAAGTGAAGAAAATGTGCGTTTTGTTACGTATAATAAAGTTTGGGGTGTACTTAGACACCTTTTTAAGTTTGGAGTACAAAAGTAAATAGAAAGTAAAGTTTTGGGTGTAAATTGTCTTTTAGTCTATATATATATATATATATATATATATTGTGACGTCCCCAAAATTAGGTATACATCACCCATCTTGAGTCGCCAGATACATGGTACAGAATTCAAATACAGCTTACTAATACAACTGTCGTGTACAATACGACAAAACATAACTGTGAGTTTGAATACAATTATTGTCTACTAGAGATCATACAAACTCAAAAGGTGTCCTCAATACAATTATTGTCACACTATTTAACAGAATAGTGAGGACTACTAATACTATTCTCTGGTCCATCACTTCGTTCCCCGACTCGTCTCAGCTATATTTTCATTTCCTGAAGAGAACAGTGAAAGAAAGGGTGAGCTCAACTAGCCCAGTAAGAAATATTATGACTAAGATAATGCAGAATAAATTTATCATTAGCCTTCAACAGTGTTAAACTGATAAAATACAATAAACATCAAGTTTAACTACAGCGGAACCAGTAATCCATTAAAAGAGTCAAGTAGAAAATAAAATCTACTATCTTTTATGATTTAAAAGGTTTTTCATCATCGTTATAGCTGAGACTCAGCTTAATAAATATTTCACATCATCGAATAACCCCCGCACTACGGCCAAGGATTTTCTTTAGTATCACGACCACAATTATTCATGCACTACGGCCAAGAATATTTGTGTATTCATTAATGGTCATGATCATGCCAACAACTGTCCATCAATGCACTACGGGCCAATGAGGATTTTTAATTTTTACATCATTTGTAATATTACGGTCATGATTACACCGAATAATCCCTGGTCATAATCATACCAAGTCCATCTATGCACTACAGGCCACAGATGACTTTCAACAAAATATAAACATGAGGATGATGACAATGATATAAAAATTCAATAAAACAAGTTCAAGAATTATTTTATCCAAGAATTATTAACGTCCAAATTTGTCAACACGATACTGTTTTGTGGTGTAAAATTCAAGAATGATCAGAAGAAGATTTTCATGAAAGGATACTAGATGAAGCGCAAATATCAAGGATATTCCACTAATTTCATGGAGTATAGAAGTCAAAGTTTTAACCAGTTGAGTATAATAAAGAATGAGATAACAAAAGAAATCACCATGCATGCGATAGACCGCACAAGCAGGTTATTCCAACAGAATAATAAATAACGGAACCAGGTCCGGCGTAAAACGCACAGACAGGATATTCCAACAGAATAATAAAGAATGGAACCAGGTCCGGTGTAAAACACACAGACAGGATATTCCGACAGAAATGTAAAGACAGGATAGTAAATGGATGTCACCAAGTATAGGGTATTCCGCGTATACCGGTTATTCCAACAGAATAATAATGAATGGAATAACATAAGGATTTCACCAAGTATAGGGTATACCGCGTATACAGGTCATGTATAGGGTATGCCACTTTTACAGGTTATTCCAACAGAATAACAAAGAATAGAATAACATAAGTTCTCTTCAAGAAGAAAGAATAACACCCCTTACTTTATTTAGGAGATTGAATACTGCAGCAGTGTAATAACCGAATACTCTTCTTCTTTCTCTCTTATTATAATCCCTGGTCATAATCATACCAAGTCCATCTATGCACTACAGGCCACAGATGACTTTCAACAAAATATAAACATGAGGATGATGACAATGATATAAAAATTCAATAAAACAAGTTCAAGAATTATTTTATCCAGAAATTATTAACGTCCAAATTTGTCAACACGATACTGTTTTGTGGTGTAAAATTCAAGAATGATCAGAAGAAGATATCCATGAAAGGATACTAGATGAAGCGCAAATATCAAGGATATTCCACTAATTTCATGGAGTATAGAAGTCAAAGTTTTAACCAACTGAGTATAATAAAGAATGAGATAACAAAAGAAATCACCATACATGCGATAGACCGCACAAGCAGGTTATTCCAACAGAATAATAAATAACGGAACCAGGTCCGGCGTAAAACGCACAGACAGGATATTCCAACAGAATAATAAAGAATGGAACCAGGTCCGGTGTAAAATACACAGACAGGATATTCTAACAGAATAATAAAGAATGGAACTAGGTCCGATGTAAAACACACAGACACGATATTCCGACAGAAATGTAAAGACAGAATAGTAAATGGATGTCACCAAGTATAGGGTATTCCGCGTATACCGGTTATTCCAACAGAATAATAATGAATGGAATAACATAAGGATTTCACCAAGTATAGGGTATACCGCGTATACAGGTCATGTATAGGGTATGCCACTTTTACAGGTTATTCCAACAGAATAACAAAGAATGGAATAACATAAGTTCTCTTCAAGAAGAAAGAATAACACCCCTTACTTTATTTAGGAGATTGAATACTGCAGCAGTGTAATAACCGAATACTCTTCTTCTTTCTCTCTTATTCTCTCTATACTTTCTCTCTTTATAGCTTGAGCGAATTCGTGAAAAATAATGAAGCCCTAGGCCTCTATTTATAGAAGATTTATTACTATTTACGAAAGTATTTACTATTTACGAAGGTAATTACTATTGACGAAGGTAATTACTATTTACGAAGGTAATTACTATTTACAAAGGTAATTACTATTTACGAAGGTAATTACTATTTACGAAGGTAATTACTATTTACAAAGGTAATTACTATTTACGAAGGTAATTACTATTTATGAAAAAGACTCTTAGATGATGACATATGCCCCCCCATAAATAATTAAACTTACCACAAACGTCTAATAATAGACTCTTTATATACATCAAGGATTGAATAAAAATTACCAGAAATCATTTTATTATTTTTTTAATCAACACATATTTAATCTTTCAACAATTATTAATCATTTATAACTTGTCGTCTCAATTATTGTTTAAATAATATAACATATTATACAGATGATACTGTGACAATAATTGAATCAATAATATAAGAGATATGATGCAGCAATTACTGTAGCAATAATTGAGTATAGCTGAGTGACTTCTCACGTAAGCATCAATAATCAATACTGTGTGCTACTATGCAACAACGCGTATTACTGTACTTTTACTACCGAGTAGTTCAACAGTTTTAACGGTAACACCTCCGCCGTTTATTTTATAGAAAGCTAATTTTGTCGTTTTCTAACTACGACAATACTTCCGTTGTGGGGTCCACCAATGATTGTGCCGTCGTACGAATATTCCCCGACAAAAAGAATATTCCCCGACCAAACGAATATTTTATAACAACTTGTGTACTTTTGCAAAATTTATAAATATTACCCACAACTATAACATTATATCAAATTTATTCCATAATATTCAAAAATAATAATTATGAAAATTCATCTTTATTTATAAAAACTGGGGTCTTACATATATATATATATATATATATATATATATATATATATATATATATATATATATATATATATATATATATATATATATATCTAATAAAATACAAATGATTTTGAATTTCCCGCTCATTCAATAAATCATCTGGGTTGTCCAAAGTTTGAGATAAATCTCACCATCCATCTATCTAATAAAATACAATCTATCTAATTCTATCTATCTATATCTATATTCTATCTATCTAATAAAATACAAATGATTTTGAATTTCCCGCTCATTCAATAAATCATCTGGGCCGTCCAAAGTTTGGGATAAATCTCACCATCCATCTATCTAATAAAATACAATCTATCTAATTCTATCTATCTATATTTATATTCTATATATCTAATTATATCTAATAAAATACAAATGATTTTAAATTTTTCGCTCACTCAATAAATCATCTAGGACGTCCAAAGTTTGGGATAAATCCCACCATCCATCTATCTAATAAAATACAAATGATTTTGAATTTCTCGCTCACTCAATAAATCATATGAGTCGTCCAAAACATTATATAATAATACCACTTAAATTTAAATTTTCCGCTCACTCAATAAATCATCTAGGACGTCCAAAGTTTAGAATAAATCCCAACGTTCATAGTGCCGGAAGCACGGGACTGTTGCTAGTATATATATATAGTCTTTAAGACATAGTTTCTTTATATGTATCTATTTTGTAAAGATGTTGACAGAGATTCAATTTTTTTTAATATGTACCCAACATATTTTTTATATTTATTTTTTAAAAATATTTATAATAGTTTTATTTTTATTTTTACTCTGTAGTGATGTTGACTCATTTTGCAAAATAGAGATTCTATTTTTTTTAATATGTACTCAATAAATTCCTTATATTTATTTCTTAAATAATAAAATTTGAAATTTAAAAGTTAAAATCAAAACATGTTTTGATCCTTGTAACTACAACATCTTGTTTTTAATTATAAAATTGCTATTAATATATTTTTTTAAAAGTAAGTATTTAATATTTTTAAATTTAATCAATACATATTGTAACTTATTTTTAAAAAAATACTCCTACAATTTTTAACAAAATTATTAAGTTTGAAAATGCATCAAATTGACTTATAAAAATTAATAATAATCTTATAATTTATCAATTGTATTCCAATGTAAAATAATTTTTATTTTGTTTTAAATTAGAAGTAATTTATGAAGTGAATATTGAATGAATTGTAGCTGCAAATGTACATAAGATTAATATTAACTTTTAAAAAGTTAATTTGTGATATTTTTAAATTTAAATTTAATATGATTCATTTAAATTTTGAAAATAATAAAATTTATAATTAATAGTACTTTTATAATATTTATAATTATATTGACATGAATTAAATAAATTTATATCAATTTTAAATTTGAATACATATGAAATTATTTTTTAAAAAATAAGTCAATATTAATTTTATAATTTAAAAATGAAAATAATTGGATAATGATTGATGAATTGTCCACTTAAATGAGGATATGAAATGTCATTTTGCATACATACATAACGATCTTTTGACTCCCTCATTCGGAGTAGTGAAATCAGAGATTGAAATAGAGAATTAAATAAAAATAAAGAAACTGTTAGATAATAATTTATTAATATATTTTTCAAAATTAAGAGATAGAAAGTATTAAGTAAACCGTTGTAAATGCTCTAAAAGTAGTAATATGGATCTTAACCCTTTTTATTTTTTTTATTATTTATCTTCGTATAATGTTTAAATAATGTAATAACGTTAATTGCACTTTTTATAATATATTTTGAATAATTATTTATCTTATTTAATTTCACATTATTTAAAATAAAATTAAGAGAAAAAGAAATAAAATTCTAAATATATATTTTAGAGGTGTTTCTTAAAATTATTATGGAAAAAATATATATAATAAATTTAGAAATTTAATTTTCATGATTCATATAGAAAATTGTTATTTTCACAAAGGTTTGACATGTCTACAAATTCTTATCCACATGAGCATAAATCTCATTTACGATTAATACTCCCTCCGTCTCAGGATAAAAATTTTGATTAACTTTTTGCGCATATTAAGAAAAAAAATGACAAAATTGTCTATATTTAAATTCTCATTTAATTGCATACTTTTCTGCACATTACTAGTGATTCTGTATAAATATGCATAGAGAAAAAAAATATAACAATTAAATAATAAGAGTATTATAGGTAAATTATTATAAAAAATAAATCATTTAAGGTAAGTAAACATTTAACGAACTATTTTATTAGTAATAAAAATAGTAATAATATGAAAGATGCCGCATAGAACTACCAAATTTCATTCCTATCTCCAAAACTTTTTCACACAATTTGGACCAATAGACCTTTATGGCCTATATTTAATTTGATAATATAAGAGATCAAATAATAAAATTGACCAGACTTGAGTAAAAATCAACAAGAAAACCAGTGCAAAGCAAATTCATGCAAGCATACCTGCCTGCCTGCCTGCCTGCCCGCCCATATGAGATCTCAAACAGTATTGAACAACAATGGTGGTTGGATATCAAATGTATAAGCTGGAAAAGGGTTCCATTGGAGATGAATGCATAAACTAAAAGAAAAACTTATGTCTCCAAACAATACCCCAATAGCTTAAAAACATTTATGTGGTTGTTTCCCCATTAATAAACTGCTTCAATTGACTAACTTGGACTTTTGAACTGTAAAGACTTTTCCGTCAGTTAACATGCCTTTGTAAACCATACCTCGGCCTCCACAACCAAGTGTCCGATTCTTGTTGTAGTGATCAGCGGCCTTCTCCAACTCCATTGCAGCAGCTAACATTTGCTGTTGTAGTAGTAGCAAACCACCATTTCGTTTCTTTAAGTTTCTTGTACTCTCCTCTGGACTACTTTGTAAAGCCAGAAGCTACTTAATATTAGAACTAATATCAGCATGCTAATTCCGATATCTGCAAAAAGCAAAAATTGACAGGGTCACTTGATATATATATATATATATATATATATATATATGCAAACAAAGTTACTAGAGACACATTTCACTGCATCCCAACTCAATGGAAAGGATGGAACTCATTTTCCTTATACATGGTATATGGGTAGTATCATGTAACCACAAAAAATATGGAGCCTGTATCTTAATTATTTTGAAGTGAATACAAGCCCAAAATTAGTTCAAGTCAGTTTTTTGTTTCAAGTTTTCAATCATAGAAAAAAACAATAAATGCTACTCATAATAAGCAGTTATATGCTTTCTCAATCTCGCCAAAAGCCAAAGGCCATTTCTATGAAATGAATGGCAACGAGTTGAATAACCCTTTTTGGTGTTGCTTTGTTGCAGACGTATTGGCCTGCGTGAGTGATACATTATCCGTTGCAGTTGCTACAGATTTCCAAATCTAATGAAAGAGTAATGTTTCATTATTCATTTATATATATAAGCACTGCATATATGATATGATCCCCGTCAGGACCATGACCATCCATTTAATATTGAAAACTTACATCTTAGTAATATAATGTAGTTTTTCCTATACTTTTGAGGCTTACATTTCTCTCTCAGGTACAATTATTGTGCACCAACACAAGGCCACAGATATAAGAGAAAAATACCTTGGCATCAATCGGAAAAGTAAGGGTTTCCTTGTCCATGTAGTCCACAGATACAACGCAGATTCCACACTGAAGAACCATTGCCCAGTTCTTGAACATTGATATCGCAATTTTTGATGCCCTCCTCGGCGAAGGTCCAGGTCAGTACTGTTAGTTATTCTCCAAAATTTCTGTAACCCCCGTTTAGAGTTAATACTCTAGCCGTTACGTTTTCTGTAACCCCCAAAGGTTAATGGGCAATTTCCAACGTTAATGTGTCTAACATTCATATCATTCTTATAAATATCACTATTATTCTTCTTAGCATGAGAGATATATTATTATCATCTTCTTCTTCTCCTAACAAGAAATCGTCTTTGTTCTTCACATAATATACAATTTATTTTCTTACACAAATATATACTCTGTTAATTAGGCAATCCACATAGACAAGTCCAAAGCCTCCTTCCGTGAGTACACACGATCGGAGACTTCGCCGTTGAATCCTGGAGAGTGGCCGCCGGCAGCCCATTTGTACCATGATTATTATCAGTGGGGGCGAAATCACTTTTTAGGACAGTAGCTATGCTACACCTCGATTTTTCAGCTAAGTTGTTCCAATTTATTTATATTATTTGTCTTGTTAATTGCTATATTTTCCAACAATCTAAAAAGTGATTTCAACTATTAACAAGAATACATATGTATATGTATTTGTATCAGTGTATGTGTGTCATTGTGCTGGTATTCTAAAAAAACACAAATTTTGTTTAGAAATTTGTTGTTTCTAGTTCTAGAAATTCAGTTATGTGGTATCTGGGTTAATTTTCTTGCTGTGATTTGAATATCGATTCCGTCTCATTTGTGATTCCCAGAAATTAGTATTCACTATTAAGATTGAAGCTTTAAGACGGTGTTAACCTTTGGTTTTTGTACCCTTTTTCTGTGTTTGACCATTAAAATGGTATAATAGACAAAGTCGAGAAATGAATGATTTTGAGCTTTACTTCGATCCTTAATCATTTCACATTAACTTTCATTGTTGTGAACTTGTGATATAGCAACACTTTATATCAAAGACGACATTTTGGCTTTTGCTACTGTTCATCGTAGTAACTAATTTTGGGTTTTGCTGTTTTATTAAATTGTTTTTTTTAGTCGTGAATGTTATTGTATGTGGAAATTGTGAAAGATTTGGTGATCTATTAATTTGGGATGAAGCTATGAGTTTTTATTGGCATTATTTTTCCAACATAAACCTTATTTATCTCTTGTTGTAACCCGAGCGTTTCATTAAATTCTTCAACGTTCCTTATAAAGGAAATACAGTTATCAGTTTATTATTCTTCTTCCAAATGATATAACAATTTATGTTCATGAAGAAAATGATACAAACTATTAACTAGTCCCGAAATATATGTCCTTTCACCCTCCCGAGTCCCAAATACAGTGGTGGTGTTTCATTTGTTAATATTATTATTTCCCTTTTCTGGGATGCATAATATTATTTCTTATTTTCTGATGTGATTGGGAGCAATAAAAATGGACACCTGGACTTTGTTAGAGAAAATGAGGGGATGAAACAAGCCATGGTCATGATGGATACCTCAACTCTGATTAATAGCCATCTACTTCCACAAGAATCAATTAGCGCCACCACTCCCAAATAACAAAATCTAGAAAGAGAAAATAGAGAAATGGCCAAATGGGTGTCCTGCTGTGAATGAAATGCCTCGTTTGGTCAGAGAAATTTTACCCTTTAAACAGGGTTTCCCTGTGTGGGTCCTACTTTTTCCAATTCTTGCACTGAATAAATATAGATACAAAAAGATGTAAGTTTACGTTTTGAGAAAGATTTAGTGTATGAGCTGGTGGGCATGATAGTTACAGGACTGTGCGTCTGTGCCACTAAAAGAGCTTCTGAACAAGAAGCGAAGCGACGACCCAAATGCAGTCATGGTCGGCCCATTTGATTTATCCTTACTCCATGATTTTTGAGGCCTGTGACCTTGACTAGGGGAACCATTTTTTGGGGCTGCCTTGTTTTCTGTCAATACACACATTTTGTGTCAAACACTCTGTTTTTTCCCAATAATTTTTGGATCCATTTGGGCTTTTGTTTCCAAAGGAAATTTCTTGCTTGCAGAGTTGGAATATCCAGTCCATGCAAATATTCATCTCTCTTGTTGGGTAAAAAGAAGTTTTTCCAATTGATCAAGTTATTTCCAGTTTCGAAGAGTAATTTGGAGGAATGTTTAGCTCAATTTCTTGTTTTACTTGATAAATCTGCTTATTTTTTCCTTCGAAAGGTTCTTGTCTTGGAAATCATTCTGGCCCATTTACTGTTAAAAAACAGTGAGCCTGTCGGTCCTACATGCATGAGTATCATACCTTTCATCTTGCGATTAATATTTTGTTCTTGTTTTATTTACTATTTAGTAGACATATCGGCTTTCTTTGAACAATGTTGGATTGTGATTCTATAGGAAGTGGTGTCAGTGTCTCAAGAGTTTTTATGCATGGTTATTGACCCGCCTGACAAATTTTTATTTAATTTCAGAAAATATTTTATTAATTGTTTAATCATGGAAATTAATTAATAAATAATTATTATTTTCTGAAAAATTCCAAAAAAAATAAAAAAATAAAAAAAATCAGTAATATTTGGTGATGATAAGATACTGTTGTAATTTTTATAGAAGTATTTTAATGTGTTTATAACATACTTGGAATATTAATTGAGTAATATTGTCTGTCATTTAATTACTTTGTTAATATTTTTAAAATATTAATTGTTGGTGCTTAGAATTAAATTATCATGTTGTAATAACACATGCGCCTAACTTGGAGTATCTTATAATGTGGGGGTGTCTAACTAAAGTAGCTATACCAGAATTCAAAAAGGAATAAAATTGGATATGTTTCAAACAGTGTTGCATTTAAACTTTTGATAACTGAAAATGACCCTAAAACTTATGAAGAAGCAATGAAATTATTTGATGCAATATTTTGAAAAGATGTTATCCATTATGAGTAATCATACATGAGAGCTAGTTGTTTTGTTTAAAAAGAAGTTAAAAGTTGACCGGTCTATTAATAATTTTAAAGCAAGTTTTTCAGTACTTGTTGTTATGTGCTAATGTTCAGCATTATGTGAAATCCTTGTGAATTGTTTTAATGTGCACTCTGTGCAAAAATGTGATAATAACTGTTAATAGTCTGTTGATAAATTAAATTAATTGTTCTATGTGAACTATATAATTTGAGAAATGTGAAGCATGAGCATTATGGAGCTTGTATCAGATGTCAAGCATGTATAAAGGTACAATATGAGAAAGATGAAGCATGTATAAAATTTGAATTATACATAAATTGTGATGTGATTATTTATTTATATGTGGATGATTTGCTGATATTTGGTACTGATGAGAAAGTTGTGAAAACTATTAAAATATTTTTATTCTCTAAATTTAACATGAAAAAAAACTTGATTCTTGGCATGAAAATTAATAAAAATGCACATGGTTTGTGTTTTATTATGTGGAATTCTTAAGAAATTTAATTTCTTTAATGAAAAGTCATTAGGAACACTTTGTGACTTTAGTGTGTGCATTTAAAGAAAAATAAAGGGGATTGGTATTGCACAAATTGAAGATGCCAGAATCATTGATAGTGTAATGTACTTAATGAATTGTACTCGACCTAATATTGAATATGTCATTAGTAGACTTGGCAGATTCATTGGAATGCATTGTCACGTCGAATGAGGTATTTAAAAGGAACAGTTAATGTAAGTGTACATTTTTTTTGATAATTCTAATATTTTTGAAGGATATTGTGATGCTAATTGAGTATCTGCTAATGATGAAACAAGCTCCACAAGTGGATATATGTTTACTTTAAGTGGATAAGTTGTTTCTTGGAGATCTGCAAAACAAACTTGTACTGTTAAATCTATTATGATATCTGAATTTATTGCATTAGAATTGACAGGTACAGAAGCAGAGTGGATGAAAAATTTATTGGCAGACATAATGTTGTGGTCTAAACCAATTCCTTCCTTCTATATCTCTGCATTGTGATTCTCAAGCTGCTATTGGAAAAGTAATGAACCATGTGTATAATGAAAAACAGAGACGTATTCACTTGAGATATAATGAAGACTGATCAGTAAACGGTGTTATTTCCATGGAAATTTGAAAGGTCTAAAAAGAACCTAGCGGATCCGATTACAAAGGGATTAATTAAAAAGAGAGTCCAAGAAGCATCCAGATGGATGAGACTATTGTCAATATCTTGAGTAAGTAATACGCGATGGAAACCCAACCCATGTGATTGGAGATCCCATGAATTTGGTTCAATGGGTAACAACAAGTCACGTAATTACTTAATTATAGCACTACAATTATTTATATCCCTTCTTGTGTGCAGGTGGTGTTTACTGACAAATTGTGAAAGGATGAATCGTTTAGATTCTTAATGAAACTCATAGCCCCTAAAGGGTGGTGTATGTCAGTATACACTTGATGGGTTCACCTATATAAAGGTAGAAGTGTAGGTCGCTTCCTATGAGAGTCCTTGACAAATTCTCTAGAGCCTTTATGAAAATCTGGGACATGGCGCATGGCCTAGAACGTGCCCAACCGCGGACTTGTGTGGATTCAAGATTTAAGATATGTGTGCAAGCTCAATTGATTGTATCATAGATAATAGGTTCAAGAATTTAATTCACCTATAATCTACAATCATGAGCTTGTTCCACTAAGTGTCGATTCAAACCCATAAGGTATCGACATTATGTATCTAAAATTCATTGCCCTTCTCACTTCCTTTTATTTTTTCTCTCTTTGATAATTTTGGATCATGTGGGGGATTGTTGGTTATTCTCCAAAATTTCTGTAACCCCCGTTTAGAGTTAATACTCTAGCCGTTACGTTTTCTGTAACCCCCAACGGTTAATGAGCAATTTCCAACGTTAATGTGTCTAACATTCAGATCATTCTTATAAATATCACTATTATTCTTCTTAGCATGAGAGATATATCATTATCATCTTCTTCTTCTCCTAACAAGAAATCGTCTTTGTTCTTCACATAATATACAATTTATTTTCTTACACAAATATATACTCTGTTAATTGGGCAATCCACATAGACAAGTCCAAAGCCTCCTTCCGTGAGTACACACGATCAGAGACTTCGCCGTTGAATCCTGGAGAGTGGCCGCCGGCAGCCCATTTGTACCATGATTATTATCAGTGGGGGCGAAATCACTTTTTAGGACAGTAGCTACGCTACGCCTCGGTTTTTCAGCTAAGTTGTTCCAATTTATTTATATTATTTGTCTTGTTAATTGCTATATTTTCCAACAAGTACAACCGGAATAAAACTTGTGTCAATAGACTGGATCAAGGAAATTGTCTTGGAACCAGTTTTCCTCCACCAAGAAGGCAGACCTGCACGCTGTAATGCCATTCTGATCTTCTAACCCTGTGATATTCACATAGTAATTATCGAGATAGTCGTCTGGCAACAATTGATGCCATAGCAACACGTTACTTCACTGTAATTCTTGGAGCATAATGATGAGCATCCTGCTACGGCTTCCCCTTGGTTTAAACCAAGGTGAATCTATTGTGATATTTTGAGAAAAGAAAAGGGCTTCCACTTAGAACCAAGCCCTTCAACAATGTATATCTCTGCTGAACTACATATGCTTCACAATTATGAATCACTGGCCAATGAACTCTTATCGATTGGTTTACTAGTGACACTGCTAATACCTCTACAGCCTGAGATGTTAGATATGGTCTTGGGAGGATCAGAAGAATTACCAGACGGGCCATCACATCTTATGGCATAAGATGCATCAAGAGAACAACTGGAACCAATTCCGAATGGGTAAGGATTTGTAATGTTTCCGCAGCTATCTTCACAATTAGGCTTTGCTAGATATAATGCTACAGATAATGTGTCACTGTTAGCCATAATACTACTACCATCACCACCGGAAAACCTTATTGCAGCATCACTTCTCTAGTTTCAAGCTTATTTATGAGTAATGCAATCAACACTACACAAAGATCACCTATATACAAACACATGTTCAAGACATGGCTAGACGGAGCCGGCCAGAAACAGCTACATATCAGTAGTGGAATCTAACCAAAATTTACCTTGGTAAACTTCCTTTGGTTGAGGATCTCTAGCTAGTTGATGCCAAGAAAGAGCCATCCTCCTTTAAATATGATACTCATAGTTGAATTACTGTACTAGAAAGGTGACGATTACTCATAGTTTGATTTTTCACTTAACTTACTGATAAATAATCAAAAAGCAGGCCTGATCAAATCAACCACAGGTTCTATAGCCAGAACTTTGTATACAAGGGTCTTGCCGTTCTCTGGCAAATTATGAATACCTTGATAGTACCATAGTTTTATGTAGATTAAAGAAATTTAATTTAATTTTTGGGAGATGCTAGTTAAGGAAAGATCTAATGCCAACAAAGAGTTGATCCATTTAAATATTATACATAGACTGGTAGGTCAAAAAATACAGTCTAAATGCACTGTCTATCGTCCAACATGATTGAACATCCATCATCTATTAAAGCAAATTACATACGGTTCTTTTTTCTACTTCAAGTAAGCCTTCCATTTTTGCTGCAAATAAACCATTTGTACAACCAATAACTCGGATTCGTTTTCCCCATTTTTTTAAAACATAAATCATACAAACTGCTGAACCATCTCCACTATCATCAAACTTAATTTGTAACTGGACAAAAGAAAGGGGAGTAGTAAAAACTACATGTTTATATTAACATTCCAATAACATATGCAAGAATACGTGAAAGAAATTTAATAAACTAGTACTATTAAGGATTTGAGTTGAGATTCTAAGAAATATATAGCTAGCATCAATTCCAACGTCCAGGGAAATCATCCTCACCAAACCATTATACGCAATATATGCTCACCCTTAGCAGCTTTAGCAATTACCCATGGTGATCATACACTAGATGAAAATACAATTTACATGCTTTTTGTTGAAATATAAGCCATCACACAGTATAAAACTAGCTTATACTTCTTACGAAAAATTCAATCAAGTAATTCTAAATACTTTGGTTATGATAAAACTAACAATTCTTTTTGTGTTTCATCAATTTTAGAATGTAAGTAGCGGGTGGCCGAACAAAAAAATGTTAATCAAAATTTGAAAAATATATATGATCTGCATGGATCCACGGCTGTCAATAATAAAACTAAAAATAAGTAAAACAACACTCCCATACCACGCTACAGGGTGGGGCATGCAGAGCCATATAAAAACTGCACTTGACCTTCCACATCTTTCCAGTTCAAAGAGATGGTACAATGCGCCTGTAAACCGCTTGGAAAGTTTGTCCCCCGTTCCGAGAAACCTTTTGTCCTTCCTCAGTTGCGGAGCTCAATAGCTTTACAACTGGATCAGCTTCAAGTTCTTTCTCCATAAGAACTTCAAACATAGGATGATCCTCCAAACAAGACTTCATCCATTCTCCAAGTTCTTCCACATCCGTAATCGTGTATATGATTCCACCAACTTGAAGAACATAAGCATACTCATCTAGCAAGTGAGGGCTGATCACACGACGCCGATGATTCTTCTCTTTGAAGTGAGGATCAGGGAAAAGGAAGAACATTTTTGATAGCTGGGCCTTCTCAAAGTAATTTGGAATGTATTTCATTGAATTAGTCCTAACTACTGAAACATTCTGGTACTGACTAGGGTTAGCCTTTCTCAGTGCTAAAATTCGTTCCTTGACATACTCTGTCACCTTGTCTCTCAGTTCCATTCCTATCATCAGGGTTTCAGGATAAAGGGTAGAGAGACTAATTAGAAGTCCTCCAAAACCACAACCGATGTCTGCAAATTGAACCTTTTTGGAAACAGCTACTGAATCAGAAGATAGAAAGAGCTGAGGATAGTGAAGGGAGTAGTCAACGTGACTAGGAGCGATCGGGACTGGGAAATGGGAGTCACTTAATGGGTTGCTGTGGGCTCGTGCTCGATAAAAACGCTTCCGCGGAAGCTGAGAAGACTTGCTAAGATAGGGGTTTGCGTCATTTTCCGACATTGTTTTTCCTTATATCTGCATAATAACAACTTTCAATCACTTTAACAGAGTAAATTTTAAGTGAGTCATTGAAATTAAGTGTGAAATATATCATACAAGGAAGAGCTTCAGCTTGTTATTTTTAGCACAAAAAACTAAAATCGATATACACTAACTAAAAAGTGCTACTAATTGTCATATATGTTGTTTTCAAAACTTAAAACGGATTGATATCAATTTTGGAATTTAGGATTTCACAAATTGAAATAAGTAACCATCGTTGTTACAGATCTCGTTTTCCTGTCTGTTTTCTCTAAACTCTTAGATTAGCACCCTTACTGTTCTTGTTTGTTTTCTCTAAACTCAAAGCTAAACATTATCGTCTTTCCTTTTCTTTCCAAAATTGCCAAACAGTGTAAAGAACAATAGGAATAGCAATCATTACTTATCACATCTATTAAGTATTGCCTACCTTTTTGAATCAAGATGACTACATCTAGAGCTATGTAACCCCACATGCCTTTGGGATTTTCAACAAGTTAAGAATTGCATTCAAGCTCTGGTTCACTGATGTTTGTTAAGTTCATGACCATATTCATGGCAAATCGTAATGCAACCTTAAGAGATAAACGAGCCGCTTAACCAGAGCCTATTTGCATATGCTAATAAAAATGTGTATGTATAAAATATTTACAGCACGGATAAAATCAGAGCCAATACAAACTATAAAAATCCTACACGAGAGCTTTACACAAGTCGAGACAAAAATGACCAGGCTCGTGATTTACCCCATGTTAAGACCCAGCCTGTTATTTCTCTTGACACAAATGAACAGACATTGCTTGTTTAGATGATCTTTCGAGTCCTAAATGACCCTGAGCTCAAGCATATTTACCAATGAGTCGATTCATTCATTCACATGCCTAAACACATCTAGCTCAAGCTTTACCCTTTAATCTCTAAACATCATATTAGAAAGGGGAAAAATCATATAAAGACCATTAAAAAAAACTCAAAAACAGGCTGAATTAGTGAATTCTAAACTACATTAAAAGCATCTACCTTTCTAAATTCTAATCTCTGCCCAAAAAAATACCTCAAGAAGTTAACTCAATACATGTTAAAAGAAAAGATTTTGAGCAATACCCAGAACATGTCTTACAATTACACTGTTCCATAACTCTTGAAAATGGCCAATTAATTCTCGAAATTGCCTAAAAAAGAAAGAGAATTACAGAGAAAGAAGTACTAACAAATTCAGTGGAAATGCTTAACGATGACGTTCAGATCAGTCGCCGCAGTCGTTTCTTCTTCTCTGCCCTGAGCTTCTGTTGTGCGGGAAATTTTAGCACTGAACTGAAAATCAAAGGAGAACCCTAGATATGTCACGTGTTAGTATGTTTATATGTTTTTGCAAGAATAATCTTATATTTGTAAGAATTTTTACTTTCACCCCCATAACTTTTACTGAATCAACCTTTTTATCCAACGACAAGAACAAGAGATCAATCAGGAAAAGAAAAGGGCTAGTAGCTTTATAAACCTGTGGCCTAACACAATAAAGCCATTAAATCGAATTAAACCATTCGGGCTCGACTCGAAAAATGCGAGCTAAACTTGAATTCGTTAAGAATATGAATTAAATTTGAACACAAAACATAATTCAAATAAAAATACTAATAATTTGAACAATGTTATATTCGACTCGTTTAAGATTCAAATTACTCAAATTCTCGATTGTTATTTGATACATACTCGATTAATACATATTCGAATAGATATTCAATACATTCTTTTATATTATATGCAAATTAAAAAAAATTAGGATAGACGTTAATTATTATTATTTTATTTTAATTTTAATTGTGATTTTATATATTTTTTGTAAAGTGTAATATTAAATATATATTTTTATTTTTAAATAAAATAATAGGTAGAATTTATAATTATATATTGTATAAAAGTAGTTACTATGAAAAGACTCGAATTTAAGCTTTAATTCAAAGTTAACTAGTAGTTATATATAATTCGATCCGAGTCTGATCGAATTCAAGTATGAATGTTCGAATCGAGTCGAATCTGAATAAAGTTTTTTAAATTATTTTGAATCTATAGTCAAATTCAAGTATGAATTTAACTTTTCGAGTCGAATTCGAACAGCTCTCTGTTCGGTTTAATTCGACTCGTTTACACCCATAAACATAATATAATTTCTCAGCATCTCAAATCTAAAAATTGAGTTTGTATTATCACTTTTTTCACAAAATATTTAATATTTTTTTATTGATATATATTTATCATTTTTTATTGGCATAATACATATAATGTTGAAGATAATTTGAATTAGTATCTGTTGGGTCATGATATTTCTCTTATTGGGCCGAATGGATTGGGCCTATTTATTCAGTTAGTCCATTGGGTCTTCACTTTTAGGTGTTGTCATTATTGGGCCTAGTTACTTTATATTCTTTGTTAAGTCCTTATAGTATCAGATTAAATCCGTGGGCTGACCCATTAGACATTTTAATATCTATTATCTTTGACTTGTGATGATGAAAAAGCATTATAGTTGACTAAAGTTCCTGCCATACATTAATGTGGATGGGATCATAGTCGGCCGGCGGGATAAAACAGTGATCAAAAGTAGTAGATAAACCCTATGCAGTGGTCATAACCCATCAGGTCAGGAAGGTGTCAGACAGTAGTGGTTGGCACGGTAATTCAGGCAGAGACAGTATATCTTGGTAAGGAAGCTTTCTCCAACAGGTACATTCTCATACCATTCAATATATTCATATTCTCTCACCCATACACACGATCAAGCATTGTTATATCTCTCAATACACTAGACATTATATTCCTCCATTGTTAACCTTGTGAACACATACTAATTCTCACGCCTGAGCTATCCCCCGACGGAACCGCCGTCAAGCTTGTGGTGTTCATCGTGTTTACTGTGCAGGATCAGGACGTCTTACGTGATTGGGACGTGGCAAAAGATCTTGGCGTTAACATTGGCGCTAGAAGGAGGGCTGAGTTCTAGTGTCATTAAAACTTTCAATCACAATCATTTAACTTGCTTCGGAAGATGATGAGGAGTAGAGAGGGTACACCAGAAGGGCAGGCGATGGCTGTTAGTTCTTCACTGCCCCGTATTTCGGTGAAGGATCGTTTGGGTCCTTCTAAAAGTGCTCACGAGAGCACAGCTTCTAAGCATAATTCAGGAGATCTCCGTCCGAAGATCCACGGTGGAGCCAGACGAAGATTAGTTTTCGGTACGGATAAGGAGCCAGATCATGATCAAAGACAGACAGAACGCTCCCCTACCAGGACGAATCATAGAAGTGGTCAGAATGATAAAGCTGCCAAGCTGGCGAAGATGGCTGACGAAGCGGATAAAGCTTTGGAGGTTCTATTAAAGCAGAGAGAGGATATAGCCGAGCAGATGCTTCGGGTGGCAGAATTAAGGGACGAGGCGTCCAGCCAAGTCCGGTCCGAAAGGCGAAGTAGACATAAGGAGATATCGCGGCGGGACGGCAAGGAACCTGAGCATTCTGCACATGTTTCTAGAGAACATTCCCGAAGTAGGAGGAAGTCGAGGAGCAGAACCCCTGTGGCCTCGAAGAAGACATTGATGGTTATTGGTTCTCGTCGTCGAGACAATGATAGACGAAGAAGTAGATCGAGGGAGGTCATACCCGAGACTGGAGCCAGAGATTATCAACAAGACCATTCTCACAATAAGAACAGAACTGTATATAGGAGTAGATCGAGAAGTCCCCTTAGGGCAGTAAGATCGACGGGGGTAGGTCGATCTTCTCAAAAACAGAATGTTGATCCTGAAAAGGAAGTCTCCCCACAGCCTGAAGGAGTTGATTTTCTGGTGAGGGAGTTGAAAGAGCTCCGCAAGCAATTGACTGAGGTCCAGCAGATGAAAGACGCTCCGGGAAAGAAGGCGTCCCCTTTTTCTTCGGATATCCTCAAGGAAAAGGCGGATATTACTAAAAAACTTCCTCGTATGGAAAGTTACGATGGGACAGGAGATCCTTATGATCATAGTCAAGCGTTCGATCGTCTGATGGACTATTATGACTTTACCGATGCTGCCAAATGCCATACTTTTGTTACAACATTGAGGAAAGATGCCAGACAGTGGTTAGGAACTCTACCTTCAGATTCAATATCCTCGTGGACCGAACTTTGTGATAAGTTTCATGCCCGTTTCGGAAGTAACCGAAGAAGGGGAAAGCCCACAGGTTCTCTGGCACAGGTCCGACAGTATGCCAGTGAATCCTTGGGACAGTATGTTAAGAGGTTTCGAGAAGCAGTCGGGCAAGTATCTGACCTTAATGATCTCCAGGCAGTGGGATTGTTCCAGAATGGATTGGATCTGGTTAAATCCGAAAAGTTAGTGAAAAAATTGATGTTCCACCATCCGAAGAGTTTGGCCGAAGCCTTTGATAAGGCAGAAGGCTACATCGTTGTGGAAGAGGCCATGAACAGCCTTAAACATCCTCCCTCGGATCAATTGAAAGAGACCGTGACTCCTAAAGTTGAAGTTGATCAGAGAAGGACAGGGGGGTATAATGACAGATCGGAAGGCAATTTGAAGAAGAATAATAATTCTTGGCGACCGGGAAACAGTCGGCCCCCTGTTGCAGCCCCAAAGGTGAATAAGATCTATACCAAGTTAAACACTGATAGATCAATAATTCTGGATCAGATCCGAAATCAGCCTTTCTTCGAGCCACCCCGTGATAATTACCGAACAGGACAGGGTAATCCTCGTAAGTATTGTGGGTATCACCAGGCTGCAGGCCATGATACTAACGAGTGTTGTAATTTGAAAGATTTCGTAGAAAGGAAGATTAACGATGGCTTATTGGTACAGTATGTGGCCGTGAATAACCAATCAAATGTTAACCGTACTGTCCAAACGGTTCCCACAGTTCCAGTACCTCCTCCCAGGCATGTTGTTGATGTTATAACTGGTGGGTCTGGGGGGAAGTTGATAGGAAAGAAGAGAAGGGCTTACTTGGATTCGGTCATGACTGTAACGGATGCTCCCCCAAAAATTGATAGGCCATTTCCAGGAACCGTCATATCCTTCACTGATGCTGATTATCCTTCAGAACCCATTGATCCTCATGAAGGGGCGTTAGTAATCACGGCACAAGTGGGTTCAGTAGATATGAAGCGTATGATGGTAGACAATGGGTCCTCGGTAGATATTTTATACGCCCATGCTTATCAAAGGATGCATCTCGATGGGCAGAAGATGGAAGTCGGACAGGAGGCTCCGTTGTATGGTTTCAGCAACGATCCAGTTAAGGTTGCAGGCACAATCGAGCTTCCGGTTATTTTTGGTACTGCACCTCAGCAGACGGAAATAATGTGCAAATTTTACGTTGTGCACGTAGATTCTGCTTACAACGCCATATTGGGAAGACCTACCTTGACTGCTCTCCAGGCGGTAACTTCCATCCCTCATTTTAAAATCAAATTCCCTACGGCACATGGAGTTGGAGAGGTAGCTGGAGACTTGGATCTGGCCCGTCGGTGTTATCGGAATGCCGTTATTTCCTCTGGAGTGGGGGTCAGCAAACAAAAACAGACTATGGCGATTGAGATTGAGCCCTTTACTGAAAGTAGTTCGGAGCCAATGGTTATTCCTGAAGGAAGTACAGAAGAGGTCGAGTTGATTGTCGGAAAGGCAGGTAAAACCGTAAAAATCGGTTCGGGGTTACCAGAACCTCTTAGGACAAATCTTATTGAGCTCTTACAATGTTATGCTGATATCTTCGCATGGGAGCCGAAGGATATGCCTGGGGTAAGCCGTAAAATTGCTGAGCATAGTTTGAATGTGGATCCTTCTAAGAAGCCAGTTCGGCAAAAAAGGCGGATCTTTGCACCTGAGCGACAGAAGATTATTGATGAAGAAATTGCAAAGTTGTTAGCGGCCGATTTCATTTATGAGATTGATTACCCTGAATGGATGGCAAATGTAGTTTTGGTGCAGAAGCAAAGCGGGAAGTGGCGGGTTTGCATCGACTACACAGACCTCAACAGAGCTTGCCCTAAAGATTTTTATCCTCTGCCCCATATCGATCAACTCATCGATGCTACTTCGGGGTATGCTTTACTAAGCTTTATGGATGCTTTTTCAGGTTATCATCAAATATCCATGCATAAGGAGGACATCCCGAAGACGGCGTTCATTACTCACCGTTCGGTGTATGCCTATAAGAAGATGACTTTTGGTCTTATAAATGCCGGAGCCACTTATCAAAGAATGATGAACTTCATCTTCAACAGGCAACTGGGAAGGAACATGGAGGTTTACGTCGATGATATGATAGTAAAGAGCATGCAAGTTCATAAACATTTGGACGATCTGGAGGAGTGCTTTCAAACTGTTCGTCATCGTCAATTGAGACTTAATCCATCAAAATGTACTTTTGGCCTCGGTGCGGGAAAGTTTTTGGGTTATTTGGTCAGTCAAAGAGGCATTGAGGCAAATCCGGAGAAGATCCAGGCCATTCTTGATATGAAGACTCCTCATTCGTTCAAAGACGTTCAACGTCTGACTGGTAGGATTGCAGCTTTGAGGAGATTCGTCGCCAAGTCTGCAGAAAGGTGCCTTCCTTTCTTTAGTACGTTGAAGGGGCCGAAAAATGCGAAGACATTCCAATGGACTTCGGAGTGTGAGGATGCTTTCCAAGGCATAAAAGAGTATCTTTCCTCTGCTCCTTTATTAGTAAAGCCCGTTCCAGCCGAAACTTTATATCTGTATCTTGCAGCAAGTTCATTGGCGGTTGGAGCAGTGTTAGTTCGAGAGATCAGTGGCAAACAGCATCCGGTTTATTATGTTAGTCATGTTTTACGCGATGCTGAGACCCGATATCCAAATATTGAGAAATTTGCCTTTGCTCTAATTATTGCCAGCAGAAAGCTACGACAATATTTTCAAGGTCGACTCCTGATCATCTATACAGACCAGCCATTGAAGAAGGTGATGGGAAGACCCGAAGTTTCCGGAAGGTTAGCAGCGTGGACTATGGAGCTGTCCCAGTTTTTCATTGAATATCATCCTCGAACAGCTATCAAGGGTCAAGCCTTGGTTGATTTTATTGTTGAGTGTACGTTCACCGAAGCCGATGTAGAACCGCCAGAACCTGAATCTTCTGATCGAGCAGTAGCGGTCCTTCAACAAGGACAGAGTGCATGGACTCTATATGTGGATGGATCTTCCACTTTGACTATTAGCGGAGCTGGAGTCATCTTAACAAGCCCGGACGGATTTAAAGTTCAACAAGCCATTAGATTCGGGTTTAAAGCAACAAACAACGAAGCTGAGTACGAAGCCGTATTGGCAGGTGTTCGATTGGCTAGGAGTCTAGAGGTTCAGAAAATCATCATTTACAGTGACTCACAGTTGGTCGTCAAGCAGCTGTCCGGAGATTATGAGGCTCGTGGAACTAGAATGATCAAATATTTGGCGGAGTTAAAAGACCGACTTCAGTATTTCGCTTCCTATGAATTTCAAGCCATAGAGCGAAGTGGCAATACTATCGCCGATGCACTGTCTAAATTGGCTGCTACGGATATCGATGTTTTTAATGGATCAGTTTACTTGGAGATTTTACAGCAGCCGAGCGTTTTTCATCAGGCAGTAATGTGTGTCGAGCGATCTAACTGTTGGATGACCCCCTACATCGAGTATCTGGCAGATGGCGTCCTACCCTCGGATCAAATGCTGGCAAAAACGATCAAGTACAAAAGTGCCAATTTTGTCCTCATTGATGGAGATTTATATCGATTGGCCTTTTCGTCCCCTTTGTTGAAATGTCTGGTCCCGTCCGAAGCGGAATATGCTCTTCGGGAAGTTCATGAGGGCATTTGCGGAGATCATATGGCTGCTAAGTCTCTAGCTTACAAAGTACTTCGACAAGGATACTACTGGCCTACGATTTTTAAAGAAGCAACGGAATATGTCAAGAAATGCGAAAAATGTCAACTTAATAGTCCAATCCCACATCAGCCACCTGAAGAGTTATATTCGATTTTATCTCCTATACCCTTCGCTGTCTGGGGGGTAGATATATTGGGTCCGTTGCCTAAAGCTAAAGGACAGGTTAGCTTTGTCATAGTTGCTATTGATTACATGACCAAGTGGGTGGAAGCGAAGCCACTTCGGTTAATAACAGAACAAGAGTGCCTAAAGTTTGTAAAGGAGTCCGTAGTGTTTCGCTTCGGAATTCCCCGAGTTTTGATATCGGACAACGGACGCCAATTTGTGGGATCAAAGTTCGAGGCATTTTTGAAGGAGCTGGGAATTCAGCATAAGAAGACTTCGGTGGCTCATCCTCAGTCAAATGGGCAAGTTGAGGTGACCAATAGGACGTTGTTGAATGGGATCAAGCGCAGGCTAGATGAAGCTAAAGGAAGATGGCCAGAAGAACTACTCAGCGTGTTATGGGCTTACCGGACTACTCCAAGGACCACTACTGGAGATTCCCCTTTTCGACTAGCCTATGGTACTGATGCTTTAGTCCCCGTTGAAATTGGATCTCCTAGTCTTCGGGTAAGCCAGTATAAAGAGATCTACAATGATGAAGGCTTGAAGGCCAATTTGGATCTACTGGATGAGGTCAGAGAGGTTGCCCTACTCAAGTTAGCTGCTTATCAACGAAGAGTAGCTAAACACTATAACAAGGGAGTCAAACTTCGCAGATTCGAGGTTGGAGACTTCGTCCTTAGAGAAGCCGACGCTTCTACGCCTCAAAATACGGGAAAATTAATGCCAAATTGGGAAGGACCGTACGAAGTGATTGAGGTGTTGAAACCAGGTACTTACCGATTGTGATCATTGGATGGTTCCGAGGTCAAAAATACATGGCATGCTGGTAGACTTCGGAAATACTTCCAGTAGAGATCAAGTCAAGTCATCGAAAGTCTGTATATTATTGTTCATTATCAATAAAAAGTCATTTTTTCACTATTGGTCCTGGTCCTATTTGTCCTATGGTCACTATGTTGTAAGGAGGTATGGTAGGACTTGCTGGCCATTCGATGGCAGCCTATTTGTTTGTCTACCCCGAGTGGTAGGCAAAGGATCCTATATTGATTTTATCAGGGTGGTAAATCAATGGTCACTATTGGTCCTGGTCCTATTTGTCCTATGGTCACTATGTTGTAAGGAGGTATGGTAGGACTTGCTGGCCATTCGATGGCAGCCTATTTGTTTGTCTACCCCGAGTGGTAGGCAAAGGATCCTATATTGATTTTATCAGGGTGGTAAATCAATGGTCACTATTGGTCCTGGTCCTATTTGTCCTATGGTCACTATGTTGTAAGGAGGTATGGTAGGACTTGCTGGCCATTCGATGGCAGCCTATTTGTTTGTCTACCCCGAGTGGTAGGCAAAGGATCCTATATTGATTTTATCAGGGTGGTAAATCAATGGTCACAATTGGTCCTTACATCTTGATCCTTACATCTTGGTCCTTACATCTTGATCCTTAAATCTTGGTCCTTATATCTTGATCCTTATGTTTTACTTCGACTGGTAAACAAACAATGATCTTACACTTCGGAACCAATAAGTATGTATTACTTTATTTTGTTTAAGTGTTGAGTTCAGTTCATTCAGATCGGTTAAGTTTTTTCCATAGGATTTAATTCATCTTGTCTCATACATTAATCATTATATGTGTTAACTGGTTCACTATATGAGTCCGTTCCTGTTAATGTTCAATTATCACATATCCATCCTCGGGAAAACTAAATACACCAATTAAGAAACATTAACAATTTTAATAAATAAAATTTCATATATATTTCCAAAAATATAAACGGTTTAAACATAACATAAGTTTGAATATAAATAAGAAAGACATTTAAGCACCGCCTTCACCATCGGAGTTGAGTAAGGCAGGATCCAGTTGGGCAGCAGACAGCTTTGCTTTGCCTCGTTCTCGGCAGTCTTCATAGCCTTCTGCATAAACCTTCATGATGTCCACATCGAGTTCGTCTGAATCCCGGTATTCCTCTTGGATCTGCTTTTTCAATTCTTCAGTTAAAAGTGGGCCTCTTCCTTCTAGATCCTTTATTTTTTGACGAAGCTTGTGACGTTTATGCTTATGTTTTCGCTCTTCATCTTTGGCCTTTGATTGAGCTTCGCTGACTTTTGATTGAGCTTCGCCAAGTTGTATAGCCAGACTTCGGTTGGCTGAAGAAAATTCTTCATTTTTAGTCTTCAGTAGCATATTCTCTTCAACCAAGCCGGTGTTCATTTCAGTTAAGATTTGTTGACTGGCTTCCGAAGCGGCTAAAATATCTCTTGTAGCCCTTAGCTCATCGTCAGAAGTCTTCAAATCCATGTTGGCCCGGTCGAGATCTCGTTGGAGGCCATCGATGGTGTGAAGGGCATTTTCTCTGTCTTCTCTTTCTCGGGCCAAGGTCGATCTCAGCATGTTAAGCTCTTGACGCATGAAATCTTCCTCGGCCTCTCCATTTATGTGCCTTGGACGTAAACGTCCGAAGACAGCATTAGCCTGTATATGAGCAAACATCACTCAAGTCAGTGTTCAGATACCCAATTAAAAAATATATATAAAGAAATGCAGAAACGATCATTTACCTTGGCTATATAACTCATTCCCTCATCGAGTAAATTTCCATCCGTGTGATCGCTAAACCGATGATCGTCCGAATTCCTCACAAAGGCTCCGAAGAGGTCGAAAGGAAAGTTAGCATTAAACTTAGGCCACAGAGTCGGAGACCCTGTGGCTTCGGCGTGATAACTTTGACCTGAAGGACCGGGTTGTTTTGGAGAGGATCTTGGTCTTTCTGGGGAGTGAACTGTTCGATCAACAGGACTAGGTTCAGGATCGGCATATATGATTTCGGGAGTTGAAGATTTACTCGGACTATGTATTTGGACAGGAGCGGCAGATGCCGAACTCGGGTGACTGTCCGGCGTTCTCTTCCTCTTCCTGGATAAGGTTGGGAGGACTTCATCTTGATCTCCATCTTCGTTTATCTGTATTTCTACAGGCGGTACGAAGGGAGGAATGGTGGAAGAGGGAGGTACCCTGAGTTCTTCGGCCGTCAGAGGTGTTATTTTATTCTTTAATTTTTTCATTCGAAGGACGTCTCTTCGATCAGGACGATCTAACAAGCCGCTTCTTCGAGGTACGGATTGGGTTGTTGGTTCATCTGTTGCGGTGGTTTCAGGAGGGGTTGGAATGGGTATTGATCGGGGTTTTCTGACTGCCCTCCTCTTCTGGCGAGGATGAAGATTCTCTTCTGGCACTGGAGCCTCATCAGTTTCCGGTTCGTTAGTTCCGAACTCGTCTGTATGTGTTTCTGGGACTGGTTCGGCTTCGGGAGTATCTTCTACTGCCGTTGTTTCAACAGCTTCTGAAGGCCTTCCAGACAAAAAATCTTCGAGCTCCTTTGTCTCTAAAGAGCTCGGTTTGATCAATGATACTGCATAACCATAACAATTCTGTTAGAATCGATATTATAGAAGCATTTTCAAAAAATTCGTATACCTATAAAATGATCATATACTTACATTTATGGTCATATAACCATGATTGTTTCGAGAGAAGTCCGTATTTCCACTCCTCTTTGGGGAAATTATCAAAAAATTCCATCATTTCAGCTTCCCTTTCTTCGGAAATATCTCCGAAGTCAGCAGAGATCTTCTCGTCAGTAGCCCAATCAGGGAGGGAAGATATTTCAGGACCCTTGACATAGAACCACTTCTCATGCCATCCCCTGTTGCTCGAAGGGGTGTTTACCAGTGAACGCCTCTCGAATTTTTCACCAGATTTTGGGGTTTGTTTGCTGAGGGCTTTAAATCCCTTCTCTCTGGATTGGATTATCTTATAAATGGTAAAGAAGAAATCCAAAGAGGGCTCTACACCTAATTCGTGACAGAATGCCACGAAGGCTAAGATATGAATGTACGAGTTCGGCACCAATTGGGAGAACCCTATCCCCAAGAATCCCAATAAGGTCACTATGAAAACATGCAAAGGAAAACGAACCCCTTTTTCCATCAATGTTACCGGAACGGCCGTCCAACCTTCTGGCCGTTGATACATCTTCTCTCCGGATCGGGGAACCCTAATCGCATGGGTATCCGGAATGTGGTACCTGGATCGTATCTTTTGTAGTTCAGCCTCAGTCATTTTGGAGGCAGTATTGGCATGCGAGAACCGCTCAATGCTCCTGTAGTATTCAGAGGTAGTTTTGAGATTCTTTGGAGGAGGGTTTTTATCAGATTTCTTTCCCTTTGGGTCCGAGTGAGATGACCCTTCGCGAGCACTTACAGAGCTCGGTGGAACGACGGTTAATGGAGTAACAAGTATGGGAGAGCTCGAATCAGGAATCTGAGAGGCCATTGTTGACGGTTTTCAGAAGGAAGAAGGAAATGCAGAGGAGAAGAAAGTTCAGAAGGCGCTCAAATTTCAAATGAACAGGTAAAGTTGTCAAAATTGGTAAAGTTGCCTTTTATACTGGCGGTTACACGTTACCCAAAGGCCGGCTCATTAAATGATAGTCATGATTCATAATTTGAATAGTAAAGGTCCGGTTCCGGGTTCATGTACCTATCAAATTGGGCCTTGCCGGGTTGGGCTTCCTTTTATTCTTCCTTTTATCTCATATACTTTTATTATCTCCTAGCCTAGGCCTTTATTAAAATATCTTGGACCACATATAGTTTTTCATTAAATATTCTGTTTAATAAAAAACTAGGGGGCAATGTTGGGTCATGATATTTCTCTTATTGGGCCGAATGGATTGGGCCTATTTATTCAGTTAGTCCATTGGGTCTTCACTTTTAGGTGTTGTCATTATTGGGCCTAGTTACTTTATATTCTTTGTTAAGTCCTTATAGTATCAGATTAAATCCGTGGGCTGACCCATTAGACATTTTAATATCTATTATCTTTGACTTGTGATGATGAAAAAGCATTATAGTTGACTAAAGTTCCTGCCATACATTAATGTGGATGGGATCATAGTCGGCCGGCGGGATAAAACAGTGATCAAAAGTAGTAGATAAACCCTATGCAGTGGTCATAACCCATCAGGTCAGGAAGGTGTCAGACAGTAGTGGTTGGCACGGTAATTCAGGCAGAGACAGTATATCTTGGTAAGGAAGCTTTCTCCAACAGGTACATTCTCATACCATTCAATATATTCATATTCTCTCACCCATACACACGATCAAGCATTGTTATATCTCTCAATACACTAGACATTATATTCCTCCATTGTTAACCTTGTGAACACATACTAATTCTCACGCCTGAGCTATCCCCCGACGGAACCGCCGTCAAGCTTGTGGTGTTCATCGTGTTTACTGTGCAGGATCAGGACGTCTTACGTGATTGGGACGTGGCAAAAGATCTTGGCGTTAACAGTATCATATTTACAATTATTTAATACATTAAATAAAAATATATAAGCAAGAGCCATGAAACGAAGTACGAACGCTTCATATCCTAGCAAAATTAAACGGAAGTTAATTGCTTTTATTACTTAGTGATTAAGAATTATATATTAATTTAAGGAAAATTTATTGCAATTATTAGTTATTATTAGTTATTGTATTAAATATAATAATGATTGTCTGAGTTAACTCATATTAACTCATTAATTAATTGTCAATAAGATTGTTTGATAAAATAAAATTTCGTATAAAATTTCCTAGTTACCTAATATATATATGTTGCCTGTCTTACGCGATATTCAATTGTTTGGTAACTTCTTTTTTTTTTCGTATAAAATTTTATAAGCTGTCTAAAGCTCTCATATCTTGATCATTATATTTAAGAAATTGATATTTGTACATGACTTTTTGATATTTATACATGAAAAGTGTCGCTATAAATGTATAGCAATAGTAAAAATCGTCGCTATAAGATCTATAGTAGTGTCTGCATTGTAACATTATTTGTTGTATCGAGGTTTAATTTTGTACTTAATAATTAAAATATACCCAACAGTGATTAACAACCACATCCACACTACTTTTTTTTTATCAAATAGTTTAATCGACAGAAATATATTTAAACTGTAAATTATTATATATGATGAAAAAATTACAATACAAAAAATTAAAAGGGTAATTTTTTTCAAACAGAATATGTGAAACTCCAGATTTTATGAATAAAGAATTAATTTTCTTGAAATAATTTTTTTATATTATGGTGTGAATTTGAGATAATGTTATAGTTGTGGATAGTATTTATAAATTTTGCAAAGTATGCAAGTTGTCATATTATATTCGATTGGTCGGGGAATATTTATTTTATCAGAAAATATTCGTATAACGACACAATCATTGGTGGACCCCACAACGGAATTATTGTCGGATTGAGAAAACGACAAAAATATTTTATTGAAAATAACGGCGGAAGTTTTACCGTTGATACTGTTGAACTACTTGATAGTAAAAGTACAGTAATACGCGTTGTTGCATAGTAGCACACAGTATTGATTATTGATATTTATGTGATAAGTCACTCAGTTTTGTTCAATTATTACTACAATAGTTGCTGCATAGTATCTCATATTATTTGATTCAATTATTGTTGATTTAAAAGTTTTGTTTTATTCACGTAATAAAATAGAAACATCTTTTTATATAAAACAGAATACTTTATTAAAGTTGTTCTATAAATAGAATATATTATATTCTATTATGCATAGTATTTTGCATAGTAAAATCTTTTTATATAAAACAGAATACTTTATTAAAGTTATTCTATAAATAGAATATATTATATTTTATTATGCATAGTATTTGCATAGTGCTCGCAAAGTATTTGCATAGTAAAAATCTTTTTATATAAATAGAATATATTATATTTTATTTAAAAGATTTTTCTTTAAATATGGAACGTCAGATTAAAATAAATCAATTTGGACCGTTCATGGATTAGTTACAATGCATTCCATTTTTTATAAATAGAAGCTCATTCTTTCATTATTTTTTTACGAATTCACTGAACTCTAGAGAGAGAGACTATAGAGAGATAGAAGAAAAGTTTTCTGCTACTTCACTACTCTTATATCAAGTATTATTTTACGGTAAGAGATATTATTCTTTTGTATTCAAGAAGAGAACTTCTGTTATTCCATTTTTTTATTGTTCTGTTGGAATAACCTGTATACGCGGGCTACCCTATAGTTGGTGACATTCTTCTATTATTCTGTCTTTATTATTCTGTCGGAATATCCTGTCTGTGCTATACGCCGGACCTGGTTCCATTTTTATTATTCCGTCTTTATTATTCTGTCGGAATATCATGTATGTGCTATACGCCGGACCTGGTTCCATCATTTATTATTCCGTATTTATTATTCTGTTGGAACATCCTGTCGTTGTGAATTTCACCTGACGTGGTTCTGTTATTATTATTCTGTTGGAATAACCGTTTATGCGAAGTACCGCATGCATGATGATATCTTTTGTTATTCCATTCGGTATTATACTCAGTTGATTAAAATTTTGACTTCTATACTCCATGAAATTAGTGGAATATCTTTGATATTTGCGCTTCATCTAGTATCTTTTCATGGAAATATTCTTCTGATCATTCTTGAATTTTATTCTACAAAGAAGTATCATGTTGACAATTTGGACGTTATTGGTTCCTGGAAAAATTAATTCTTGAACTTGTTTAATTGAATTCTTATATCATTGTCATCATCCTCATGTTTATGTTATGTTAAAAGTCATATGTGGCCTGTAGTGCATAGATGGACTTGATATGATTATGACCAGGGATTATTCGGTATAATCATGACTGTAATGTTACAAATAATGTGAAAATTAAAAGTCCTCATTGGCCCGTAGTGCATTGATGGATAGTTTTTGGTATGATTATGACTATGGATTCTCTTCGGCCAAAGAAGCAAAGATGAATTATTTTATGGCATGATCAAGACCGTTGATGAAAACACGATTATCTTTGGCCCGTAGTGCATGGATAATTCGTGGTCGTGATACTAAAGAATATCTTTGACCTGTAGTGCAGGGACGATTTAATGATGTGGATTATTTATTGAGCTGAGTCTCAGCGATAAAAGTGATGAAAAACTTTTTAAATCATAAAAGATAGTAGATTCTATTCTCTACTTGACTCTTTTAATGTATTGTTTGTTTCGCTGCAGTTAAACTTGATGTCTATTGTATTTTATCAGTTTAACATTGTTGGAGGCTAATGATAATTTATTCTGCATTATCTTAGTCATAATATTTCTTATTGGGCTAGTTGAGCTCACCCTTTCTTTCACTGTTCTCTTCAGGAAATGAGAATATAGCTGCGACGAGTCGGGGAACGGAGTGATGGTCCAGATGATAGCATTAGTAGTACTCACTATTTTATGAAATAGTGTGATAATAATTGTAATGAGGACTCCTTTTGAGTTTGTATAATCTCTAGTAGACAGTAATTGTATTCAAACTCACAATTTATGTTTTGTCGTATTGTACACGACAATTGTATTAGTAAGTTGTATTTGAATTATGTACCATGTATCTGGCGACCCAAGATGGGTGATATATACCTAATTTTGGGGCGTCACAGAATAACATAATAATCAGGAAAAATGTCAATTGTAGTAATTAACAACAGATATACTCTTGATGAAAAACAATCATATTCTAAAAATAATAACATAATATGCATATTTGAGATGTTTTTTTAATACAAGTAGAGGAATAACCGGCCGATAACGTCACACCTAAATCTGAACAATCTATTTTGAATGGTTCACGCATCAGAAAAATTCTCACGAACGAACAAAAAAACTTCCACCTGAATAAGGCAAAATCTCCCAATAATAAAATCCTCTCATAAAAGAGAAAAAAATCAATTATATGATGGACAAAACAAGTTCCGTACAAAGAGAAATTATTAATGCACAAGAAAGAGAGATCTAAAGGAGGGTCTATAAAAGAGAACCCTCCCCAAATGTAAGATTGATGGTAGATTTTTTGTCAAAACAGAATAGACAGAAAGAAGAATATTAATTCATTTAGTCTTATTCGAAAATTGTACATCCACACTACTTGAAATCGCAATTACATCATGATTAGTTTGTGATTGTCAACTTTAAAAACTACACAATTAACTTTATTTCAATTGTTACGATTTTATATATGGACTTATTTGTTGTTAATTATATGAACAATTATTGTTATTAATATTTTAGCAATATATATGATTAGGGGGTCAACTTTATAATCTCATAATCTTATTCAATCTCATGTATTGATCTAGATCGCAATTGTAAGTCGGCAAAAAAAATTCACAATACGACACAAGACTCTTTCAATTTCATAAGATGTTTAAAAGCGCACAAATCCGCATCATATACACATACACATACACATATATATATATATGGGATTCCATCCACAGCAACCGGTTGTTGGGAGCAACCCATTTTTGGCCAGCCGCTACAGCCTGTACCGGCCCTTATGTAATTTTTTTTATAAGCCGGTGCAGGCTGTAGCGGCTGGCCAAAAATGGGTTGCTCCCAACAACCGGTTGCTGTGGATGGAATCCCTATATATATATATATATATATATATATATATATATATATATATATATATATATTGATTGTGTGATTCTATCAATCCAATTTTTTATCTTAACTGCTGCTAATTTTGTTTGATTGTGTGGACCTTTTTTATGCGCCTAATGTATATCAAAGCAGTGCGTTTTTTCCTTTTTTATAAGGGAAAGATAACGATTCTGTCAATTAGTCATGCAGGAATACAACCACATGTTACATTATTCCACTATGATACACCAAAGACATTTAAAGACGAATATGGAGGATGTCTCAAAAATTAACAGTGATTTCATTCGTTTAAAATGTCAGAAAACTAAAAAAAACATACACATACACGTCTTATATTTTTTATTTTCATATATTATAATACATAATCTTTACAATTGATATTAGAGTTTTATGATTTTATCTCACCTTTGTTGAACAAATCTCTTTCCTCTTTCTATTGGAAGCTTTCGAACGACTGCTTTTTTCCTCACCAATTCAGATTAGTTCTAGTTATTTGTTTACTTATTAATATATATTGTTAATTCTCTTATAATAAAATTATAATAAATCCAATTATTTTTATGGCCCAAATTTTACCAAATTATTTATTCATCACATATTAATATTTATTAGTCCAAATAAAATGTGACGCCCCCAAAATTAGGTATACATCACCCATCTTGAGTCGCCAGATACATGGTGCAGAATTCAAATACAACTGTCGTGTATAATACGATAAAACATAAACTGTGAGTTTGAATACAAATATTGTCTACTAGAGATTATATAAACTCAAAAGGAGTCCTCATTACAATTATTATCACACTATTCATAGAATAGTGAGGACTACTAATGCACCATCTATGACCATCACTCTATTCCCCGACTAGTCCCAGCTACGTTCTCATTTCCTGAAGAGAACAGTGAAAAAAAGGGTGAGCTCAACTAGCCCAGTAAGAAATATTATGACTAAGATAACGCAAAATAAATTATCGTTAGCCTTCATTAGTGTTAAACTGATACAATATAACAATCATCAAGTTTAACTACAGCGGAACAAGCAATCCATTAGAAGAGTCAAGTAGGGAATACAATCTACTATCTTCTATGATTTAAAAGGTTTTTCATCACTTTTATCGCTGGAACTCAGCTTAATAAATAATCCACATCATCGAATCACCCCTGCACTACGGCCAAAGATATTCTTTAGTATCACGACCACGAATTATTCATGCACTACGGCTAAAGATAATCATGTTTTCATCAACGGTCCTGATTATGCCATAAAATAATTCATCTTTGCACTACGGCCAAAGAGAATCCATAGTCATAATCATACCAAAAACTGTCCATCAATGCACTACGGGCCAATGAGGACTTTTTCCACATTATTTATAACATTACGGTTATGATTATACCGAATAATCCCTAGTCATAATCATACCAAGTCCATCTATGCACTACAGGCCACATATGACTTTCAACATAATATAAACATGAGGATGATGACAATGATATAAGAATTCAATAAAACAAGTTCAAGAATTAATTTATTCAGGAACTAATAACGTCCAAATTGTCAACATGATACTTCTTTGTAGAGTAAAATCCAAGAATGCTCAGAAGAATATTTCCATAAAAAGATACTGGATGAAGCGCAAATATCAAGGATATTCCACTAATTTTATGGAGTATAGAAGTTAAAACTTTAACCAACTGAGTATAATAAAGAATGGAATAACAAAAGAAATCACCATGCATGCGGTACTTCGTATAGACAGGTTATTCCAACAGAATACTAAATAACGAAACCAGGTCAGGCGAAATTCGCACAAACAGGATGTTCCAACAGAATAACAAAGAATGGAATAACAACAGAAATCACCATGCATGCGGTACTTCGGATAGACAGGTTATTCCAACAGCATACTAATAAGGACGGAATCAGGTCCGACGAAATTTGCACAGACATGATATTCCAACAGAATAATAATAAAGACGGAACCAGGTCCGGCGTAAAACGCACAGACATGATATTCCAACAAAATAATAAAGACGGAATTAGGTCCGACGTAAAACGCACAAACAGGATATTCCAACAGAATAGTAAAGATGGAATAATAGAAGAATGTCACCAAGTATAGGGTAGCCCGCGTATACAGGTTATTCTAACAGAATAATAAAGAATGGAATAACATAAGTTTTCTTCATGAATACAAAAGAATAACACACCTTACGAGTACAACAAATAATATTCCCTACCTTAAGAAGAAAAGTACTGGATATATAAGTAGTGAAGTAGCAGAATACTTTATTCTTTCTCTCTATAGTTTATCTCTCTAGAGTTTCAGTGAATTCGTAAAAAAATAATGAAGGAATGAGCTTCTATTTATAGAAAAATAGACTGCATAGTAACTAACTCATGAACGGTCCAGATTGAATTACTTTAATCTGACGGTCCATATTTAAAGCAAAATCTTTTAAATAAAATATAATATATTCTATTTATAATCTAATAAAATGAATAACTTTATAAAAGATTTTACTATGCAAACATTATGCAGGCACTATGCAAATACTATGCATAATAAAATATAATATATTCTAATTATTGTCTAATAAAACAGATAACTTTAAAAAAGTATTTTATTTTATATAAAAAGATTTTACTATGCAACACTATGCATAATAAAATATAATATATTATATTTATAGAATAACTTTATAAAAGTATTCTGTTTTATATAAAAAGATTTTATTATGTAAAATACTATACAGATACTATGCAACACTATGCATAATAGAATATAATATATTCTATTTATAGAATAACTTTATAAAAGTATTTTGTTTTATTACATTAATAATACCAATAAAACAAAACCGGGTGACTTAACACATAAGCATCAATAATCAATACCGTGTGCTACTATGCAACCACGCGTATTACTATACTTTTACTACCGAATAGTTCAACAGTATTAAAGGTAAAACTTTCGCCGTTATTTTCAATAAAATATTTTTATCGTTTTCTCAATCCGACAATAATTCTGTTGTGGAGTCCACCAATGATTGTGCCGTCGTACGAATATTTTTTGATAAAACAAATATTCCCCGACCAATCGAATATAATATGACAACTTGCATACTTTGCAAAATTTATAAATACTATCTACAACTATAACATTATATCAAATTCACACCATAATATTAAAAAAATATTTCGAGAAAATAAAAATCGTTATTCATAAAATCTGGGGTCTCACAAAATAAATAACTAATTTGACCCAATAAAAGACAAAGTCCAATTAAAAACTAGTTTTATCCACCTTTGTGTTTATTTAGAAGTCTTTAGAAATCTTTATAGATGAGATAAAACTTTGGATATGGGTTGATAGTTATAATTCTTCTTCTAAATTCTGTCCAAGTTTATCATTTGATAGAAATCTTTAAAATCTATGACTTTTTGAATACCAAAATACTTTTATAGACATTGTAAAAATCTTAATTCAATACCACCTAACTTTTAAAGACATTAAAAAAATTGTAATTGAATACCACTAAACTTTTATAAACTCTTTAAATGTCTTGATTGAATACAACCAAACTTTTAAAGTCTTTAAAAACCTTTAAAAATCTTAATTGAATACACCCCCCTAAATCTCTCTTCCTTTTTTGAGTAAGACATCAAGTTTGTTCTTTTTGCTTTTGGAAAATCCCAATTCTATCTCTCAATCTCTCGGTTAGATTCCAGTGCTCAGAGTTTGAGGTAACTAACAATATGTATATATAGTATGGATGCTAAATCCAAAATTTGTTGTTGTTAAAATTATGACGCCCCCAAAATAGGTATACATCACCTATTTTGAGTCGCAAAATATATGGTACAGAATACAAATACAACTTAATTATACAACTGTCGTGCAAAGTATGACAAAACATAAGTTATGAGTTTTAATACAAATATTGTCGTCTAGACAATATACAAACTCAAATTCAATATTATTACATTTATTTTCCCACTATTTCACGGAATAGTGAGGACTACTAATGTTATCATCTGGTCCGTCACTCCGTTCCCCGACTAGTCCCTGCTACGTTCTCATTTCCTGAAGAGAACAATGAAAGTAAAAGGGTGAGCTCAACTAGCCCAGTAGGAAATATTATGACTAAGATAATGCAGAATATATTATCGTTAGCCTTCAACAGTGTTAAACTGATATAATATAACAACCATCAAGTTTTACTACAGCGGAACAAGCAATCCATTAAAAGAGTCAAGTGGAAAATAAAATCTACTATCTTTTATGATTTAAAAGGTTTTTCATCACTTTTATCGCTGGGATTCAACTTAATAAATAATTCACATCATCGAATCACCCCTGCACTACGGCCAAGGATATTCTTTAGTATCACGACCACAATTATCCATGCACTACGGGCCAAGAATATTTATGTATTCATTAATGGTCATGATCATGCCAACAACTGTCCATCAATGCACTACGGAATAATGAGGACTTTTACCACATCATTTGTAATATTACGGTCATGATTACACCGAATAATCCCTGGTCATAATCATATCAAGTCCATCTATGCACTACAGGCCACAGATGACTTTCAAAAAAAATATAAACATGAGGATGATGACAATGATATAAGAATTCAATAAAAATAAGTTCAAGAATTAATTTATACAGGAACTAATAATGTCCAAATTGTCAACATGATACTACTTTGTAGAGTAAAATTCAAGAATGCTCCAAAGAATATTTCCATGAAAAGATACTGGATGAAGCGCAAATATCAAGGATATTCCACTAATTTCATGGAGTATAGAAGTCAAAACCTTAACCAACTGAGTATAACAAGGAATGGAATAACAAAAGAAATCGTCAGGCATGCGATAAACCGCACAGGCAGGTTATTCCAACAGAATAATAAATAACGGAATCAGGTCCGGCGTAAAACGTACAGACAGAATATTCCAACAGAATAATAAAGACGGAATCAGGTCCGACGTAAAACGTATAGACAGGATATTCCAACATAATAATAAAGACAGAACTAAGTCCGGCGTAGAATGCACAGACAGGATGTTCCAGCAGAATGATAAATAATGGAACTAGGTTCGGCGTAAACGCACAGACAGGATGTTCCAACAGAATGATAAAGAACGGAATAACAGAAGAATTTCACCAAGTATAGGGTAGCCTGCGTATACAGTTTATTCCAATAGAATAATAAAGAATGGAATAACAGAAGTTCTCTTCATGGATAAGAAAGAAATAATACTCCCTACCTTGGAAAAATTGGATACTGGAATAGTGAGGTAGCAGACTTCTCTTCTTCTTTCTCTCTATAATTTTTCTCTATAATAATCGTTCTAAAGCTTTTGTGAATTGGTGAGAAATGAAGGAAGAATGATCTTTTATTTATAGGAAAATATAGTTTCGATAATTGCACGTTTTGGGGCTCGAAAAATTACAGTACAATACCTCCAACTTTTCTTTCATTTTTAATTTAGTCCTGCAAGTATTATCAAACTTGCACCACCTCCCCTAATAGTAAATAATGTGAATCAATAGTTCAATCATGTGAATCAATAGTATAATTATGTGAAAAATACGAATTACAGTATAGTACCCCCATCTATACCTCCATTTTTAACTTAGTCATGCAAGTATTATCAATCTTGCACCAACTCCCCTATTAGTAAATAATGTGATTCAATAGTACACACATGTGAACAAATAGTTATATAAGTATGTGAATTAGTAGCAATTAATTGCTCATTTATCCGATAAATTACCCGATTTATCAATATAACCCCTAGACATCAATTATCATCGGAATAGATGTCGATTTCCACTAACACTAATAATCCCAACACAATGGAACTATCAAAATTTATTTTTAATCAACACAACTTATTCATCATTAATATTATAACTCACAATATTTAACAACCAGGTCGTTTCCAGGAAAGAGGGGGCTTTCTGATAAGGATTTCTCTTTATTGGCGCGCAATTAGGTGACCAAACCTCTCATTGACAGAACTTCTAGACATTGTCAATATTGCAAATAATAATATGAATAACTTTGTCGTCTCAATTATTGATTTAATAATATAAAATATTATGCAAATGATATTATGACAATAATTGAATCAATAATATGAGAGATATGATGCAGCAATTATTGTAGCAATAATTGAGTATAACAGAGTAACTTCTCACGTAAGCATCAAAATCAATACTTTGTGCTACTATACAACCACACGTATTACTGTACTTTTAACACCGGGTGTTTCAACAGTTAACGGTAAAACTTCCGCCGTTATTTTCATAAAGTATTTTTGTCGTTTTCTCAATCCGACAATAATTCCGTTGTGGGGGTCCACCAATGATTATGTCGTTGTACGAATATTCCCTGTTAAAACTAATATTCCCCGACCAATCGAATATTATATAACAACTTGCGTACTTTGCAAAATTTGTAAATATTTCCCCCAACTATAACATTATATCAAATCCACACCATAATATTTAAAAATATATTTCGAGAAAATTTAATATTTATTCAAAAAGTTGGGGTCTTACAACCTCCCCTTCTTATGAAATTTCTTCCTCGAAATTAGGGTGCGTACCTGGTATGTCGAAGAGGTAAGGATATCTTGATTTCATCTCAGATTCTAACTCCCAGGTCATTTCTTCCACATCGTAGTTTCTCCACAAAACTTTGACTTGAGGTATAACCTTGGACCGTAGAATATGATCCTTTTTATCCAAGATTTTAACATGTAACTCTTCATACGTTAAATCTTCCTCTATCTCGTCTGGTTCTAATTTAATAATGTGGTTTGGGTCTTTCACATATTTATGTAATATAAATATGTGAAAAATGTTATGAACACGAGACATACATGGTGGTTAAGCGAGTCTATACGCCACAGTTCCTACTCGATCGAGGATTAAAAATAGGCCAATGAATCGAGGGTTGAGCTTTTCCTCTCTTTCCAAATCTCGTAACTCCCTTCCATGGAGCAACACGTAATAACGCATGATCTCCAATATCGAATTCCACGTCCTTTCGATGAAGATCAGCATAACTCTTTTGTCGATCTTATGAGATTTTTATACGTTGTCGGATCGTTTGAATCTTTTCCGTAGTCATACGTACCAACTCCGGTCCAAACAACGTTGCTTCACCACCTCATCCCAGCATACTGGAGAACGACACTTTCTTCCATACAACGCCTCAAATGGAGCCATGCCGATACTTGCTTGATAACTGTTGTTGTAGGAAAACTCCATCAATGGTAGGAACTTATCCCAACTTCCCTTGAAGTCAAGGACATGTAGTCTTAATAAATCTTCAAGAGTTTGAATGGTCCTCTCCGACTGTCCATCCGTTTGAGGATGATATGCCGAGCTAAATCGTAAATCCGTGCCTATAGCTTTTTGCAAACTAACCCAAAATCTTGAAGTGAATCTTGGGTCTCGATCAGAAAGTATGGATACTGGCATACCATGCAGTCTTACAATCTCGTTTATATACATACGAGCAAGACGTTCAAGTGTATAAGTTTTTCGTATAGGTAGGAAATGAGCAGAGTTGGTTAATCTATCAACAATGACCCAAATTGCATCTATGCCTTGAGAAACCTTGGGAAGACCAGTAACGAAATCCATGGTAATGTGTTCCCACTTCCATTCTGGAATTTCAAGTGGTTGCAATGGACCTTTTGGTACTTGTTGTTCCGCCTTGACTCGTTGACAAGTTAAACACCTTGAGATAAATTCTACTATCTCTCTCTTCATATTGCTCCACCAAAATGTTTGTCGAAGATCACGATACATTTTGGTACTCCCAGGATGGATTGCAAACGGTGTATTGTGCGCCTCCATCATGATTTTATACTTTAAATCAGGGTTGTTAGGAACACAAAGTCTGGAGTTGACTCGAAGTATTCCTTCTTCATCGATTCTTGCTTCCGGCATAGCACCTTCTTGTACTTTCTTCCTCATACGCATCAGCTCCAGGTCTGTAACTTGAACAACTTTAACTTTATCGATTAAAGTCGGTTCTACTCGTATATTCGTCATCATCACATGGGTCCCTAGATTCTTTATCTCTAACTCCATCCTTTGCAAGTCATACAAAATGGGCCTTTGCGTTAACAATATTACACTCGTACCCGCATATGATCTTCTACTCAGTGCATCAGTTACTACGTTCGCTTTTCCAGGATGGTATTGAATAGTATGATCATAATCTTTCAACAGTTCGAGCCAACGTCGTTGTCGCATGTTGAGTTCCTTTTGAGTGAAGAAATATTTGAGGCTTTTATGATCCGTATAGATCTCCACTTTCTCCCCATACAAGTGATGCCTCCAAATTTTAAGCCCAAAAACGACAGCTGCCAACTCTAGATCATGAGTAGGATAATTCCTCTCATATTCTTTGAGTTGCCGTGAGGCATAGGCTATGACTTTCCCATGTTGCATGAGAACACATCCTAACCCTTTGCCTGAAGCATCACTGTAGATGACAAATCCCTCCGAGCCAGATGGTATTGTCAGAACAGGTGCTGAAATGAGTCTCCTCTTAAGTTCTTGAAAACTTTTCTCACATTCCACGTTCCAACCGAATTTTGTATCTTTTCGAGTCAGTTGAGTTAATGGAGTAGCGATTTGAGAAAACCCTTCTATGAATCTCCGATAATAACCAGGTAAGCCGAGAAAGCTACGTACTTTGGTCACTGATTTAGGTTGCTCCCAGCTTTGAATTGCTTCAATTTTTGTCGGATCAATAGATATCCCATGATTTGATATCATGTGCCCAAGGAATGCAACTTTCTTAAGCTAGAACTCGCATTTCTTCAACTTGGCATATAGCTTGTTTTCACGAAGCTTTTGGAGTATCAGCCTCAAGTGTTGTTCATGATCTTCACAGATTTTGGAATATATGAGGATTTCATCAATAAAGACGACCACAAAATGATCCAAATATTCCTTGAATATTCGGTTCATCATATCCATGAAGGCAGCAAGAGCATTAGTCAATCCAAAGGACATGACTAGAAATTCATAATGCCCGTACCGAGTTCTGAAAGCCGTCTTTGGAATGTCATCGGTTCTAATCTTCAATTGATGATATCTTGAACGAAGATTAATCTTTGAAAAGAATTTGGCTCCTTGCAACTGGTCAAACAGGTCATCAATACGTGGCAATGGGTACCTATTTTTTATGGTGACATGATTCAACTCCCGATAATCAATACAAAGTCGCATACTCCCATCTTTTTTCTTCACGAATAGAACAGGAGCACCCCAAGGAGATGTACTAGGTCGAATGAAACCAATGTCTAACAATTCCTGCAATTGGGTCGTTAACTCCTGAAGTTCAATAGGAGCCATTCGATATGGGGCTTTGGAAATAGGTTTTGTACCGGGTTTAAGGTCGATACAAAAATCAATTTCACGCTCTGGGGGTAGGCCAGAAAGTTCTTCGGGGAATAAGTCATGAAATTTATTAACAACGGAAATATCATTCAAAACTGACGTATTTTTGTTTAGATCCGTGACATGAGCTAAGAAAGCTTGACATCCGTTTTTCAATAAACGAATAGCTTTATGGCTTGAAATGACATTGTTTGATTTTAATGGTTTAGTTGTTTGAATTCGCATAATAGGTTGGTTAGGAATATGAAAACTAACAACCTTACGAAAACAATCAATTTTTGCATGATGAGTAGTTAACCAATCAATCCCTAAAATTACGTCAAATGTAAGTATTTTCAATGAATTAAGATCGACAGGTAATGTGAGGGTACCAATTTGAACCAAACAAGACTTATAAACAGTGGATGTAATGAAGGTTTCTCCCAACGGAGTTTCAACAGATAAGTCAAAGTCTAATTTCTCCGGAGTCAAATTTAATCGTTGAGCACAAGTAGTAGAAATAAAAGAATGGGTAGAACCGGTATCAAATAAGGTACAGACTTCGCTAGAGTTTATGATAAGCTTACCCGTGATGACGTCGTTCGGGTTCCTTGCTTTTTGGGAGGTCACAACAAATGCTCTCCCTTGCACCACCGGCTTTGACTTTTCTGGGACGGCCTTTGGTGCCTCCATCCTAGCTAAACTTGTCTTCGGTGAACGAAAAAATCGGGCTAGGTGACCTTCTCTTCCATAATTATAACACGCTTTGGATGGCATCGCGCAGTTTGGACTGATATGTCCCTCCCCTCCGTATTTGAAGCATATGATAGGTGGTCGTTCTCCTTCCTTAACCAAGGTTGCTGGTGCTGACGTCTTTCCATCATTATTGAATCTCCTTTTCTTGAAATATCCATTTTTACTGTCTTGGCCATGATTACCACCGAAGTGGTTACCATTTCTGACATGTTGATACCCTCCAAGTTTGTTGTCACCGCTTCGATGACTGATACCACTGGTATTTTTATGCTGCCGGCTGCTTTCTCTTGGTTGCGTTGACTCGTTATCGCGCTCCAATAACTGAGCCCTATTACAACATCTGAGTACAAACAAAGTTTATGAGAAATAAGATATTAACGTATCTCCGATTTCAAATCTCTTAAAAACATTCGTGTCATTCGCTCCTCATTATCGACCAAATGGGATGCAAACCGGGATAACTCCGCAAATTTAGCCTCGTATTACGACACAGTCATATTTTTTTGTTCCAACTTGATAAACTCCACCTCTTTCATGTGACGAATACTTTCGGGAAAGTACTTGTCGTTGAATAACTCTTGGAACTTCTCCCAAGACATCTTGAGTACGTCAGGCTGGGTACATTTTACAGATTCCCACCAGTAATCTGCCTCTTCACGCAACATGAAGGTGGCGAAGGGAACCTTTTGCTCCTCGGAGCATCCCAAGACATCAAATATCTTTGTGATCTGCTTTATCCACACTTTCGCCTTAAGTGGTTTTGCGTCTCCAATAAACTCGGGTGGTCCCAGCTCCTTGAACTGTTTAGCGGTGACCGTTCGAGAGTTTTCAGTGTTTCCACCTGTATTTTGAATAGGAGCCGCTCTCGCCTGATGTTGCATGAATTGCATAAAGCCTCTGAACATTCCATCGTTCATCATTTGGTCAGTGTTATTGTTTGCATAAGGATTGTCGCCTTCCTGATGCACATTATTCTGATTGTTGATCTGTAGAGACTCAACGATCTCTTGTGCCCCATTGCTATTCTCAATATTCTCGGATGCCATTTTCAAATACTGCCACAAAACAAGGGTTAATTGACATACAACATATTATCTCTATACTCTGACCAACCAATTAAATACCAAAATAATTAGGTAGGTCATACTAGCGAAGGAATTCCCCGTCTCTCCCCTCCTAGTTCTAGTCTCACATCTTAGCCAGGGATCATATCCCTAAGCTTTGATACCAACTGTGACGCCCCCAAAATAGGTATACATCACCTATTCTGAGTCGCCAAATACATGGTACAGAATACAAATACAACTTAAATATACAACTGTCGTGCAAAGTACGACAAAACATAAGCTGTGAGTTTTAATACAAATATTGTCGTCTAGATAATATAAAAACTCAAATTCAATATTATTACATTTATTTTACCACTATTTCACGGAATAGTGAGGACTACTAATGCTATCATCTGGTCCGTCATTTCGTTTCTCGACTAGTCCCTGCTACGTTCTCATTTCCTGAAGAGAACAATGAAAGTAAAAGGGTGAGCTCAACTAGCCCAGTAGGAAATATTATGACTAAGATAATGCAGAATATATTATCGTTAGCCTTCAACAGTGTTAAACTGATATAATATAACAACCATCAAGTTTTACTGCAGCGGAACAAGCAATCCATTAAAAGAGTCAAGTAGAGAATAAAATCTACTATCTTTTATGATTTAAAAGGTATTTTATCACTTTTATCGCTGAGACTCAACTTAATAAATAATCCACATCATCGAATCACCTCTGCACTACGACCAAGGATATTCTTTAGTATCACGACCACAATTATCCATGCACTACGGGCCAAGAATATTTGTGTATTCATTAACGGTCATGATCATGCCAACAACTGTCCATCAATGCACTACGGGCCAATAAAGACTTTTACCACATCATTTGTAATATTATGGTCATAATTACACCGAATAATCCCTGGTCATAATCATACCAAGTCCATCTATGCACTACAGGCCACAGATGACTTTCAAAAAAATATAAACATGTGGATGATGACAATGATATAAGAATCCAATAAAACAAGTTCAAGAATTAATTTATACAGGAACTAATAATGTCCAAATTGTCAACATGATACTGCTTTGTAGAGTAAAATTCAAAATTGCTCCAAAGAATATTTCCATGAAAAGATACTGGATGAAGCGCAAATATCAAGGATATTCCACTAATTTCATGGAATATAGAAGTCAAAACCTTAACCAACTGAGTATAACAAGGAATGGAATAACAAAAGAAATCGCCAGGCATGCGATAAACCGCACAGGCAGGTTATTCCAACAGAATAATAAATAACGGAATCAGGTCCAGCGTAAAACGTACAGACAGAATATTCCAACAGAATAATAAAGACGGAATCAGGTCCGGCGTAAAACGCATAGACAGGATATTTCAACATAATAATAAAGACAGAACTAGGTCCGGCGTAGAACGCACAGACAAGATGTTCCAGTAGAATGATAAATAATGGAACTAGGTTCGGCGTAAACGCACAGACAGGATGTTCCAACAGAATGATAAAGAACGGAATAACAGAAGAATTTCACCAAGTATAGGGTAGCCTGCGTATACAGTTTATTCCAATTGAATAATAAAGAATGGAATAACAGAAGTTCTCTTCATGGATAAGAAAGAAATAATACTCCCTACCTTGGAAAAATTGGATACTGGAATAGTGAGGTAGCAAACTTCTCTTCTTCTTTCTCTCTATAATAATCGTTCTAAAGCTTTTGTGAATTGGTGAGAAATGAAGGAAGAATGATCTTCTATTTATAGGAAAATATAGTTTCGATAATTGCACGTTTTGGGGCTCGAAAAATTACAGTACAATACCTCCAACTTTTCTTTCATTTTAATTTAGTCCTGCAAGTATTATCAAACTTGCACCACCTCCCCTAATAGTAAATAATGTGAATCAATAGTTCAATCATGTGAATCAATAGTATAATCATGTGAAAAATATAAATTACAGTATAGTACCCCCATCTATACCTCCATTTTTAACTTAGTCATGCAAGTATTATCAATCTTGCACCAACTCCCCTATTAGTAAATAATGTGATTCAATAGTACACACATGTGAACAAATAGTTATATAAGTATGTGAATTAGTAGCAATTAATTGCTCATTTATCCGATAAATTACCCGATTTATCAGTATAACCCCTAGACATCAATTATCATCGGAATAGATGTCGATTTCCACTAACACTAATAATCCCAACACAATGGAACTATCAAAATTTATTTTTAATCAACACAACTTATTCATCATTAATATTATAACTCACAATGTTTAACAACCAGGTCGTTTCCAGGAAAGAGGGGGCTTTCCGATAAGGATTTCTCTTTATTGGCGCGCAATTAGGTGACCAAATCTCTCATTGACAGAACTTCTAGACCTTGTCAATATTGCAAATAATAATATGAATAACTTTGTCGTCTCAATTATTGATTTAATAATATAAAATATTATGCAAATGATATTGTGACAATAATTGAATCAATAATATGAGAGATATGATGCAGCAATTATTGTAGCAATAATTGAGTATAACAGAGTGACTTCTCACGTAGGCATCAATAATCAATACTTTGTGCTACTATACAACCACGCGTATTACTGTACTTTTAACACCGGGTGTTTCAACAGTTAACGGTAAAACTTCCGCCGTTATTTTCATAAAGTATTTTTGTCGTTTTCTCAATCCGATAATAATTCCGTTGTGGGGGTCCACCAATGATTATGCCGTTGTACGAATATTCCCTGTTAAAACTAATATTCCCCGACCAATTCGAATATTATATAACAACTTGCGTACTTTGTAAAATTTATAAATATTACCCACAACTATAACATTATATCAAATCCACCCCATAATATTCAAAAATATATTTTGAGAAAATTTAATATTTATTCAAAAAGTTGGGGTCTTACAAAAATTCTTTTCTCCTCCAGAATTCGTACATGCATTCACACACATGGATGCATAAATTTATTATGAGAGTACTATTATGTATGATAAATATTCACGAGATCTTTAATTTTGGGAATTCGGGGTTTTATTTTTATAATATCTTCAATTATTAGTTAAAGAGAGAGATTCTCTTTCTCTCGCGATCTCTTCAAGTAGGGATTACTGGAATTGCGTTTTAGTACCTGAGATCTTAATCATTTGTTTTATTTTCGACTCAACTTTAAATGTCTTAAGATTATTGTGGGAAGACTGAAGAGAAGCATTATGAATGGAAGCCTTTCATTTCGGTTATTTACCGAATAACCGAGTTATAAATTCTGTATTTCGGTTAGTAACTAATAATGTGATAATTTTGGTTTTCGGTTATATCCGAATAGCTAATTCGGTTCGGTTAAAATCGAACTGTTCACTCCGACTGTCATCTCTCCCCCTACCCTTCACCCCCAAAAAATTAATATTTAGTCTTTGAAAATTAATATCCATAGTTTCTGATCGAGACCCAAGAATTACTTCACGATTTTGGGTTAGTTTGCAAAAAGCTATGGGCACAGACTTACGATTTAGCTCGGCATATCATCCTCAGACGGACGGACAATCGGAGAGAACTATTCAAACTCTTGAAGATCTATTAAGACTCTGTGTCCTTGATTTCAAGGGCAGTTGGGATAAGTTTTTACCATTGGTGGAGTTTTCCTACAACAACAGTTATCAAACAAGTATTGGCGTGGCTCTATTCGAAGCGTTGTATGGAAGAAAGTGTCGTTCTCCAGTATGCTGGGATGAGGTGGGTGAAGCAACGTTGTTAGGACCGGAGTTGGTACGTATGACTACGGAAAAGATTCAAACGATCCGACAACGTATAAAAACCTCACAAAGTCGACAAAAAAGTTATGTTGATCTTCATCGAAAGGACGTGGAATTCAATATAGGAGATTATGTGTTGTTACGTGTTACTCCATGGAAAGGAGTTACAAGATTTGGAAAGAGAGGAAAACTCAATCCTTGATTTATCGGTCCATTTTTAATCCTCGATCGAATAGGAATTGTGGCCTATAGACTCGCTCTACCGCCAAGTATGTCTCGTGTTCATAACGTTTTTCACATATCCATGTTACGTAAATATGTGAAAGACCCAAACCACATTATTAAGTTAGAACCGGACGAAATAGCGGAAGATTTGACGTATGAAGAGATTCCTGTTCAAATCTTGGATAAGAAGGAACATATTCTACACTCCAAGGTTATACCTCAAGTCAAAGTTTTGTGGAGAAACCACGATGTTGAGGAAATGACTTGGGAGTTAGAATCTGAAATGAAATCAAGGTATCCTTACCTCTTCGACATACCAGGTACGTACCCTAATTTCGAGGGCGAAATTTCATAAGAAGGGGAGGTTGTAAGACCCCAGTTTTTATAAATAAAGATGAATTTTCATAATTATTATTTTTGAATATTATGGAATAAATTTGATAAAATATATAGTTGTGGGTAATATTTATAAATTTTGCAAAGTACGCAAGTTGTTATAAAATATTCGTTTGGTCGGGGAATATTCTTTTTGTCGGGGAATATTCGTACGACGGCATAATTATTGGTGGACCCCACAACGGAAGTATTATTGTAGTTAGAAAACGACAAAATTATCTTTCTATGAAATAACGGCGGAGGTGTTACCGTTAAAACTGTTGAACTACTCGGTAGTAAAAGTACAGTAATACGCGTTGTTGCATAGTAGCACACGGTATTGATTATTGATGCTTACGTGAGAAGTCACTCAGCTATACTCAATTATTGCTACAGTAATTGTTGCATCATATCTCTTATATTATTGATTCAATTATTGTCACAGTATCATCTGTATAATATGTTATATTATCTAAACAATAATTGAGACGACAAGTTATAAATGATTAATAATTGTTGAAAGATTAAATATGTGTTGATTAAAAAAATAATAAAATAATTTCTGGTAATTTTTATTCAATCCTTGATGTATATAAAGAGTCTATTATTAGACGTTTGTGGTAAGTTTAATTATTTATGGGGGGCCATATGTAGGTGTGCTCAAAAAATTCGGTTTTTCGGTTTTTTTACCGAACTGGTTGAAACCGGTACCGGCGGTACAGGTTTTTTTCGGTACCGGTTTTTTCGGTTTTTTTATATTTTTCGGTACCGGTAGCGGTAATAGAAATTTTGAATTCGGTAAAACCGAAAAACCGAAAAAAAAACCGAATGTCTCTAATTTTGTAATATTGCTCAGAACATAACTGCTATCCTCCATTCCTCCATGTCCAAGGCCTGATCTAATCCTGGGCGTTAAACCGCATGCAGATGGATCAACTATTACATTCCTTTTACAGGACAAACAAGTGGAACCTTCAACTTCAAGTCCTGAAAGTGGCTTGGCTGTGGATTTTGAACTTTTATTTGTCATCCAAATAATATTTAAAATAAAGTCAAGTGTTAAATAACTTTTTACTCTAACAGACAAGCTATAGGCAATAAATAAGCTTATACACTAGCTAGCTACTACATATCATGTGCTTCTTCATGGCTTGTGAATTATTTATTTAAATTTAGATAATGTCATCATTAATATTTTAAAATATTAATTGTTATTTCAGAAATTAATATAAATTCAAGTCACAATTTAGACGGTAAAATTTAGCAAATTAATTAGTATTAAAATTTAATGAGATTTTTTTATAAGACGGAAAGAAGAGTATAAATGAATGCAACTATGCAAGTAAGATGTTGGTATCCACAATTTTTTTGGATATTGGATATTGGTGAATTACTAGCACACAGAACAGTAGCTTGAGTCTTGACTAGCTTAAATATTGTAGATGATTTTTTAGTTTTAAATTTTTTTTGTTAATATATTAAAAAAAATTATTTAATTATTATTATTTATTAATAATTATAAATATTATCATGCATGCGGTATAACCGAAAACCGAACCGAAAAAACCGGTACCGCTTTTGTACCGAACCGATACCGAAACCGGTAATTCGGTACCGGTTCCGGTTCTTGTTTTTGCGGTTATTACGGTTCGGTACCGGTTCGGTTTTTTCGGTACCGGTTCGGTTTTTTACCGATGAGCACCCCTAGCCATATGTCATCATCTAAGAGTCTTTTTCATAAATAGTAATTACATTCGTAAATAGTAATTACCTTCGTAAATAGTAATTACCTTCGTAAATAGTAATTACCTTCGTCAGTAGTATTTACCTTCGTCAATAGTAATTACCTTCGTCAATAATAATTACCTTCGTAAATAGTAATTACCTTTACTAGACGTCGAACCACTTGCCGTTTCACATTACAGGCGTCGAACCACTTTTCTTTTCACATTACAGACGTCAAACCACTTTTCTTTTCAGATCACCAGTCGTCAAGCCACTTACCTTTTCACATGGCAAGTGCTAAGCTAGAAATCTTCTATAAATAGAGGCATAGGGCTTCATTATTTTTCACGAATTCGCTCAAGCTATAGAGAGAGAAAGTATAGAGAGAATAAGAGAGAAAGAAGAAGAGTATTCGGTTACTACACTACTGCAGTATTCAATCTCCTAAATAAAGTAAGGGGTGTTATTCTTTCTTCTTGAAGAGAACTTATGTTATTTCATTCTTTGTTATTCTGTTGGAATAACCTGTAAAAGTGGCATACCCTATACATGACCTGTATACGCGGTGTACCCTATACTTGGTGAAATCCTTATGTTATTCCATTTCTTATTATTCTATCGGAATAACCTGTATACTCGGTTTACCCTATACTTGGTGACATTCTTCTATTATTCTGTTGGAATATCCTGTCTGTGTGTTTTACACCGGACCTGGTTCCATTCCTTATTATTCTGTTGGAATATCCTATCTGTGTGTTTTACACCGGATCTGGTTCCGTCTTTATTATTATTCTGTTGGAATATCCTATCTGTGTGTTTTACACCGGATCTGGTTCCGTCTTTATTATTCTATTGGAACATCCTGTCGGTGTGAATTTCACCTGACCTGGTTCTGTTATTTATTATTCTGTTGGAATAACCTGCATGTGCGGTCTATCGCATGCATGGTGATTTCTTTTGTTATTTCATTCTTTATTATACTCAGTTGGTTAAAACTTTAACTTCTATACTCCATGAAATTAGTAGAATATCCTTGATATTTGCACTTCATCCAGTATCCTTTCATGAAAATTTTCTTCTGATCATTCTTGAATTTTACACCACAAAACAGTATCGTGTTGACAATTTGGACGTTAATAATTCCTGGATAAAATAATTCTTAAACTTGTTTTATTGAATTCTTATATCATTGTCATCATCCTCTTATTTATATTTTTGAAAGTCATCTGTGGCCTGTAGAGCATGGATGGACTTGGTATGATTATGACCAGAGATTTTTCGGTGTAATCATGACCGTAATGTTACAAATGATGTACAAATTAAAAATCCTCATTAGCCCGTAGTGCATTGATGGACAGTTGTTGGCATGATCATGACCACTAATGAATACACAAATATTCTTGGTCGTAGTGCATGAATAATTGTGGTCGTGATACTAAAGAATATCCTTGGCCGTAGTGCGGGGGTGATTCGATGATGTGGAATATTTATTAAGCTGAGTCTCAGCTATAACGATGATGAAAAACCTTTTAAATCATAAAAGATAGTAGTTTTTAATTTCTACTTGACTCTTTTAATGGATTGTTGGTTCCGCTGCAGTTAAACTTAATGGTTATTGTATTTTATCAGTTTAACACTGTTGAAGGCTAATGATAATTTATTCTGCATTATCTTTGTCATAATATTTCTTACTGGGCTAGTTGAGCTCACCCTTTCTTTCAATGTTCTCTTCAGGAAATGAGAATATAGCTGGGACGAGTCGGGGAACGGAGTGATGGACCAGAAAATAGTATTAGTAGTCCTCACTATTCTGTTAAATAGTGTGACAATAATTGTATTGAGGACTCCTTTTGAGTTTGTATGATCTCTAGTAGACAAAAATTGTATTCAAACTCACAGTTATGTTTTGTCGTATTGTGCACGACAGTTGTATTAATAAGTTGTATTTGAATTCTGTACCATGTATCTGGCGACTCAAGATGGGTGATGTATACCTAATTTTGGGGGCGTCACAAATTTAGTATCCTCCTATATAAATTCTTACCTTAATTAACACTTGTATTCGTGACACATATAAATAAATATTTATATAAAAGTTGTAGAATATAAAAAAAATACTACAGACACAAATTATTTTATAAACATTTTACAAACTGCTGATGTGGCATACTCCACCTCAACATATTGATTAATAAATTATTTTAATGTAGTCTTCGGCCCCACACAATATACGAATATGTCACATAACAATTTGTAAAATATTTATAAAATATAATGAGGGAATGGTGACAAGTGGGAGAGAGAAAAGAAAGGAGTAATTTTTTTTAACTGCCGATTCTTTTTTTATTTTTTATATGCATGTAGAGTAAATAATAAGATTTTCACGATATTTTGATACGTAAAAAATGTAATTTCACAAGTTTGTTTTTTACACGAACAATAAACAAAATAAACTTTCACGTGATAGATTATCTTATGTAATTAACATTTTTATTTTGTAAAAATATTAATTTCATACACTATTTGATTAATATTTTTATTCCCTCACAAAAAGATTGTGTTAATTAATTAAGTTGAGCAATATAATTTTGTATAAATATATTTATTACACATAATTATGAGAGAATTGTATAAATATATTTGTTATTGTAAGATAATCCTTGTTGGTGTCTCTTTTGGACAAAGAAAATTCATAATTCCCTTAAACAGTAGTAATCCCTCTCTCTAAATTATATAATTATTATTGATTTTTAAATTTTAATTTAGCATATCAAAAATTATAAAATAATAAAATTTAGAATGAAAATTATTTTTTAAATAGTTTATAATATTTGTCATTTTTTTAAAATATTATAAATTAATTTTAAAAAATTACTAATAATGATACCGTAGTAAACTAATTGACTTCTAATCAAACACACCCTTGTCCTAATAGGCTAATACCGAACACCCAAATCTCCGGCCTCTCGCCGGTCACTAACTCTGTATCTCCGTCACGCTCCCTCTCTGTATCCCTCATATCACAATCAATTAATCATTCAATCAATGATGCCCCATCCTTAAGCAATGAACCAGAGACCAAAATCTAAATCATCCAACTCCATATCATCACTCGATGCCAAACCCCTCACCACCGCAAAAATGCTTCGAAAATCCTTTCTCAAACCAACCCTTTTGCTTACCCTATTGTTTCTTTTAGCCCTCTACGCCTTTTTCACCGCCAACCCATCAAAGCCCCAATCCCCCATTACGCCCCTTTTCGAATCCCAACAAGAATTCCTCCAAGTTTTTCCTCATAAACAAGCACAGACAAAAACCATTGTTAATGTCTACATGTACGATCTTCCCAGAAAATTCACCTACGGTGTTATAGAGAGCTACGCAAAGGCCCGAAACGGCGACCTTTCGAAACTCAAGTACCCGGGTAATCAGCACCCAGCTGAGTGGTACCTTTTTGATGATTTGTCTCGGCCGGACAAGGGAAACTCGCCGGTGACACGGGTCATGGATCCGAAGGAGGCGGACTTGTTCTATGTGCCGTTCTTTTCGTCGTTGAGCTTGGTGGTGAATCCGATTCGGCCACCGGGGACTGTGGGGCCGAATGTGGGTTATAGTGACGAGGAGATGCAGGAGGGGTTGATTGAGTGGTTGGAGAAACAGGGGTACTGGAAGAAGAACAATGGGTGGGATCATGTTTTTATATGTCAGGATCCTAATGCATTGTATAAGGTGATTGATAAGGTGAAGAATGGGGTGTTGTTGGTTTCGGATTTTGGGAGGTTGGGGCGGGATCAGGCTTCGTTAGTTAAGGATGTGATACTGCCTTATTCCCATAGGATTAATACGTTTAAGGGGGATGTAGGTGTGGAGAACCGAAAATCATTGTTGTTCTTTATGGGGAATCGGTACCGAAAGGAGGCAAGTGTTTCCACTTACTATGCATTGTTCTTATGTGTTGTTTTTGCTTTAGAATGCTAAATGTGTATTGAACTGTTAGTTGTTTTTAGTACTGATCAGTTCTAGGAAGAAAGTATCTCTTTAGTTGTGTCAGAGCTATGACTTGTAGTGATGTTTGCTATAATCTTTGTTGTTTTAAGTTCACTAATAAATTAGGGAAGAAATTAAGTCTATAAGCTAGTCAAGTATCAGATAGTTTTAGTAGCATGGTTTAGAAATTTCAATATAGGATAGCAATTCGGTTTCTTTATGCATTCTGTTTGTATGGTGAGTAGATTGGTCTTACCTTATCTTTTTCGAGTCTGTATAACACTGTTTTGGCCAGCAGAATTACAATTATCACTTATCTTTTTATTTTCATTTTTTATGTTATCAGACTATTAACACAATATGCAATTCTGCATGCTCTCTCTCTCTCCCCCTCTCTTTCTGTGTATGTGTGCGCTGCACGTGTCTGTCTGCCTGTCCGTGGGGCATGTGTGATGAGCAAGCACAGTGTAAACTGATCCTATTAGTAATTGTAGGGTGGAAAAATCCGGGACTTGCTTTTTCAATTACTTGAGAAGGAAAAAGATGTTTTCATTAAACATGGTGCACAATCCAGAGAGAGTCGTCGTATGGCTTCTCAAGGGATGCATACGTCAAAGTTCTGTTTACATCCGGCTGGTGATACTCCATCAGCCTGTCGACTCTTTGATGCTATTGTGAGTTTGTGTGTCCCAGTTATAATTAGTGATTATATTGAGTTGCCTTTTGAGGACGTCATAGACTACAGAAAAGCTGCACTTTTTGTGGACACAAACTCAGCCATAAAGCCAGGGTACTTGGTGAAGTTGCTCAGGGGAATAAGCGCAGAGAGGATTTTGGAATACCAACAGGAAATGAAAAAGGTACTTATTATCTTGAATTCCCCTTTTGTGTATCAGATTTTTGTGTATACATTGAAATGTCTATGTAAGAAGAGCAACACAAAGCATTTTTTTTCTTCATTTGGAATCCCTGTGGCTGTAGAGAGTGAGGCGTAAAATAAATTTAGATATATGGAGCTGACAGTGCATCTCATTCTCCTTGATATCAGAGTGAAGAGGATCCGGGCTTGGGTTTGTAGAGGAATTCCAATTTATTTGCTTGTTTACTGTTTGGTTTTTTCAACTAAGCTTAATAACTCCTTATTCTGAAATCTGAACCTTTACTTTTGAGCCACTCAATTTATCAATTGACAACCTTGACTTGGTATAAAAGCATGATTTCAAATGTATGTGATGGGATATCCTGAATCGTAAAGTGAGTCCTTATGATGTTAAGATTGTCCGAGTCTTAGACAAACCTTATATGAGTAGCCACTACTCGTAGCTTATGTTATCTCACAAGCATGATTCAAAATAGTGTCTGATACCTAGACATATTGGCAGAAGTTATGGAGGCTAAAAGAACAAGTTTGATACCTGAGTTATTAAATTAGAGAATGACATTGACATTGTATCACCAAGTTACACCCAAAATCTCTGATGTGTTGGGTGAGATGGAACTGTTTTGGAAGGTATGGTGGCCAATCAATTGCAAAACACAATGATATGTCCTCAGTTCACCTTAATCTTAATATGGCTAATTTATTGATATTATGCATAAATGACTGTACTACAGTTGATTTTAAACCAAAATTTAATGTCATAGTGAAAAGTCCCATCCATGCATGCTTTAGTATTTAAGATTTTCAAGTTTTTTGTCTGCTTACTTCTTATATTTGTTCACAACTAATTAGATTTTTTAGATAATCTCAGATTGTTGTACATGACAGTGCCATGCTCATTAGCTTACCGATTGACTTATCTGAATAATGCAAAATGTATTTTTTGTTCAAGGGTGTCAAAGAGTGAGAGTTGGTTTTTTTAGATTATATTTATCACTTTTGCATCAAATTTGAGTATTGTTGATTTCAGCATAGTCTCAGTGTAAGCCGTAAGATAATGATAGTTGAATGAGATCAATTTGCTCAAGTTTAATTTTTGTGATCCAGGTGCAGCATTACTTTGAGTACGAGGATCCAGATGGAACAGTGAATGAGATCTGGCGCCAAGTCTCCTTAAAACTCCCACTTATTAAGCTGATGATAAATCGTGACAAACGTCTTGTGAAGAGGGAATTGACTGAACCAGACTGCTCGTGTCTCTGTTCAAACCAGTCAGGGACCTACGCCACATTATTATGATGCTGCTTCTGCGAATTTTTTTATATATAATGGAATGCTCAAAATTTGCTCAAATCCCAGCAGGAATGGTGAAGTCCTTATTCATCAGCACAAACTAGTATTTTTTTGGCCGAGAGGGGTTGATCGATGGAATCAATTGCTAAAGTACTTAAGCTGGGGATTCGCCCGTCCAATTGTGTCATCTGCAGTCATTCTTTAGAAGCTGCAAACGTGGGGTATTAATTTAAGCTCACACAATAAGGGTCTATACTAATACTAATGATATACTCCCTCCCATTTCTAAGTTAGATATATATTCCTATTTTTAAAATGTAAAGTGACAGAAAGGTGTTGATTTATTGAGTATTGTCATGCCACCACCAGAACATTTCTAGAAATGTATCTCGAATTGTGGAACTGAGGGAGTAATATACTTGATGTTCTCTTAGTGTACACATGTATCAGAATATATTGATAGTTAGAGCAGTAGTAATTCTGACTCTTGGCAGTTTTAGGTGGTATGTATATCTGCAGTTTACTAGTCTTTTATTAACAAATTCTAATATGTGAGAACTTGGCTATTCCATTTGCACATTGATGCATTATCAATTGACCTTCAAGAAGGAAATGCACTTGAAATTCTACTGTTTGGTTTCCAAGTAGATATGGGAAATAAATGTTACTCTATTTCATGCAAGTGTAATATACCCCAAGACAGAAAGCAGAAACTCATATGGATAGGATAGTTAAGCACCTACACAAGTTATTTCTGGTACAAACAATTATAATTGCTATAAATTAAATAAAAAGTATCACTAATTATTATATTTTTGTTTTCAAAACTTAAAACAAATTTATATTAATTTTAAATTTTAGGATTTCACAAATTAATTTCAAAATATATTTTTATTTTTAAAACAGAGATAGTAACATTAGGGAAAAATAATAATAAGATCAGCCACCCTGCATGGATTCATTTGCAAGTACTAATACTATTAATTACTCTTGCACTAGCTTAGTTTGGTATGACTTTTTTTTTATAAGTAAATTGATATTTTCACATCACTTTTTGATATTTTCACAATAAAAGTGTCATTATAGATGTATAACTAACGACGGTTAACCATCGGTAAAAGATCATTTTCTGTTGTGAATTTATCTGTTTCATTTTTATAATAATATTAGGAGTTCAATGCACTTGGTATAATTGTACCCCAAGTTATCCCATTTTGCATATTCCATTATATATTTCAAAATGTAACCCTTTGCATCCCGCACTTTTAGCAAACCGATACATAACACCATATGCCCAAAAAATTTCTCTAAAAATGCAAAATTTGACATTTTCCCATCACTTAGTTATGAATTTTGGGCCAAAGGGTGTTATGAGTCGATTAGTTAAAAGTGCGAGATACAAAATATCACGTTTAAAGTATATGATGCATTGTGCAAAATGAAGTATAATTGAAAATTGCATAGTGCATTTAACTACATAATGATAATTGATACTACCTCCGTTCCTAAAAGATTGTCGTTTTTACACATGAATTAAAAAAATCATTTAATACTATCATTTAACAATTACAATTTATTTAAAATTCCATTACTACCCCCATTATGAGAAGTTGAAAACTATAAGGGAAAAAATTTCATGGACAATGAGAGAAGGTAAGGATGATATAGAAAAATAAATAATTTATTCTCCTAAAAAATTATAAACAACAAATAAATTGGAACATATTTTTTATTCTAAAACAACAATTTTTTAGAAACTGAGAGAGTAATATATGTAAGCAGTTCCAGTCGGTTGAGCGGGAACTCAAAAGTACTAGCTTTACCTTTTGAGTTATTCTAAAACAACAATCTTTTAGTAACTAACTGAAGGAGTAATATATGTAAGCAGTTCCAGTCGCTTGAGCGGGAACTCAAAGTACTAGCTTTACCTTTTGAGTACCATATAAGAAACAAAGAAGTTTATGCCAATTTGTACAAATAACCATACTAATGATAAAAAAGTATTTAAACAGCTTATGATTGACAGGATAAACCAGATATTCATGATTTTCATCACCTAAGTTTCACCATCTCTCTACTTGTATGATATAGGACCAGATCTTGACACAGCAAACCTTGGCAATGGACTTGGACCCCTGCTTCCTGATGTTGAACCTTCTACAAACTTCACTTTATTACGGCTCGAACTATATTCCAATGGGCCAGACCGCCTCGAATTTCGATGTTTACCATCAGTTCCTCGTATGCTTCCGCTTTCAGTATCGTAAACTTGATCCTGGCTATGGATTGATGATCCCTTGAAGTGGCCCGAGTCATTAAAACTTGACTGAGGAGTTGAATCTCCCCGGGGGTGTCTGATTACTGGGGATGAATGTGCCAGAGATACAGCAGGTGAATGGCTTGGTGATACACTTAGTAATGCAAGTGGGGTGGAAGGAGAACTCGAATAGTACTGGCTATAAATTGAACGTAGAATGGCATAAGGGACGTGAGGTTCAAGTGAGCTCCTTGGTAGGTATGGGGAAATTTCACAAAATTGGTCCAGGAATATAAGCTTTGCTACAAGATGAGACCTGTGAAGAAATAAAAAAATTAGAGACGGAATGAGATCGATATTCTGCAGTTTACTTGTAATAACAGGACTTTTCATTCTATTTACGGCATATTGTGCCAGAAATTTCGACAAACATAGAACTTAAATTATTAGATGTATTGTTATGAACAGTTGAATTCAGTAACATCAGAAGTTCAGACTTTCAGAGCCGGTGGTACATGCAAATAGGCTGGAGTAGAAAACATATTCCCTTCATTGCAGAAGATAATATCACTATGGACTTTTTAAAAGTAAATTTGACACATTTTCAAAGTCAAAATTGATATGAATCTGCATAATTTTTGTCAATACGATTAATTTTGTATCTTATATTTTGGAGAGGTGGGGGTATTATATTTGATATAACTCAAGAATAAATGGCTCTGACAGTCTGGATTGACAAATCATGGCTATGCTGCCTCTCAAAGTACAGCATTTAAGTAGTTTATTATGGTTAACAATCATTCTTACCTGTCAGTTTCATTCCAACAGTCTAGCGTGATCCCTGCTGAAACCTTAACAAACAGCTGCATTATGGACTTGATGCTTGTTTCAGCTGACAAATTCTGTACTTCAGGATCTAATGTTTCACCAACATGACCATTTGAAAAAGAACGTTTCTGATGATGTTCTCTTTCCAGCCTAACAAATTCACTTCCTGCAATTACAGCACAAATGCACCTGCCAAATAAAACTTGGTTATTGGACTAGGAAAGTTAGGTTAATCACGTAAGCTAGGCGTAATGGTTCATTAACAGTTGAATGGAGAGCTATCAAACAGATGAACTATGAAGAAGCAGATATTAAACTGCACATTCTCATATTATTGAAACCTTTTCCCCCACTTTGAGAAAGTGTAATGGCACTAACATTGGATAGCCGATTTTCTGTTGATTTCTAACATACTTATGGGGGAAACAAAAAATAATAATAATAAAAAAGAAATGAACATGCCAACACAAAATGGAGATCTCGAAAGAGTATCAATCTTGAGTTTTCAGCACTCGAGTTGTACCAAAAAAGACCCTCCTGCAAGTGCAACAGATGGTGCTTTGATCCCTTAGCTAATCTTTATACATAATCCAGAATTTTTGCTGCAAACCCTTAGCAAGATAAGGGTTCATTCAGATGTACAGTGATAAAGGTTCAAAAAGGATGCTGCATGCTTACTTCGAACCCAATTGAATTGTAAACTAGAAAAAATAATTACGGTCAGTAGACATTACGGTTCATCATGCAATCAAGTATTAAAGTACTGCCAGGTTCATGGACAATAAGAATATGCGCACCTTGCCAAGCAGTGAATGTTGTTGTTGAAGCCCCCTGTGTCAACATTAAAGGCAGTAGTATTCCAGATATTAGATGTCATAAAAGTGGCGAATAAATAAGGCAACAAACTCCATGAACCATCATATGCACCCCCAACGTCCTCCAGAATTGATCTCACCCACTCAGAATCATGATCAACGACAACACCAATACTGTTTGCCACCCTTCTTACTCTCCTATTTTCCTTCTTCACAGGTATGTCACCTGGTAATTGTTTCATAACTCCTGCTAGTAATGAATGTATCAAAGGTGCACCTTCTTCAAGAGCAGTTCCGGCAGCTTCTGCTAGAAGGCAATCAAAAGAAATAGCTTGCCCTGCCTGAATACAAAATCCAATTACTGTGTCTATATCAATAATATGCTTCATATTTGCATCTCTTTCTATCCGGTCACCTACATGAATGCTTCCAGCAACAGCCTCCAGCGCTTCATGGTTTGCTCGCAGTGATGTGTCAATGCAATTCAAAAGTGCAGCTGTATGTTCTTTCATCATTCTGTCCAACCTATCAACTCCATAGCCCCCAAACACACGAACAAATGCTTCCAGTTCCCTGAGATCAGTCACTGACTCAGCAAAATATCCCCCAACAGGTCTTGTGCTCTTAAAGCATCTATGGAGTGGTGCAAACAGGATCCCAGCACCAGAGATATCCTTGACAATATTTTCAATATACCAGTTGCACACAGTTTCAGTAGCTAATCCACTAAGTTGCTCCGCAGGCTTCTCAAACAAGTGTAGTGCAGAAACGGGGCCAGAGAAGGCCTCAGTCAGCAGAACTTCTCGGATACCCTGTGTTAGGTCCATGCTGATGTGCTGCTCTGCTAAATGTATTATACATACATGTCTCCGTATCAGTGATTCTAGAACTGAAGGACGTTGAAGATCATTATCAGTTTTCAGTCCTGCAAGAAGTCTTCTCCTGAAGTTTCCAAGGATGCATTCTCTCATGTACTGCATTTCAGTGGCAGGTGCTTAGCAACATTTCTACAAAAATGGTAATGCATGGCAGGAAATGAAACAGTAATCAAGGAAGTAGACAAAAGGCTTGAAGTAACCATTTCTTGTTTAGTAATGGAAAAGTGTAGTAGAAAGCCTGATATCTCAAGGTAAAAAATAAACAAGAGCAATATGTAGAAAAGAAAATTTCGGGGGCAAAGCAGAAAAACAAAAAGGATTCAAAAATATTTCCAATATCATTATCGTTCAAGCAACTAGAAGAGACATATTAGCATGCATACCTCCCTTAGAACAAAGACATGGTTTAGAACACATATAGGTTCCATGTCATTTAAAACAGAGCAGAGATTTGTCAACCTCTGCATTGCAGCTTCTAACCTGTTATTTCACAACAAGGCAAGAAATACCATCAATTGGGTTCACAAAAAACCCAGGGGAAAGGAAAAGACGAAAGGAAAATATAAAGGAAAATCTAGCACAAAAATATAGTCTTACATCTTGATAGAGTTATTACTTTCAGGATAGCTTTCATAGCCTGGGAAATGAAAACCAGATACGCCTTTTGGGGATTTTGTTGAAGGAATAGAAACTCTAGATGTTAAATTCATGAGAATAGCTGCCTGCTCCGGTAAAAGCTGATATTTTGCTTCAAATTAGTATTTTATGAAATACAGTTACCTTAATTAATTTCTATGTTAATAACATGACAAAAAGTAACAACCTGCATCTCCAGGGAGCCAAATCCTCCTTCAGAATCAAGAATGTTGATTAGTCCTTCCAATCCTCCCATAATGGATTCAATAAGGGACTCAACATATTGAACTGCATCACGACCAATTTTAGCTACCTGTTCAATGAAATAACCATCATTCTGCTGCCACTCAACTCTCAAGTTCGGGAAATCAAAATTAAGATCAGGCCGGTAGGGCATCCCAATTATAAAAGAACAGAAATAACTCAAAGTGTCTGCACATATAGAGCCAACAAAGTTATAGCTCTATAATATATTTATATAAAATCATAAACCACAGAACTTTCTTCTCTTTTCCATATAGACCTGTGGCATTTGCTGGATACCTCTCCCTATAAATATATACATAATATAGATAATATATATATATACATACAAGTATTTAGGGCTTACAGGAGATACCCTCTAGGCTATATAAGTTATATACCTTAATTTTATAAAATGAGTTTATCACAAGCTTTTAGTAAAATTTAACCTTATGGATGAAAAAATCATGCAAAAATATGAGTAAACGTAAATTTTTATTTAATTTGAGGTTGTGTATCACCGTTATTATAACATTGTAAAATAAATAATATTTTTTTACGACTAAGATTAATTGAATTTTCATTACTATAACGTCGATAATAGACATCACCAAATCATATGAAAATTCATATGTTCAATTATTTTTATATGTTCTTTAAATCCGTACGGTTAAATTTATCTAAAAACCCTAAAATAGATGTATTAACCCTATAGGTATACTAGTTAGATACCACCTAGGGAATATCCCTTTTTCACAAGTATTTATACTCCCTCCTTACAAATTTTTTTGTATTCAAAAGGATGACTCTTAAAGTACAAAAAGTAAGGGAAGTATGTCATTTAGTGGGGTCCATTAGCATAAAAGAATAAAAGGACACAGTCACTTTATGTATTACTTGTGGGGTCACTAAGGATAAATATGAAATTCTTTACTCTCTTTCCTTTATCTTTCTTTTCTTAATTTGTGTAAAAATGTACTTATGTCATCCTTTTGAGGAAGGAGGGAATAATATTTATGCCTTCAATCAAAAAATTAATTTCCTCACCGTTATATTTGTGTAGATTGTGTGTCGATTCATCTGACCATAGTTGTTAAGGCGTTGCCTAGGAGTCCAGGCGATGAAAAAATGATACGGTGATGGGCGCCTTGAGGTGGAGCTGCTAAATCGTGCGCCTTGGGACGCCTTGAGGTGGAGCTGCTAAATCGTGAGCCTTGGGACGCCTTGACGACGCATTGGCGACGCCTTGAGACACCATGAGCACGCCTTAGCAGCTCTGGCTCAATCAAAGTATTTTACAGTTCTGATCCATTAACCCATAACCCATCGATTACAAACCCATGACCCATCGATTACAAACCCATGACCCATCGATTACAAACCCATGACCCATTGATTAAAATCAAGGAGAAAGGAAATAAAATTCTAAAAAACTTATTAGTAATCGGATTCGACACATCTTTATCAGACTACATATTTGTGATGGTTGATTGCAACTTTATTTTCTATGTGGTGTTTGTTGAATTCTTCATTCCTTTTACTAATTTTTAATATCAAGTGTTTTGTTTTTGGATTGTTATTACTAAGTATTTACATAATTATGCCTTTAATGTTATTCCATAGTGTTATGTTTTGAGTTTTAATGTATATGAAATTTTATTGCCAATATACTTGTTAAGTAAAATAAATAATATATAAATTGCACATTGTAAACGACTTGTCGCCATACGGACGCCATGGCGGTCGCCTTGTCGCATAGGCGTCCATGCAGTCGGCTACCGCCATGACTCACCGTGGCACCGTGACAAGTATACATTTGACCTCCAAATCCAGTGACAAGAAGACACAAATTCATAATATTTCATGCAACATAGAGGACGTGTAGAAGTTCTTGCTGATGGAAGTATCTGACACCATATTTTCACACCTTTCTAGGTTTTCCTTAATAAGCACACTTTCATAGGTTACAAGGGCCAAACATGGTTGATTTTGAGGAGTTCATGAAAAAGAGGTAAAGTACAACTTTAATTCATGAATACACATATATTCATTCATGATAAGTCAAAGTTTTGTCTTCAAAAATTTTAGAATTTAAAAAATATCAGAATATACATAAATTTAGAGCAGTTGATTAATTACCTCTTCTGGAACAAGTGCAGAAGCACACTCTGGGAAACTACTAGCAACCCCAAGCCATGCACAGCAATGTTGAGGACGCCCTTCTGGTCCAAACATAGTATTCCTGAAAACCTGTGTAAACAAAGTTAAGACAATGTCTACATTTTACGATTACAGTTGAATATCATCTCTCTAACTCAAGAGCTAACATTAGCAAGCCTCGAAAACTAGTCAGAGAGACAAATAGAGAGAGCTTACTGTTGTAAGATGCTGATGATAGAAGTAGAGCTTTTTCAGACTCCCATGTTTTGATAGTTGAGATTCAAGTTCATCAACACATCTGCCTTGTCAGAGATAAAAGTCAGTACATAAAGTTTAAGTACTTACTTGCATTTATAGCTCATAAGCGAGTTCGTTATTTGGCTATCAGGAATAAGAATAATTTAATGCATGTATCATGATAATAAAAAAAGTGAAAGTGAATTTATCAAACTCGTGCTATTATACCAATTGGTATCTACAAGTAGATAGACATGAGAATTTTCAAAGGTATAGACACCAAAATGCTTCATGAAAAGGAGAAATTGGAGGCAAGGCAATATGTGGTTTGCAGGTTGGATCAACATAGAATACCTTAAAACATTACTTTCCTTTCTCCATGGTATTCACAAGTTCCCAAGTGCATACGGTCCAATCCGTATCATACATGCAGCAACAACAAAGTGCATTGTCATCCCCCCAACCCAACCCCAACAACACACAAAGAGAAGTAGCATATTTTATGCCTTCGCAGTTATGTGAATTTCTTTATTACATCATGTGTTTGTGATTCAATGCTCAAGTAAAAAGGGTGCTCTGTTATTGTACAGATGGTATATTTGTCATTATTATACTACGTATGCTCCATTTTGTGAATATACAAACACAAGACCATGTCCATCTGTTTGGAAATAAGATTTATCAGTTTGCTCCCCTTTTGGGTGCTAGTCTAAGGAATTTTACTTATCAAGAACTTAAAGGAAGGCTAGGCAGCACCTGTATTTCCTTTCAAGAAGTTGGCCAACGTACTCCAGTGATCAACAACAATGGAGACTCATATTCTCTAACTATTGAATCCAATATTTTGGACTGGCATAGTCAAGGGGTAGGGTAAACATTACCCGATTTGTCGAATAATAGCCTAAAGAAGTTATACAGTGGTGAATGGTTACATGTGCAATTTATGTTTCAATAAACATTTTTCAAAAGTGTTCAGCAACAAAAATCTCACGTAGACAGGAAAGTGATAAGAGAACTTCTATCTGATTCATAAAAGAATCTCCCAAATTTCTGAAAAGATGGGTAAAGAGCATGTCTTATTAAGACTCCACCCTCCCACAAAAGTATTTAAAACAAAAAATAAATACATAAATAAGTAAGACAAAGAGAAAGTGACAAGGGAAAAGGGGAAAACAGAGAAGTATGGCTGCAACTTGCAAGAAAAATTATGCAAAAGAGCACCTGGACCAATTATATGCAGCATTTCCTTCTGATAATAAGCCTTCTTTCCCAGTAGATACCGTAGCTTTCTCCAAATGTCTAATGTTTATAGATGACCTTGCAGAAGTGACAATCATCAATACAGCTAACCAATCCTTACGCAACCCCTGATAAACAAACGAGAGTGTCATGCTTAAGATTCAACAACATTACAACAATAGTAACTACAAAATAATAGTAGTTTATTTGTTTGGTTAAGTATTCACTATAACAAAAGTGTTAATTCATTTGTGGCATGTAGATTACTGCATTAAATATTGATAACAGAGCAGAACTGACAATCATCAATTCTGAACCCCATCCCTGATTGGCAAAAAAAATTTTTTAAGATGAATCAAAACAGTAATGACGGCGGCAACAAACAATATGAAGAATGAGTAATGCAACTTTAACGTAAATCAATCAAGCAATAAAAATAAATTATAATTAAAATACTGTTAAATCCTTGGCAATGATATCATACCAAATTCATGCAAAATGAAAATGATACATTGTTTTAAGGAATAGATAGTTCTGAGTTACTACATATGATGTTATTTTATTATTTGGTAAATGCTTAAATTAAAGTTTTTTTATAAGTCTGTTAAAATTATTGTTGAGGAACAGGATAATGTCATATCAATAATTTTACAGATAAATATTACAGAAAGGGTCTGGAAAAAAATAGACAAGTTAGTTTTCAACTATAAATACTGGATCCATTTTTGTTATAACTAGAAATTCCCAAAAGTCAATAATGTGTGTAGTGTCTCACATTTTAGATATTGGGTCCATTGTCTGAGCCCTTCTGAACATGAATCCAGGAAATAATTTTTGCAAGGAGGTGACCGATATTTATACCGTCAAAAATTAAATGAATGATCAATCATGACTCAGATAGAGAGAATTAACATTACTAGAAAACCTGACGGGATGTTTCTCGTGCCTGCCCTTTTACAAAATAAAAAATACTATATGTAGAGCTCTTACAGATAGATCACATGTCATTGCAGAAATATTTTCCCCCTGTGATTTTGGTATGTTTTCAAGATGCTGAACGATCTTTTGGAAAAGCCCTTTCAAGCTTGAATCCAGATCAAGGGCCACCATTCCTGGAGTACCAAGCAGAAACCGGATTCTAACAGCACATGATGATAAATATGATAAGGCATAGCCTCGGATTGCTGTAGAAAAAATATGATTACTCTTTTAATATTACTACATCAAACACATACTAAAATGAAATCAACAATTATAATATTAGAAACACCAATAGTGATTTCCGTTGCTTCAAACAAAGATATCCGCCAACTAAGATTCGTAACAATTTTAATGCTATTTATGTGAGAGATTGATAGCAAATATGACAGACTTCTCAAAGAATTTTAATAGAAAAGTCTTTTCTACATAACACTTTGTGCCTGATATGATCGTCTGTGATTAAATGATGCAAGAGATTCTGAGTCCGATGATGCTGAGCTATCAGATAACACGTTGATGGCCTTAAAATACCATGCATTGGAGGATCGACGTAAATGTGGCAGGTTATTGACGTCTTCGGGCTCGGATGGCCGAAGGTCATTGACGTCTTCTGGTTCGAAGGGTAGATGACTTCTTTGGGTTCGGATGGCAGACCACTCCTTCAAGATCGGCGTCGAAAGTTCAGAATTAACATTATTTTATTTTTAAATATGTTTCAGTTTTATGGTAATATATTTTTATTATTAGAAGGTTGTTACCATAAATATAGGACGATTATTAGGAAGTTTTCTATTGGAAGTTTCTAGAATTTAGTTGCGTGATGAAAGAGACATCTTTAGCTATAAAACCCGGCTTGTGGGTTGGATTATGACAACTTTGATTTTGATAAATATAAATTCAAGCATTAGTGTGTTTTTGGTGAACCTCTTGTCCTTTGCCTGTGAATTTATTTGTTTACCTAGCCCGCAGAATAATCGTTATTCTATACGGCGTCAGTTGGTATCAAAGCTCAACATTCTTAGGTTATATTTCATCAGCTTCAATGGCTAGTGGTCGTGGTCGTAGTCGTCGAGGGCAGGTTCCGATTGAGGAAGTCACATGATCGTAATGTCTAGGACGTGATGATTGAGGATTTACAAAAAACAAGTTGCAGAGCTAACCTAAGCATCTAGCGACACGAAATCTAGGTCGTCGTGGACAAGTTCCGACGGAGGAAGTCCCACACGATCAGGATGAAGAATCTTATGATTCTGAATTGAGTTTTGATAATTCTTACCACCATTGGGAGCAGCTCTGGGAACGACGTGATCGTGATGACCGTCGTAGTGATCTAGGTTTTAAAGTGGAGTTACCGGAATTTTTCAGGTACACTGCAAGTAGAGGGATTCATTTATTAGATGAATGAAGCAGAACGCATCTTTGAATATAAGGAGATTTCAGATAACGCTAAAGTAAAATCGGTGGCAATCAAATTGAAAGGTAGAGCATTTGCTTGGTGGGGACAGGTGAGGTGATCATGAGAGAGGCAAGAAAAAACTAAAATCACAAAGTGGGAGAAGATGAAGAAAAAAATACAGAGTCACTTTCTTCCTTTCGGATACACTCAGTCTCTGTTCAAGAGATTGCATCTATTGAAACAAGGCACTAGAATTGTGGATGATTACACTGAAGAGTTTTATCAGTTGATAGCACGGAATGATCTATCAGAGGAACAAATGGTAACAAGGTATCCAGACAGCAACTGCAAAACGCCTTCAGTCTCCATTCACTATGGATTGTTTCTTAGGCATACCAGCGAGCATGTGATGCAAAGCAACAACAGAATAGTAGGCCGATACTGAGGAACAACCCACCCAACAAAGCGAACCAACCTCAACAACTTCGTCCTACGACACAACACCCATGGTAATTTTAATTCTGGTATTAAATGCTTCAGATATGGGGAGTCAGGCCATAGAGCAACGGAGCGTCGAAAGCTTGCTAATCAGAAGGGAAAGAATCTCCTAATTGAAGAAGACATATTAGTTGAAACGGAAAGATTTAATAAACTTGTGTATGATGAATATGTAGATGACGAGGATGTACTTTATGGTGATGGCCAGGAAACCTTGGTCATTCGCAAGAATCTATTAGTGCCTAGGATTGAGCAAAAAACGGATAAAACTGAACATAAATAAAAAATTCAACCGAATTATTTCGGTTATTTTCTTCAATTTGGTTATAACCGATTAATAATTCGATTTTCAGGTTTGGAAACGGTTATTGAAATTGTGGTATTCGATTACTCGAATAACAGAATAGATTTTTTTATTTCCTATATTACCCTCTGTTTATAAAAAGATGGATTTAATATATGTACAAAGTAATTAATTTACCCTCTGTTTTTTTATCTAATGTATTCCCATATTCACAGAGATCAGTTTAAAACTTTCAATAAACCAAATCTCCACGGATTAACTCTCTTAACTATAATTTGCTCCCACCAGCAAGGTTCAAAAGAAAAAATAACCACAAAAGCGCAGAAACGGATATTCCAAAAGAACATATGGATAACAGTTTTTTTTTAAAAAAGAAATGTGGATAACAGAGTAAGTAGGAACTACTAGTAACAATTATCAAATCCAACACCATCCTAGAAACAGCATTTCATAGTCACTAAGCAAGCTACACAATCAAACATTGATACAACCCGAAGTCACAAAAACTATCCAGATTTTTATCTTTATTTATCCTACGACGTACTATCAAATAAAATGAATGGTGTGTTGTTAAATGCTTTGGCTTTGGGTTTGGCTTTGGTAAAAAATAGAATGGTAATTACTTTGTCTTTATATTAAATCCACCTGTTGCGTGTTGATGTTTGACTCTGTTGCTTGATTAATTAAACTCTGATAAAATAGAACTTAATTTCGGTTATTAGCCGAAATAACCAAATTGTAAATTTGGTTATTTGGTTTTCGATAATTCGGTTAGTTGTTCGGATAGTAAGATTAAGAAATTTTCGGTTTTCGTTATAAGCAAATAAGTTATTCGGTTCGGTTATAACCGAATTGCTCGCCCCTATTAGCGCCTAAAGATGACTCAAAAGATGATTGGTTGAGAACCAACATATTCCACACGACTTGCATGGTAACCGATAAGGTCTGCAAAATGATCATTGACGGTGGCAGTTACGAGAATGTGATGACAGAATAAGTTGTTCGAAAGTTAAATCTGGAGACGATCGGCATCCCAAACCATAGTCTGAATAAAGGCAATGAGGTAACAGTTGATAGAAAATGCCTAGTGTCTTTTTCAAACGATAAGTACTTTGATAATGCTTGGTGTGACATGGTGTCAATGGACGCATGCCATGTGTTGTTGGGTCGACCTTGGCAATACGACAGAAGTGTCATTCATGATGGTCGGAAGAATACATACTCCTTAATATAAAAGGGGAAGAAGGTTGTGTTGGCCCCTCGACGAGAAGAGAGTAGTTCAGCCCGGGCAATCAGAAACCCGAACCTCTTATTCATTTCTAGATTCCTAATGGAGGTCGATCGTGAAGGTGTAATGTATAATCTGCTTCCTTATGGGAACAACTCGACAGAAAGGAACCTATTAATTACCAGGCGATGTGCAGAAGTTGTTATCGGAGTTTGTTGATCTGATGCCCGAAGAGCTTCCACCTACCACCGATGAGGGACATTCAACACCAGATCTATTCCAGGATCGAGTTTACCGAACATACCAGCATATCGACTCAGTCCTAAGGAGTCCGAAGAGATACAGAGACATGTAGTGGAATTGATGGAAAAGGGTAATATTCGTGAAAGTATGAGCCCGTGTATAGTATCCAGCCCTGTTAGTACCGAAGAAGGATGGATCATGGAGAATGTGCATTAACAGCAAAGTAATCAACAAGATTACAATGAAATACAGATTTCTGATACCTCGCCTGGACAATATGCTAGATCAGTTGTTTGGAGCAAAAGTTTTCTCAAATATTAATCTGAAGAGTGATTACCATCAAATAAGAGTAAGGCATGGAGATGAATGGAAAACGGCGTTTAAAACTCAATAGGGATTATATGAGTGAATGGTTACTCCCTTCGGCCTTTCCAATGCTCTTAGTACATTTATGAGGTTCATGCACCAGGTATTGCGACCTTTCATTGGGAAGTGTGTGGTAGTCTACTTCGACGATATTTTGATTTGCAGTCCTAACCGAGTTGTTTTTGAGGTGTTGAAAAAAGAGCGTTTGTTTATCAATCAGAAGAAGAGTTCCTACTTTACGACTTCGGTAACATTCCTTGGTTTTGTTGTTTCTACCGAAGGTGTTCATGCCAGTATTGAAGACCCAGCATGATGTTAGAAGTTTGCATGGTTTGGCTTCCTTCTATCTCATCAGGAACTTCAACACATTAATTGCACCTATCACAGAGTGCTTAAAGGGTAAAGTATTTAGTTGGTTTGAGGAGGCCGACATTAGTTTTCAGTTCGTGAATTTGAGAAAATATTTGAAGTTAATTGTGATGTATCGGAAGTCGGTGTTGGTGGTGTTCTCATTCAAGAGAGTCGACCAGTAGCTTTCTTTAGCGAAAAGATATCAGGGTCGAAGAAGAACTACTCTACTTACAACTTAGAATTTTATGTCATTGTTCAATCTCTAAAGCATTGGCGTCCCTATATAATCCAAATGGGTGGTGTATTTGCAAGAGTTTACTTTTACACTAAGGCATCTAGCCGGAAACTTGAATCGAGTGGCCGATGCGCTTAACAGACAGACGATATTACTTACCACCATAAGTAGCAAGATTACAGGTTTTGAAACCTTTGTTGATATGTACGCGGAAGATCCTTCCTTCAAGCTTATAGTTCGGGAGGTAGATGAAGGTCGGCGTCGTGACTTTGTTTTGCATCATGGATATTTGTTTTGTAGATTACAATTATGCATTCCAGATTGTTCACTTCGATAGCAGCTCGTTCGTGAACTTAACAATGAAGGGCATTTCGGGCAAGACAAAACGTTGACCTTGGTTTCGGTTGACTATTATTGGCCGAAGATATCCAGCGATGTGGCTCGTTACGTAGAGTGGTGTTATATCTGTCAGATGTCCAAGGGAGTTCTTACTAATGCAGGATTGTACGCTCCCTTACCTATTCCTGAAGTTCCCTGGTGTGACATTAGTATGGATTTTATGTTGGGTCTACCCAGAACCCAGAAAGCTACGGATTCTATTATGGTTGTGATTGATCGGTTATCTAAGATGGCTTATTTCATTGTGTGTCGGAAGACAATGGATGCTAATCGGATCACCTACTTAAACTTTTGGGTGATTGTACGTTTGCATGGAGTTCTCCAGACTATTACTTTGGATCGTGATACCAAGTTCATGAATAATTTCTAGAAAAGTTTATGGGAAGCAGCTCGAAACACAATTAAATTTCAGTAATGCCTACCATCCTTAGACAGAATGGACAGACTGAAGTGGTAAACCGAAATTTGGGTAATCTTCTACAGTGTATGGCTGGGACAAAATCGAAGCAATGGATCTGGCGCTTCCTCAAGCGAAGTTTGCTTACAACCGTTCAAAGAACAGAACTACTTGTTTGAGCCCTTTTGAGATTGTTTATGGACGAAACCCATTCGGGGTCCTGGATTTTGCTCTTATTCCACGGATAGGCCAAGTGCACCCTAAAGCAGATGAAATGACAGATCAGGTGTACCAATCTATTCAAATTTCAAGAGAACAATGCTAAGTATAAGGATCGGGTTGACAGTCATAGTCATAATGTACTTTTTGAAGTAGGTAATCTTTTTTGGACAGTGTTGACTTGTGACCGATTTCCCATTGGTGATTACAATAAGCTTAAGGATCAGAAGATTAGGATCCTGTGAGATTCGAAGATTAATGATAATGCTTATCAGTTGTGTCTCCCTAGTCATTTACAGACTTCGGACGTTTTCAATGTGAAGCACCTTGTTTTCCCTAGTCTGATGATAATGTTGAGAACTCAAAGGACGAGTTCTTTTCAACCTGGGGTGACTGATGCATGAGGTTCTGAGTCTGATGATGTTGAGCTATCAGATAACACGTTGATGGCCTTAAAATATCATGCATTGGAGGATCAGCGTAAATGTGACAGTCATTGAAGTCTTCGGGCTCGAATGGCTGAAGGTCATTAACGTCTTCAGGTTCGGACAGCTGATGACTTCTTTGGGTTCGGATGACGGACCACTCCTTCGGGATCGACGTCGAAATTTCATAATTGACAGTTTTTTATTTTATTTTTAGATATGTTTCATTTTTATGGTAATATTTTTATTATTAGAAGGTTGTTATTCATTAAAAGTTGTTACCGTAAATATAGGAGGATTATTAGGAAGTTCTTTTTCTATTGGAAGTTTCTGGAATCTAGTTGTGTGATGATAAAGACATCTTTAGCTATAAAACTCAGCTTGTGGGTTGGATCATGACAACTTTGATTTTGATAAATATAAATTCAAGCATTAGAGAAGATTTCTCTGTGTTTTTGGTGAACCTCTTGTTCCTTTGCCTATGAATTTATTTGTTTACCTAGCCCGTAGAATAATCGCTATTCTGTCCGGCGTCATTAAACTAAAAATTGTTTTGGTACAGTATCCACAATTTTTTCTTGCACCAGAAAATGTTATACTAATTACTAGGTTGTTAGGAGTCCTATCAGCACTTGCACTCAAAGTCCATGCAACAATCAGACATGCATATAGTAAGTTTATCAATACTAATACGAATAAATGACCATAACAAGTAGACCTGGCAAACGGGCGGGCCAGGCCGAATTTGTGAGGACCCGTGGCCGAGTTGGGCCGGCCCGGCTCGACCCGGCCCTAGGGCTTCTTCCTTTATTTATTTTTTTGCAAAATCTTGATACACCAAAAATAGTAATAATAATAAATACTCCCTCTGTCCCAGGATAAAAGTCCTTATTACTATTTTGGGTAGTCCCATGTTAAATGTCCACTTTCCTTTAATAACCAAACTTTTACACATTTTTTTCCTATTATGCCTGTAACATTAAATATCTCATACTTTTCTTATTCAAATTCTCTATCCATATTTAATGACATTATTATGGGCAATTTTATCATTTTATTCCTCTTCTTAATATGTGTGAAAAGTCCACCAGGACTTTTATCCTGTGACGGAGGGAGTATTAAAAATAATAAAATAATAAACAATAATTCTAATTATTTACATTAACTACATATATCAATAAATTAAAATTTTAATAGTATTATAAATTACTTTCAAACACGTTCCAACTTAAGGGGGAGTGTTAGTAGATATTCTAGATGATTTTAGATATTATTCTAAAGGCAGTGATTTAGGGATTAAATAAGTAGGGGGATTGCATAATTAAGGGATAATGATTGATTTACTTTCCAAATGTATAATTAAGGGGGAGTATTAGTAGATATTCTATATTATTGTGTTACAGATATTGGACTTGCAATCTAAAAAATTAGTGGTTGATTCGGATTATATATTGCTAGTAATTCAAAGTATATAATCAAATTTGATTTTTTAAATTATACTTTAAAATTAATATATAGATAACTAATATATAGATAATTTTAAATTTTTATAATAATATTATCTAACTTAAACTAATAATTATTAGTTTTATACTTTGAAATTGAAGAACTATTTCGAAAGTTCATGCAATTATAATTGTTTGTGAGCGTGAGTAAAGATATATAGAGGATATATTGAGGGAATTAACATTTCTACCAATAAAATTAGAAGGGATATCAATAGTTGTTGTAGTTCAGTTGGTTTGAACTTTTATTTATTTACTTACAAGTCTTGTGTTCAAGCCTCACAACCCACAAGTAGCAACATTTTATTTTTTAAAAAAAGTCACGGGCCACCCGCGGGCCGGGCCTTCACGGGCCGGGCCAAAATGGCCCACTATTTTCTAGGGCTGAAATATGGCAGCCCATGACCCATGTTTTTACGGGCCGGCCCGCGGGCCTGGGCCTAAATTGTCAGGTCTAAATTAACAAGATAGAACGAAACAGTAAAAGGTCATGTTGGCGACCTCAAGTAGTTGGGGCAAGGCTCAGAAGAGTACGATCAGTGGTGGACGGAGGAAGTTTATCAAAGGTGGGCACTATAATAACTAAATAAAAATTAAATTAAATTAATAAATATAAGTGAAACTAAATACATTTTCCTATATTACCCTTAAGGTACGCCAATAAAGACATATGTGCTTGTACTTATAATGGGTCCCATAAAAGATAGTCGTTTGCACTATCATTCCCTTGACTTCTGGAAGAGGATTATCATTTTAGCACAAAAATAGATAACTAATTGTGCATTCTCTGCATGACGGATGTAATTATTTAGTAATAAGGGAAGAGAAGGGGTTGGGACCGTGGAAGCGAATCATTAGGACTCAGAAATACAGAATCCTAAGGGGAAAATGGAGGAAATGAAAAGCAACATTAAAGTATCCATTCTAACAGCCAAGTGTTATGAAATCAAAGAATTATTAGGCAACACAAGTTAAACATCAAGACTTCTTTACAACGGCATGCTGCTAAATTTCAGAGTCAATCTAACCTGCAATATACTTGCGGACTAGACAGCAAAGGCGGTCCATCCCATCCAGTAAGAACCCAATAGTTGGATCATTTGGATCCTACAACCAGGATAAAGCATGTAACTCAGCTACTGCGCCACGGGTCCAAAAAAAGGGATTTGAAAAATCAATCTTATTATTTAACAGTATTAGATGCGATGAAAATTTTGGCATACTATGTCCACTGGCACTACTCGAGCAGCTTTAGATTTTGATGATGCAATGCCCACATGTTGGAAATACCATATAACCTCACTTTGAGCTAAAGCCAAGGCAGAAAATACCATCTGTAGAAACATCAAACAAATAACTAAAATCAATGACTTGATTAGGTGGTCTTGAATTATACAATTAATCAATCTTAGCAGAGAACATGTATATCATTACATAGGGTAGGACTTCTTTAAAATAGATGAGATAAAATGCTTTGTTATATAAAAAAAGGCTTCTAAAAATTAAAAAAATTATGAAAGTCACCATTTTAACATAACCCACTGATTAGATCACCAAATTGGAGCCAAACCTCTTCTAGGCATGGAGAATGAATTCAATTCCACAACCATGTGACCTAGAAACTACAGGTTAAGCTTAGCTTGTCTATCTGCATGCTTCCTTAATATCTCTCAGCTCACAGTCAAAAATAAAGTCATTCAGTGATCCTAGGGTCCCCTAACTTCTGACTAGACATGCTAAAGACATTAGAATCCCCGACCAACACCCAAAGGATGCAACACACACAATAGAGATCGCATTACCCCTACCAAAAAGAGGATCCAAGTCTAGGACGGTTGGGGATGTTGACGTTAGTAAACCACCACTCTCCAAAAACACAAACATGGAAAAAGACTGCTAACAATCTAACCTGGAGGCAAGTCTCATAACCCTTGTTCCTAATAAAGACATATTCACTGTAGGTCTATCATCTTAACAACTAGCATCTACAAGTTGCTGATCTATAGAGCATCATATACGGGTAGCGAATATAAAATTCATATCATAATATTTTCCCCCACCATATCATTCACAACAAGACTAGTTCCATGGTCCTCTAACCACTCTTATAGAAGTTATAGTCATATTTTTCATCTTTTGCTGACAATGAAATGGTAGGTCTAACCATCTTGTTAAGCTGACAACAGTTTTCTGAGAAAAATAAGAAATTACAGACATCATTTCATACAGCCTTATTATAATACTGTACACAAAATGTACCTGAATATTAGGAGCCAATAAACTCGGCTGATCAGTAAAGAAGAGAACCATTCTTCCAATTTCTTGCTTTAATAGTGTTCTCCTTTCCCGGTGGATGGCATCACAGAACAGCAATGCTTGATCATGCACCTCACTGCAGTTAGCAAGATCTTGACTATGTAAATGACAAACATCACAAGGAAGCAGGTTTACTTTTAGTGTATTTTTCTAGAGAGCATTATAACTTTTTTGAAGTAAGGCAAAGAAAAAAAAATAGACAATAATATGAGGACAAAAAGAAAAACTTATTCACCATTAAAAGAAGGGAAATATTGAACAATAAAATCAGTAAATGGACTGAGCCAATAATAACATAAAAACAATCAAAAAATGAAAATGAGCAGCAATTTTATTTACTAAGGCACTCTATCGAGGAACCAGAAATGTTTTGCAACTTCTTCAGAGCTATTGATTTACATTTAGCAAATATTAATTATCTTCACAGTTAAGTTTATTTCCATTCCCATTTCGTTTTATTCCTTTGTTTTATTTAGTTTATTAAATTCTTTTTCTTACTTCTGTATGTTTTATCTTTTATTTTTCACCTTATATGGATTCCTTTTCAGCCCGCACCAATTAGTTTGAGATAAAAGGAAGCTTTAGTTGATTTAGCACTCCGCCTTTTCACTACAATTCATCTCCAAATACCAAACAGCATTACATGCATGTCAAGATTATGCCTCCAGATGATGTTACCACTTATAACTCACCAATTTGTAATTCTCTTACGACCACTTATATAACATGATGGAAAAGGAACGCTAACAAGCTCTTGCCAAAGTATTAGTTTGGAATGAAAGTAAGCAATGGTCACATCTTGCAGGTAATGAATTAAGTAGTGATAAAGCTTCGTGAAGTGTATAAGCAACTTTGGATAGTCATTACATCCTTTGACCTAGTGCAATTACAGGGTTGTGCATTTCAAATCAAAAAACTCCAGTTTGTACCTTATCATTTTCTCAACCTGCTTTGCAACACTATACTCCAGATCTGCTTCTTTTTGTTTTGTACGTCCAGATTTGGCCATCTTCTTTGATTCTAATATCCGAGGCAAAACATGCTAAGTGATAGTCCTCGTGCAATAGTATGTACTGCATTTTAAAGTATAATAATGGTAAATTCAGTCTGACCTATGAAAAAAAAATCAGTCTGTTCCAAATAAATAACATGTTTATAAAGACTAGCCGGTAAAACTCACCTCGTCTCTAAACAAAGTAAGAAGTAAATTTTCCTTCAAAACAACCTGAAAAGCATCCAAACAATGGGTGTACATATGCTTATGATCTTTACTACATGCGTTAAATGTAAGTACAAAAGTTTAACACATAACAAAGGAAATTACTTAGAACTACTCGTAATTACCAAAGCAATATCAATGCTGGTGACTCTAAGAAGCTCGTCTGGACAACAAAGATAGCCAAATAATACCCATTCCCGATAAGACGTTACATTTGCCAAGTCTTGAGCCCTCTGTAAAGAAATGGAAAGAAGAATAAAAAAAAGTTAACCACTCATATATAATAGAGAGAGATTTCATTTTGGTTTCTTCTTTTTCTTTTTCTTTTGGCGTAACATTTGCATTTTGCAGTATAGTGCACAAATCATAGTTGCCATAATACAGAGGACTATATTAAAGTCATTCAAAATATTCCAACACCATGGGAAGAAAGGGTATGTACCATTGGGTGTGCAGAATTTGTAAGGATGTCCGGGTATCGAGGATGAAATGGACTTAGAAAACCCTCATTTCTAAGCTTCCGTGTATCTGTTGACAAAAATACTATGGGTCCAACAGCTTCCAAAACCTGGAAAAGTAGACAAGGCTCTCTTTATCATAGTGTGCATCGTAAAAACTGATTACACCTACTGTTAATCCTTCAGGCAGAAAACAAAAAGGAAGTACAAGGATTAAAATTAGAGGAAGTATGACCATGGAGAGCAACCTGTCTTCCACACTACACAGAAATGAAAAATTTTTCAAATTTATGGGAATCATATCTAACCGTTAAAACAAGGACCCCTGTTCCAACCAACACAACTTCGCGAATGCAGGGCTGCACGCAAGCCCCGGATACTTACATCTACCCACAGCCAAGAATACTGGGTGAGCCCAGACGTATTGCTAGTGAGGCTAGAACCATAGACCTCTCACTTAAGAGAGATCTTAAGCCAACCGTAAAACCTCTATGCCTCCCGTTTGGGCTGCATTTTTGTCATATTATATGAACTACCACACAGATAATCACAAATTAAGAGTAAAAAATTGAGAGGATCCACCTCCATATGAATTGTTAATAACATGTTTTATTTTGTTCACACCATATTATGTGTAAAAACCTCTTATCATAACCAGTAACCCCTGAAACATGCCTAAATGGCAATAAATGGATATGAAAAACATCAAACTGTAAGAAAAACTTAAGAAGGATCCAAATAGAGATTAAGCATATGTATATTTGTCATGCAGTGATGTATATTTGTCATGCAGTAATGAACAGGGGAACAAAAAGGAAATTCAGCCTGTAAAATTTTACATTGACTACAATATCATTCAGCAAGATGAGATAAATAACCTCTCCAATACGAGGGCTGACAAAATTCAAATCTTCATGTAACCCTTTCAATGGTGGATCATAAGAGTCTATAAACTGGACCAACCTGTATTCAGGTGAAAACCAATATAAGCTCAACATGTAATACATTTCACTATAAGATATCGAGACAAAATAATAATTGAAGATGCTAAAACTATGGTCTCAACATAGCATCAAATCATTACAACTGCAAGTTAATTGATGAGTAAGGAATGCTATTATCAATACGCGTACGTCTTAATAACTTCTGAAGTTCATGATTACATTCAAATACTAGAAACTGATACATCTTTAAATAGTAGTACTGCTTCAGTACACTACAGCAAAATTTCTGTCAGATAATCATCAAAAGATAAATGAACTGGAGAGCACAAACAAGATAGTTCAAACAAAGAATGATAATGGTAAAAAAGAAAATAAAGATCACAAGAAGGATAGTCATTACCGATGATAAAAATCACAGTCTCGGTCATTTCTCGACATGGCATGCAAAAGATTGTATAGCTGTAGCATCATTTTTCTAGGTATCTGTGACAAAAGCATCAAATTAAATAGGTGATGGAAGTAGAAGCACCACCTTGGACACATACATAGAATTCGGACTAACCTTCTCAGCAAAGAGATTAACTCGTACAAAGGAACAAAAGAGGTCCATAAATGCGTGTAGTATAAGAGAATTCTGATGGGGCTGCAAGAGAAGTTACCTAGCAATTAGAGAAATAACTTAGAAACATGGAAAACTATGATGGGTCAAAACGTTCAATAACTTTTGACATGCATACATGTATTAGCAAGGACATACTTACAAGTATAAAAGCCTATTTGGTGTTTAATTCTCATGCAGCTATAAAGATATCAGATCAAACACCAAATCTTATATTTTTCATCAACAAACATCCATTGATCTAAACTTTGCACGGTGATATAAAAGATAATATCACTCACCAACAAGGTAATTACAGTACTGCTTAGATCCAATATGAGTCGCAAAGCTTGCTCTCGAAATGCCATTAGGTCAAGAAGCAGCTGATCCAGACAAAAGGAAGTCAATTACAATCAATTTATGAGCCTTATTAGTAGATATATGATTTTAAGAAAGATAACAGATAACCTAAAAAATTAGAGCAAATAAATACAAAATAGAAGGAACTGTAAATTCAAACAAAAGTAATGAACTTGTTCCTCATGCACAAGCATCACTTTGGACATATATGAAGCAACAAATATGCTTCGAAGAATTAAATTTTCATGAAATAAGTACAAGATTATGAGATCATTTCTCTTTATGCCAACAAATATTTAACAAACAATATGCCAATACAGACTTCACAACAAAGGGTGCTTCCTTTTGCTCACCCTTAGAAATATGTGAAAATATGCACTAGATTCTTTATCCTGGGAACAATTGCTATCCTCGCCAACTCTATGAAGGAAATTCTTTCCAGCTTCACAAGTCTTTCATCAAAGTCCAAAAAATAATGAAAAAAAATTGCCTTAAAGGAACTCAAGGGAAGGCCAGTTGTTCTGGGGACCTCCACCCATAGTAGTCTACAACCAAGAGAGTAAGCAATATTACCCTTAAATTCTCTTTCACCTTGGTTCTCAAGTAATCTAATGTATTAATCATAAGGACCCTTAGTTTGATATTAGTTATCATTAAAAAAAATATTTATTACCCTGTTCTTTCTTATACACATTCAATCTTTAATTTGACACCCAAAACCACGTATAGTGGCTGCACAGAATTCTATTTTTTATTTGTTAGTATTGCTGAGCAAAGAATTGTAACCTTTTATGAAAGGTCCAGCAAATATTTCATAGTTAATTAAGCCTATTCCAAGCCTTTACCAGTACTTTCTTGCACTTAGAGACAACACCAGACCTACAACTTTTGGACAACCCTTAATCCACCAGAATCCTACTTATAGCCAGTAATATATTAGTTTTCTTCAGTACTTACTTCAGCCACCAAAATCCTAGAAAAATCGCTGCCATACAAGTTGATTATGTTAATTTATTATTAACTTCTAAGGAATCAAAGGAAATGAAACAGAAGATTTGGCCGAGAGAAAGGCCTCCCAATCTGTTACATGTCAAGCAAGGGTCCACTGAGCCATGCATAACATGGTTTTGAGTATTATTGTAAGCTTTTTACAATTGATATAGGTTTTGAGTATTATATATTGTATTCTTTTTGCAGTTAATATGCCTGTTCAACTAATTCCCCTATGTTCAATTCGTTTTAACTGAGTTGAGAATATCCTCGTAGCCTGTAGATGCTTATACTTATTCAGACTGCACTTCGTTGAATTCCTAAAACTTTATATTGGTCAAGTCATGCCATTGAGCCTTGTTGTGTGGTCATTAGTAGTTTTTTATTTAACAGTTTGTAGCAAAAATGTCCTACAAATATGCAAGTATTAACAACAATATAACTGGAGTTTAATATCTCTGTACAGGTCATAAGTTTAAAATAATTTAAGAGGACAAGTTAAGAGAAATATTTGATTCTTAGGTTCCAGGACCATAGGCCAAGTTTACTTATGAAAAGGGGTACTACACATTCAGCAAAAAGTCGTGTAATATATAATACCAACAACAATAAATACTAACATGAACCGGTACTTCAGAGCATTTTTATACTTGATCAGCAAGTAAAGACATAAGGCTAACAAGCATGAACTTTGCACCTGAACCCACGGCTCCAAACTTTGTAAATGAACTTCTGCATGGTCATTCAAAGAATCCATTGCAACCTTATCAACCTACAGTAAGTTCTTAATGAGGATACAAATCACAGGATGTCATTTTCAACAATACATCGAGATACTTAATACTGGAACAATCTCAATACATACTCGTTCAAGTTGTAATTTGCTATGATGCTCTGGAAACTTCTTCGATAAAAGGACACAAATTTTTGGAAGATTAGGGAACACGCCGGCTTTCCAAAATGCTTCCGTAAACATGTGACCCAATGAATCTGGGTAATCCAAAATTTGATTCAATCTATATATTTTAGCCATCAATCCTTCAGCAACTTGCGTAAGCTGATACACCCACTGCATATTCAATCCCTTATAAGACCCGCCTGAACTCTGGGCTGGTCCTTCTGAGCCAACATTCCTATAGGTTCTAGATGCTACTCCAGAAGTCATTTCTTGACTTAAGTACTCATTCCATCTTGATGGACCTTCATATTCTCTCGATCTGGGTGACACATCTTGTGCTGGGAAATGGTGTCTAGAGTTTGCCATCGACAATTAATCCACACCAAATATCTCTGCAAACAAAACAATGGCTTTAGTACACTAACAAACTATTACTCAATCTAAAGCTCGAGAAGTTATCATATTCCTTTTTTTCTTTTTTTTGATTAGGTAAGTTAGTACCACTCAACACGCAATAAATCTTCAAACACAACCAGGGCTCAGAATATTGATTTACAGCCATTAAAACTTATGAAAACTTCAAATCAGCTCAAGAAATTATTTTACTTCACATTTTTTATAAATTCAATCAAACAAAAAATATCTCTCAGGACCCACAATTTTAGCCCAGACTTTTGCCAATTGCATTAATTAACCCACACCCAGTACGCATCTCTGCAAAGAACTTGAAGGGTTAAGAGCATTTAACAACAATAGAATTTCCACCTTCCCACATTCAACTAAATCACTAAAACAAATGACAAACAAAACCATACATTTCCCTAAAACCTCTTTTCAACGGTATATAGTTGTTTTTCTCTTCTGTATTAGTTCAATTTCATTCTATTCAACCAAATTTGGATTACTGAAATGTGATAATTACCCATACAAATTTATACAAAAGATAGTAAAAAAATCAATATACGACAATTATAGAGAGAGGGAGAGCACCGTAGAAGCTGAAATAGCTTTAAATTGACTTCAGAAACAGAGTGGACTATCTGTTGTCGGGAATGGAGCTGAAAATGAGATTAATGTAAAGCTTCAACTCCAGATCTGAGCTCATGAGCGAAAGGGAGAAGGGTTCGTAAGTAGAGTCGTAGTGGAGCTGGTGTTAATTATAGACTTTTGTGTGTATTTTATTATAATGGTGATGATGAGTTGTTACAGAGATTTAAGACAGGGAAGTTTTGGACGGTTCGTTCTTTTTCTTTCTTTCTTCACTTTATTTTTCGTTTAATTATGGGAAAAAAAAAAGTAGGCAGCACGATCTGCGGATAGGGATGTATATATGTATATACCATATATATAGGCATTATGTCCGTCCAAACATTAACAATAATATTCGTTTTAAAATTATATATATATATTTTTATTTTGATAATGTTATAACAATATTTATGTTGTCATAATAAATATATATTTAACGATATTTTTATATTTATTTTAATTACATTTTGAATTTTATCAATATTTATTGATCCAGCATAATTATTACTCTGGCATTATTAGTGACTTAATTTTATATCGTCGAATAAGATTCATTTCATAATATTTATCCTTCAATTTTTACCAATACACAATTAATAATACAAATATTATATTTAAGGATAAAATAAAATTTATCGCAAATAATTAGTAACACAATAAAATTGGTGACAAATAATTACTCCGTATATTGCTTAAAGGGTTGCTAAATATAATATTAGTTCATTAAAGGGTGTATTGGGAGAAAATTGAAAGACAAATGTAATTAAAAAAATATATTAATCCTCGAATTACAGTTGTAAAATATATTAATGTATGAAAACTCAATACAATTATAAGAGAGATGCTTGCGAGGTTAGAGCATTCATAATAATTTATTTAATTAATTCTTTATTAAATTAAAGAATACATTAACAATTTATGATCCAACAGTTTTTTTATATTTATTTAATTATCTAATTTAATTTCTATATAGTATTTTACTCCTCGAGACGAGGGAGTCAAAATATCGTTCTCTATGCAAATGACATTTCGCATCCTCATTTAAGTGGACAACTCATCAATCAATATCCAACTCATCTTTATTTTCAAATTATAAATTTAATATTGACTTATCTTTTTAAAATTAATTTTAAACGTATTAAAATTTAAAATTGATATAAATTTATTTAATTCATGTCAAAATAATTATAAATATTATAAAAGTATTATTAATAATACATTTTATTATTTTTTAAATTTAAATGAATCATATTAAATTTGAATTTAAAAATAGCACAAATTAACTTCTTAACAAATATTGATCTTATGTACATTTGCAGTTACAATCAATTCAATACTCACTCCATAAATTACTTCAAATTTAAAATAAAATAAGTTATTTTACAGTAGAATACAATTAATAAATTATATTCTCTTTTATAAATTATAATATTATTATTAATTTTTATAAGTCAATTTGATGCATTATCAAATTTAATAATTTTGCTAAGAATTGTAAAAAAATAAATTTTATAAGTAGTAATATTATTTTTTTTCTAAATAAGTTACAATATGTATTGATTAAATTTATATTAATTTTAAAATTAAAAATATCACATACTTACTTCAAAAAAATCAATAAATTAATAACGATTTTATGATTAAAAACAATAGGTTGTAATATATTACATCTATCATAAACTCTAACGCACGAATAAATACAAATGGAAGGATATATAAATACTATTATATTAAGTAATATTAGCTATTATATTAAGTAATATTAAATAAATTTACTATTATCTTAAGTAATATATTTTTAATGCTCCAAAAAATATTAACTATTATATTAAGTAATATTAAATAAATTTACAACAATTTTGAATTTTTTCAAATTTGTAAAATAATAAAGTTTTGTCATTCAGACGTGTCAATTATCAAACAATTTTTTTCATTCAGATTCAGATTTAACTTATTCAATTTCAGATTTAGCTCATTCAGATTCAGATTCATTCAGCTTTTATTAAACACCTCTTTAAGTATGATGAATCACATCATGAATCATAAAATTATCTTAATAATAATATTAAACAAAATTAGCCTCCATAAGTGAAAATACAATCATCACAATTAATAAATGAATAAAAATTATATGACAAAAAAATAAATAAAATTTAACTATTTAAAATAACAATAACCGAACAGAAAAATAATAACTTGATTTAATTAACCACGCAAATTGTACTAATCCATCTATTACAAGTTTAAGAAGTCAATTTCACGTGTGAAAAATAAATGAGCTCAAATTATAAAATAAATTTCGTGTTAACGTCACATAAGTTATTTAAATGTGTGTAAATTATAAATTAGATAAATGAGCTTAAATTATAAAATAAATTTAATTAGATAAATTAAATGGTAATGGGGTTAGGTTAAGAAGTAGTGCATGCGTGATGCGTCTGCTCGAAGTGTATCCGTTACAAGATGGGTCACTTGGCTTTGACATTAAGGCACCATCATTAAATACTCTCGCAATACTCAAATGTCAAACCCAATGGTAAAATTAAAAGTTACGCACATCAGCTCCAATTTATTTTTATTTATAATTTTTAAATGTTAGTATGCACTTTTGAATATATATATATATAGAGTCCGGATCTTAATCTTACTCCTTATCCAACTCACCCGATGTAAGAACCCAATTTTTTAAGGAATAAAATCAAATTTCTTTTATTTATTATTGTGAATAATAAGGTATTAATTTGATATAATACTTTAGTTATGGGTGAAATGTGCAAATTTTCAAAATAAGCAAGTGGTTATAAAATATTCAATTATCGGAGAATATTCGTTTGGTCGTAAAATATTCTTTCAGTCGGGGAATATTCGTACGACGGCACAGTCATTTGTGGGTCCCATAACGGATAACGGACGAATGAAGAAAACGACAAAATTGAATAACGGCGTAGTTGTTACCGTTAACACTGTTGGAATACCCGGTGGTTAAAATACAGTAATACGCGTTATTGCACAGTAGCACACGGTATTGCACAGTATTTTTGAAATTATTGATTCTTACGTAAGAAGACACTACTCAATAATTGTTACAGTAATTATTGTTCAATATTTTATTTTATTTGTTCAATAATTGTTGCGTTGATATTTTTAAAATTATTGTTGTTCAATAATTGTCAATGCACAGTATTTCCATTATCAGATCAATAATTTAGATTATTTGGAATAATATTATTAGATAACATTATTGGTAATGTCTAGAAAGTTCTGTCAAGAAGAGGTTTGGTCACCTAATTGTGCGTTAGTAAGGAGAAATTCTTATTGGAAAGCCCCTCTTTCCTGGGAACGGCCTGGTTGTCATAAATGTGATTCTGTAATATTATTTGTGAATAATTAATTATTGATTCATATGATAAAGAAATATTTATTTTATGAGAATATAAATGTTGGATATATTTATTGTGGTTAAAATGAAGGAATTAATGCTGAGGTGTTTTATCAGTATTTTATCGGAATGGATGTATTAAAAATCATCCGTTTGTGGATTTCGGGTATTTTTTGATTGAAATTTGGAAAAATTTTCTTCTACAAAGTTGTAGAGAATAAAATTTCCTATGAAAACACGCGAATTTTGAATTTTCTGATAAAAGAACTATTTTCCATGAATTACTGAAATTTTAAAAATAAAATAATTTTTATTAAAATTAAGCGGGACCCACTATTATTTCAAGCATGTGGCCTGCCAATTTTGGTTCAAAAGAGGTGGGTTGGTCTTGGTTGGTGGGTGCTACGTAGAAATGAAGAAAAAAAATTTATTATTTTATTCTCCTATGGCGTTCTAGCATTTTTTATAAATAGACGTTTAAGTTAGAATTGAAAAACACACCAGAAATAAGTTTTCTTTCTCTCTATATTGTCGAGCGTATTTTAATAAGTATTTTGATACTTTGAGAGTTGTTATTCAGTGTAATTTTCTGTCAGTATTATATCCGAAATTCAGTCAGAAGTACGATTATTTTGAGGTAAAGGATGTTATTTTCTTCTTAAAATGATATTTTCTTCAATATCATTATGCCGAAATATTGGTATGAACATTTTTATCAAATTTAAAATTTTTGTGTCGGGTTTACTATTCACGTATATGGTACTATTCACGTATACGGCACTATTCACGAATACGACACTATTCACAAAAAATGAAAATTTCTTCTTTTTGTCCAAGTTGTCTATTATGGTTACTATCTTTGATTGTATCCATGTTTTGATCATTATTTTTGAATTCTGCTTCAAAATTGGTTATTTCGGAGTATTATTGAACTTGGATAAACTGTAATACGAATCCATAATATTTGATATTTTATCTCACTGGATTCATTTTCTTTAATTTATTTTTCATCATCCTCAGTCCTAAATGATGATATTACTGAATATTTTTGGCCTGTAATGCAAAGATGAATGATTAACGGATGAATATTTTTGGCCTGTAGTGCAAAGATGAATGATTACCTAATGAATATCTTTGACTTGTAGTGTAAAGATGAACAGGTGTTGAGATGAACATGACCAACTGGTGATACAAATGAATATCTTGGGCCTGTAGTGTAATGATGAATATTTGATTCAAGATGTATATTGATTGATGTTACATGGATAAAATATTGATGATGGACTTTTAAATCTTAGAAGATAGTAGAATTATTTATCTACTTGATTCTTCTAATGGATTGCTATTTTCCGCTGCAATTGTTAATATAAAACTTGTTGTCTATTATATTTTATCAGATTATTCCCTGTTGAAGACTAATGATAATTTGTTGTATATTATCTTAGTCATAATATTCTTTACTGGACTATTTGAGCTCACCCTATTTTTTATGTTCCATTGTTCTTCTTAGGAGGATAGAATTTAGCAGAAACTAGCCAGGGTATGGAGTGATGATTCAAGATAGTTGTTTAGCAGTCCTCACTATTTTATAAAATAGTGTATCAATAATTGTAATAATGACTCCTTTTGAGTTTTTATACTATCTATTAGACAATAGTTGTATTCAAACTCACAGTATATGTGTTGTCGTATTTTGTACGACAATTGTATTACTGAAGTTGTATTTATTTTTGTACCATATATTTGGCGACCCAAAATGGTTGATGTATACCTATTTTGGGGGCGTCACACCCGAGCTCACCTCCCTTTAGCGACGGACTCGACGACGGGTTGGTCATACAACCGTCGTCTATACTTTTAGCGACGGACAACATATAGCGTCACTAAAAGTATATCCGTCGCTAAAAGTATAGACGACGGTTGTATGACCGAACCATCACCGGGTCCGTCGCTAAAGAAGGGGGTAAGCTCGGGTGAGTTGAATAAGGGGTGAGTTTAAGATCCGGACCGTATATATGTATATATGTATGTGTGCATATATATATATATATATAAGAATGATTCATAGAATGTATTTTGTAAGACCCCAACTTATTATAAATAAAATTGAATTTTCCTTTATTCATTATTCTAAAATAATAAGGGTTAATTTGATATAATACTTTGGTTATGGGTGAAATGTGAAAATTTTACAAAATAAGCAAGTGGTTATAAAATAATCATTGTTGTCGGGGAATATTCGTTTGGTCGTGAAATATTCTTTTTGTCGGAAATATTCATACGACGGCGCAACCATTTGTGGGCCCCATACCGAAAAACGGTTGGATGAAAGAAAACGACAAAGATTGAGTTTTATAAATAACGGCGTAAATTATTACCATTAACACTGTTGGGTTACCTGGCGGTTAAAATACAGTAATACGCGTGGTTGTACAGTAGCACACGGTATTGCACAGTATGGTTGAATTATTGATTCGTACATAAAAAGGCACTACTCAATAATTGTTACAGTAGTTACTGTTCATTATTTTATTATATTGATTCAATAATTGCTGCATTATTAGTTTATATTATTATTGTTTCAATATTGTCACTGCACAGTATTTCTCATTATCAGAACAATAATTCATATTATTTGAATAATATTATTAGATAACATTATTGGCAATGTCTAGAAAGTTCTGTCAAGGAGAGGTTTGATCATCTAATTGCGCACCAGTAAGGAGAAATTCTTATTGGAAAGCCCCCTCTTTCCTGGAAACGGCCTGATTGTCATAATTGTGATTCTGTAATATTATTTAAGAATAATTAATTATTGATTCATATGATAAGAAAATATTTATTTGATGTGGATATAATTGATGAATATATTATTTTATGTGGATATAATTGAAGGAATTAATGTTGAGGTATTTTATCAGTATTTTATCGGACTGGAAGAATTAAAAATCATCCGTTTGTGGATTTCGGATAATTTCTGTTTAGAATTTGGAAAAAATTTCTTCTGCAAAGTTGTAGAGAATTGAAATTCCTATAAAAAATTACGAGATTCAATTTTTCTAACAAAGGGGCTATTTATTGTGAATTATTGAAGTTCCGGGGTTCCGAAATAATTGATTTTTGAAAGTTTAATTATTATTTTTATTTCAAAAATGTTTTTTTATATTTTTTTTCTAGAAGGTGGGCATGTGAGAAATGCTAAAATTAGATTCCTTAGTGGTGGGCTTGAATATTTGGTAAATATTAATATTTTATTAATTTAGTCTCCTTTGACGTTATAACATTTTCCTATAAATAGAGAGCTAAGTTAGAATTGAAAATCACACCTGAAACAAGATTTCTCTCTTTCTTTGTCTATATTATCGAGCGTATTTATGTGAGTATACTTTGAGTGTTACTATACGGTGCGAGTTTCTGTCAACACTATACCGAAATTCAGTCAGAAGTACGGTTATTTTGAGGTAAGGGATGTTATTTTTTTCTTAAATGATATTATTTTCTTCAATATCATTATGCCGAATTATTGGTGAATTTTTTTAATCAAATTTGGAATTTTTTGTGTCGGGGTTACTATTCACGTATACAACACTATTCACGTATACGACACTATTCTCAGTATACGACACTATTCACGAATACGGCACTACTTACCGAAAAATAAAAATTTTCTTTTTGTCCAAGAGGTCTATTTTGGCTACTATCTTTGATTGTATCCATGTTTTGATCGTTATTTTTGAATTCTGCTTTAAAATTGGTTATTATGGAGTATTATTGATCTTGAATAAAACTGTTATACGAATCCCTAATATTTGTTCTTCTATCTCACTGGATTCGTTCTTAAAAATATTTTTCATCATCTTCAGTCCTTAATGATGGTATTATTGAATATCTTTGGCCTGTAGTGCAAAGATAAATGATTACTGATGAATATCTTTGTCCCGTATTGCAAAGATGAACAGGTGTTGAGATGAATATGACCAACCGGTGATATAAATGAATATCTTTGGCCTGTAGTGCAAAGATGATTAAAGATGTATATTGATTGTTGTTACAGGGATAAAATATTGATGATGGACTCTTAAATATTAGAATATAGTAGAATTCATCCTCTATGTGACTCTTCTAATGGATTGTTGTTTCCGCTGTAGTTGTTGATCTAAAATTTATTGTCAATTGTATTCTATCAGATTTTTCCCTGTTAAAGACTAACGATAATTTGTTGTATATTATCTTAGTCATAATATTCTTTACTGAGCTAGTTGAGCTCACCTTTTTCCTTTTTGTTCCATTTTTCTTCTCAGGAGGTGAGAACATAACAGGATCGAGTCGGGGTATGGAGTGAGGTTTCTAGAAAGATGTTTTAGCAGTCTTCACTATTTCTGTTAAATAGTGTTTGAATAATTGTAATGAAGACTTATTTGCGTGTGGATATTGTCTAGAAGACAATATTTGTATTTAAACTCACAGTATGTATTGTCGTATTTCACACGACATTTGTATTGTTGAAGTTATAGTTTGCTTTATGTACCATGTATTTGGCGACTCAGAATGGGTGTTGTATACCTGTTTTGGGGGCGTTACATATTTGTTACGAATTCTTATAAAGTAAGATTTTACATGTTGTGAATCCTTATAGGACTAAGATTATAAATCGAAAATCGACTTCAACCGCTACTAATATAATAACGAGTTAATAAGAATAAGAGTTTGACTTTATTAATAAAAATTTATTGATTATATTTCAGTGTTTATAAACGTTTATACTATTAACTTCTGGATTTATTATCTCATTTTTAATTGGGTATAGGGTTTATTAACATGTGATTAAGAAACCCTAAATTATGGTTAATAAACTATAAATATTGGCTAATAAATCCTAAATCCTAGTTAATAAACATTAAATTATGATTAATAAATCTTAAACCATAGTTAAAAAAATATAAATTCTAGTTAATAAAGTCAAACTCTTATTCTGATCCGCGTCCGCCATTATTAATAGCGAATGATAATTTTTTTTCTTCTACCGTCTGTTATTAATAGTAGCGGACGTCTTCTAATCAAGGTCGTTTCTTTACATATTGTGGATCATTATCCATATATATATATATATATTTTAAAAGTAATGTCGCATTTATGTTGTCATTAAGTCTTCCTTTTATTTTATTTTTTTACAAACAAATATTTTCCTTCTTATCACCCAAAATAAAACCCATCAAAAAAGGAGTTACGGACAAAATAACAACAAAAAATTAGTTATTAGTGGCTTGTTACAACCATCGTTACTCTATAAATGATATTACCTCCGTTCCAAAAATTGGAGATAAAGTTTAAATTATAAAATTGGTACGATTTATAAAAGTTTTTAATCAAATAAATTTTGTAATTAGTAGTTGTTGCTATACACTATACAATTATAATAATTATATCAGCTGATAATAAATAAATTCACATAAATTTCAAGTTTCACATGACCTCGTTTTATCTCAAAAGTCAAATTATATATTTAATTTCAGAATGAATAGAGTAGTAAGTTAAATTATATATTTAATTTCAAATTATTGTATTATTTAAAGAAAGAAATAGTAAAAGAAGGAGAGACGCACTGAATTATAAAACGAACGGAATAATTGAATGAAAAAACACAAGCTATTTTTTATTCGTTATCTAGTATTTTAATTTGCAAGTTCTTTAGAGCATCCAGCAAAGTGGGATGGATATATCATTTTGCTCCTCTTCTATTTTGTCAAATTACGTATCTACCCCCTTCAACCTAAACAAACATGATCTCTTGATTCTCTTCTAACGCAAACCCAACGGACTGTTACTCTGTTCTCTTCTTACGCAAACTCTGCTATCTCTCTGCGCTCGATCCGTCAATTTCTTGGTTTCTCCCGCCGTCCCTCCACGACTGTTACTCTTGCTACTCCTTCGATTGCTGTTAAGTACTGAACCCTAGACCACATGTTTCATATGTATATATGTGTGTGTTATGTTATGTTTGAATCTTTGGCATGTGGTTTTTCTTCTTTGACCTCTTTAATTTTGACTGTAGTTTCAGAGCCTGTGGGTTTCGATTCAATTCCATTTTTTGTTAATTTATGTGGTTCAAATGTTTGATTGATTGATTGATTGAATGAGTTGTTGTATACTGGGTTGTGCTTAATTAGCAATATGCGAGCAGCTTAATTCTAGTAATATTCTATTGTATTATTTTTCCTTTTTAATTTGTGCAAATTTGTTTTGTGAAATGATAGTCTCATATTTTGCAAGTGTGAACTTTTGTTATTTCTTTTGGTTCATCATGAAATGTAAATTTTGCATCTTTACCATACTAGAGAAAATACATCCATTTGGGGCTGAATATGTGTTTTTTTGGGTGCAGATTACCGATTTTTCTGGTCTACTACGCAATTCATTGACAATACATAATTGGTTCACTAATTTTTGGTTAAATATTTATGCTTTTGCAATAATATAATTTTTTGTTGTTTGAACTTTTTTTGCTCATAATTGCAAGTGCTGGTCGTTGTTGAGTTTTGAGATTTGGTTGAACTGTTGGACCATTGAATTGGCACAATTGTATTGCCTGAGATGTTTTGTAATAAGTTCTGCAGTCAGTAGCAATGTGGGAAATTAGTTGACCTGCACGGGCTGTTTTGATATAATTTTTTTGCTCTTTAATGTGGCCGAGTGAGAAAATAAGTAGACGACTTAAAAATATTTTTAGGAATTCTCACATTCACAGACTCGATTCCAGCTCGCTGCTGTAGCAACCACTGCCAAACTTAACTTCAATTAGTCTGTCTTGTAACTGTTTCTTAAAATAAAGTCTTATTCCAGAGTAACTTCAAGGGGTACCGTCCCAGTACTAGGAGTATAAAAGGGCAGGAGGACCCAAATAGCACATCCTGCACTAAGCAACAATGACTAGGACCGACATTGTTAAAAGTCTTTAGGTGAGAGCAACTAGAAATCTAGTGACATTATATGTTTGTAAAGTTCAATTTTCTGTTTCCCCCCCCCAAAAAAAAAAGTCTAAAATTTGTGTTTCAATCTTGTCCCCTCAGTTAATGATAAATAGAAATACAATAAGTACGGCTGTACGAGTGATATACAATATAAGCAATCATATGTTTGACTTTTATTTGGTTAGTTTGAAATGGATAAATTGGCTCCAATTTGATCAACTTTAATAGTCACTAAAGTCAATGTTCTAAAAAGCGCTAGGCGGGAGGCGGGCGGACGAGGGGGGCCTAGCGCCTAGGGGGCCTAGGCAGGGCCTGGGCGGGGCCTAGGCGGAATTTTTTATTTTAAGCCAATTTTAATATTTTATCTTACATTTATCCAAACAAAATAATAATATAAAGCAAAACAACCTATAATAAAGATAATAAAGGCCTTTTTCTTAAAGTTCAAACACATATCCATATTGCTAATGTCAAAGTTCAAACACAAATATGCAATTGTTCAAAGTTTAAACATATTTTTAACGTATTAATTTTATTTATAAACAAAATTGATATTAAATAATAAAATTTAAAATTTCAAGAATTTAATTCAATATTAAAACTTAAGAAACTAAACATAAATTTAAGAATTATAAAATTTAATTCAACTAAATATTACAAATGTATCATCATTTATATAATTTGAAGTTGGTACAAGTTCAAAAAATTACAACTATAATAAAATTATCCACTTTGACTTGATATTGTTTACTTCTTGTTGTGATTTGATATGTTACAATATGTATTATGAATATTGTAAATCATTAGAAAAATAAATATATCAAGATTTGGTTTGGGTAGTTATTAAAATAAAAAAAAATCTCTCCCGCTAGAATTCGCCTAATTTCTTAAAGGGATTATTTTGCCGCCTTGGTGAGGCGCCTGGGGGGCCTAGAGGCGCCAAGGGGGGCCTAGCACCTAGGCGGGGCGCCAAGGGGGGGCCTAGCGCCTAGGCGGGGCCTAGGCGGACCTAGGCGGGGATTTTTAGAACAGTGACTAAAGTACTGAATGTTTGATTTACACTCAAATTTTTAGTTGAATTGTGGTCTTAACAGATTTTTACTAGAGAATGGAAGAAGACAACGAAGAACTCAGGTCTTTTAAGGATCTTGGAGTGTGTGAGCAATTGGTGGAGGCTTGTGATAGTTTGGGTTGGAAAAACCCATCCAAGATACAGGCTCTAGTTCTTCCTCATGCACTTGAAGGTTCAGTTCTTCTAATGATTTGTTTTTTCAGTTGTTCTATTTATTTATATGCTGTTTATATATAAATAAATGATGTTTATAAGCATCCTTTTCAACATGTTGATACAATTTTATGAATTTTTGTTTTAGGAAGAGACCTAATTGGGCTTGCACAAACTGGGTCCGGTAAAACTGGAGCTTTTGCACTTCCTATACTTCAATCCCTTCTAGAAACTCCGCAAGCTTTCTTTGCTTGTGTGCTTTCTCCAACACGGTTGTTATCTTACTCATTAATTAATAAATACTACCTGACCTTTGATTTTAAGCTATTCTAATTATTGTGCTTTTGTATGTTCTTGTTGTTGTTCTGTATATTACATTAACAGGGAGCTCGCAATACAGATTGCTGAACAGTTTGAAGCATTGGGATCTGGCATTGGTGTAAAGTGCGCAGTGGTGAGTCTTCTATTAAATGAATTTATATTGTATGACACATTATGAAATTTTCTGGTGCATATAGTCACAAGCTCGCGGTCATTTTTTTTGCTATTTCTAGATATTAATGACAGTTAAGTTTGTCGTTTTTTCTTGCTACGTAGCTTTTCTCTTCTAGGCAATTTTTATTTGTTGGTCAACTGGCTTATATTGTCAAGTCAATTTTATTCATTTTTTTGAAGAATAACATCTGTCATGAAATGATCTTGAAGAAGTTGTACAATATTTCCAATATCTGTGAAGTTCATCAATTGTTTAGTAATTAACTACGAAATTTGGTGCAGCTTGTTGGAGGGGTGGACCAGGTGCAACAGAGCATTGCCCTTGGAAAGCGACCACACATTGTTGTAAGTGTTCAAGTTGGTAGCATGGTTGCATTTGTTTTCACTCGAACTTTCTTTTACAATATGGAAAATTGTATTGTTTTATTTATACACATGTTAGCGTAGATTTTGTGATATGTACCGAGCATTAGTAAGTTATAGTTGTCAAATGTTATCATAACTGTTCTCCCAAGTATATATTTATACCTCAGATGTTATATAGGATTTCAACTAAAGTATCCGTTTAATTTATATAGTATCCGTTTAATTTATATGTTGGAGGACTATATGCAATTTGCACTATGGTTGACTTGGCCATTACTATAACAGTCTTTTTCCTAAAATTCCCTGTTGGCTGAAGCAGGAGAATAGTCTGGGGAAAGAGAATTGCATAAAACTGGCTTGTTAATTTAACTAATTTGATTGGTTTAGTTTAATTTATTTGATTTTTTTAATTTGTTGGATTTAATTTATCTCATTTTTGACCCTTTTGAGTCTAGTTTGGGTATTAATAAATTAGTGTAGCTTGAATTACTTGGCATAAGAAATATTATACTTTAATAAGTAGTTAAATTACTTGGCAAAAGAAATAGGTATATTTTATTATTCAATTTTTATGCAATGCGAGATGTTTGTTCTCTTTTTTGAATTATACCATTGGTACTAGATAGTGTTTTTTATGAACTTAATTGATCCATTTTATTATTCTTATTATTTAGAAGTTTTCATAATATTTTAAAATTTGTTTAAAACTCCTAACTAGTGCATCACCTGAAATTGAGTCAAAAAATGACCTCCCTAGACATATATCCAAACCACGCCTTTGTATCATGCAAAATGTAGATGCATTATGTGAACACACGGTTAATGTTTATTCAATCATCTTCCTCTGATCCATATTTCATACCTGACTTTTAGAGAGCCTCTCGAGGAAGGCAGTTGTTTTGTCAAAGTATTACCTAATGTGGAGGGGATAGTGTAATGAATTAGGTCAAATATAGGTTGCCTCAAATGTGAGAAACCCATTGGAAAACATCAAAATATGTTGAAGCAAATGTTATATACATCGAGTTTGGCTCGGTTTAAATGTTCAATAAAATGATTAGCTTAAAAGAAATAAAATTTAATTTGTCTAAATTTGTTGAGGTTCCCTCGAAGCCATGGCAGAACACCTAGTAGAGAGACCCAATCTTTAGGTGAAATAAGTACCGTAACTTCGATCTTTCAAACGAAATCATCACACAGTAAATCAACAAATCCCAAAGTGATTCTTTTTCCCCTTCAAAGTTTACTTACTACGGTGGAATATGATCTCCACCAGACATACGTATTGCTTTAGCTAGTACAAGAAAGAGTATACCATGATTCTTCTATCTATCAATAATTGCATGCATTGTGCAAGAAAACCTTTAGCTTGTTATCCAGGAACTTGTTCTGAAATACCGTAATAAAAGAAACGCGTAGGCTGGATTGACTAACCTAACCCTTATGGAGGCCTTGTCATAGTTGGGTGCTGATTTATTTTCTCGACCTTTGCATTGAAAGAATAGATTATAAAAAAATGATATGATTCAACCTCAGACTCTTTTGAATGTAAATGAAACTAGTAATTGTGTAAAGGCCGAAAGAGCCTTTATATACTATATACTTTATATATATACGGACTCATAAGAATTAATGAGTGTTCACATTCAATATTAGATTGAATGGATAATTTACTTCTATAGATATGAAAAAGGCCAAAAAGAATAGGCCTTGTCATTCCTACATGTCTCGTTAGTAACATTCTAGGGGGTGTGGGGTAATAATTCCATATTAATCTGAATCAATTCATAAGTTCCCATTTTTTAGGATTGCGGCTAGAAGCGTACGAGTACTATGATGTATGTGATGTATGAAGGGGTATAATCGACGATTTGACAGCAAAAATAATAAAAGATCCAATATATAATATTATTTCCACTGGGACTGAGACATGATCTAGACTTCCACGGGAAGGTAGCAGTGGGGAATTTCCCGCAATGGGCAAAAGCCTAACAGAGCAATGCCAATGGCGTGTGTAGGTAGAAGGCCTACAGACTGTGAACTTCTTTTCTCGGAAAAGAAGCAAATGATGGTATCTGGGAATAAGCATCGTACCATGTGACGACAGTCGCGGTAATACAGAGGCGTTATCTCAATTAGAAGTTCTTAGATGGAGCTGATTCATGTTTTACATAGAACGTTCTATTAATATTTCTTGAATTCTTGCTCAATTGGAGATATGTTCAATTGTTGTAACAATTAAAATTATACAAATGATTGCTGCATAATTTTTGTAGCCAACACGTGACTTTATTACTACTACTATATGTATTTATAGTATAGTTGAATTGCCCACTTTAAAATTTCTTGTTTTATTGCAGGTTGCTACTCCTGGCCGCCTTGTCGATCATCTTTCCAATACTAAAGGATTTTCACTTCGCACTGTGAAATACCTTGGTAAAATCCATTTCTATGCTGGACTTAGTAATTACTTAACTAGTGGGAGATCAATTTCTTTTCAGTTATTTATTTTCCTATTGTTGGTATCCTTAACAAGATGATCTATACTGATGGTCTTCTAATCTAATGCCACAAACTTCTGGTCTTGCTGGACGCCTAATTAGGTCTATGAAATATATAATACTTGTTACCAAGTTGTAGAATCTTCTCATAGCTGTTATAGTTATTGCTAGACATGACAAACGGGCCGGACCGCCAAAAACCGGGTTTGGGCCGCAGTTTTTTAAGCCCACTAAAATTCGGGCCATTTTGGCCCGGCCCGTGGCTCATGACTTTTTAAAAATAAAAATAAAATGTTACTATTTGTGGGTTGTGAGACTTGAACACAAGACTTGTAAGTAAATAAATAAGAGTTCAAACCAAATTAGCTACAACAACTATTTGTTTTTAATGCAATCTTAAATATATTTTAACTATAATTGAAAACTATAATTAAGATATGTAGTTAATGTAGGTAATTAATTAATAATACTAATTTATAATACTATTAAAATTTTAATTGATTGAGATATGTAGTTAATGTAGGTAATTAATTAATCGTGTTTGTTTGTATTATTGTTTATTATTAATTATTTTATTATTTTTAATATTTATTATTATTACTATTTCTGGTGTAGCAAAGAGTTTGCAAAAAAATAAAAAATAAAAATAAAGGGAGAAGCCCGCGGGCCGGGCCGCGGGCCGGGCCTCATATTTCCAGCACACCAAAACCCGGGCCTTTTTGGGCCGCCCCGTCCCGCCGCCCGTTTGCCAGGTCTAGTTATTGCAAATTATGCATTTTCTTAAATATTTCCCTTATGTACAAAACATGTGGATAGAGCTTACAGATGTGAAAGACATATGTACACCTGGCAAACGGGCGGGCCGGGCCGAGGCCGGGCCAAAAAGGCCAGGATTTTGGTGGTCTGAAAATGGCCAGCCCGTGGCGGGCGGGCCGGGCCGGCCCGCGGGCTTCGGCCATTATTTTTTTTTGCAAACTCTTTGTTAAATCAAAAATAATAATAATAAAAAATATTAAAAATAATAAAATCATTAATAATAAACAATAATACAAACAAACACGATTAATTAATTACATACATTAACTACATAGCTCAATTAATTAAAATTTGAATAGTATTATAAATTAGTATTATCAATTATAGTTAAAATATATTGAAGATTACATCAAAAACAAATAGTTGTTGTAGCTCAGTTGGTTTGAACTCTTATTTATTTACTTAAATGTCTTGTGTTCAAGCCTCACAACCTAACACTTTATTTTTAAAAAAAAATTAATAATTGGCGGGCGGGCCAAGCGCCCGCGGGCCGGGCCTCCACGGGCCGGGCCAAAACGGCCCGGGTTTTCACGGGCTTAAAAATGGCGGCCCAAAGCCCGGGTTTTGGCGGGCGGGCCGGCCTGGCCCGCGGGCTTTGGGCCCGTTTGCCAGGTCTAGACATATGCAATACACCTTATTCCTTTTCTTTTACTTGGTGAATAATGAAATTAACAAAATGCCATCATTAATGTAATTATTGAATCTTTTCATTATAGTTATTGCAATTTATGCATTTTCTTAAATATTTTCCTTGTGTGCAAAACACGTGGATAGAGCTTACAGATGTGCAAGAGAAAACTCAGATGGTAATCTTGGAATGCTGGTCGCCTATTTGATTGTCCCAGTACTAAATCAAGGCCGAGTTATAGACCTTACATAATACATTTTATTAAATCCTTCCCTTGTTCTTGGCGCATGATGAAATTTACAAAAAATCAAGCATTATTGGAATTTTATTTGTCACTAAATTTTATTTGTATTAAAAGGCAAACAATTACAGTAGCAAGGGGCATTTCCAAAATTTCATTTTGACAGACCTAATTATGTGGCTGCTATTATAAAAAGAAATTCAATAAAGAACCAATGAAGAACATCATGGAATCGGGACAAAATGTTCTCGTATTCCTTTCACTCCAAATTGTATAATGTAGTAGCAAACAGATGTCTTGGGATAACTTTGATGACAATAGAAGCTCAAAGGAGTATGTACATCCAAAGAAAAGATGAGTAAGATTTTCAGGATGATTCTTACGCAGAGAGCAAATAGGATCTACTTGTAGACCATAACCAATTAAAATATCTACAATAGAGATTCTTCTGAGGATACCACAATAGCAAGTATAATCTATGGATGTATATATGTCAAACAACATTTTCCATTCAAATTCAGGGCTTGATTGTCTAATGGACTGCCAAATGGTTGCTGCTTTTACTGTAAAGCTATCTAACTGAGTCTAAAGAACCATGTCTTCAGAATTTACATTAAAAGTAAGGGTATAATCAAATACCTGTTTGAGCCTACATGATGATGATTATAAGAGTAGGCATGGTTCAGGATTTGTTAACAATAAGGGAACTTACCTTGTCATGGACTCCCTATTCCCCGAGTAAGATACAAGATTGATAGACTAGGCCAAAAAGTCATGATCTAGCCACGGGGAAAACCAGCATGCTAATATGAGAGCTACCACTAATCTTATAATTGAGATACTTTTTTGCTAAATTTTTGAGTTAAAAAACCTTTCTCGAAATCTAAGAGAAGTCCTGATGAACATTGACAATGTTGAAACTTTAAACCTTTAAAACAATGAGATTATTTCATCAATCCCAAAGTGAGGAAGGTCTAATCTGAACCATCTTCTATAGCTAAAAAAGAATTAGGGCTCTATTTTTTTAATCAAGACTTTAATAAATAATCTTACTTCAGAAAATGGTAAAGTAATCTTCTTCTAAGCAGCTTTAGCACTACCATGCTGCACCTTTTTCACAGGAATCTCCTTAGAATAGATTGGACATTCTTCAAAATAAATTAGGGATAATAAAATGGGTAGAGCAGAAGCCCTGAATGGTAAATAAAACAAACTTAATAAGTGGTAAGCTACAACACAGGATAGAAACTAATTTCTCAAGACAAGACCTCGATAGTGACAGTGATCTTGCTAATAAGAGGGGCATAATACTGGACAGTAAGTTTGGAGGAGATAAGAGGCACTCCAAGAGACTTAATAGGAAGGTATCCTTCTTGAAATCTCAAGTAATTCAGCATATCATCTCTAACATAAGAAGAAATATTGGCATGAAAGCGTCTACTGTTATCCAAATTAGGTATCAAAGTATCAAACTAGAGAGCTGAGAGAAATGTTGAAAACAATTTTTGATAATCATCGTAGAACTAAGATCTCCATGGCAAAAGATCTAAAAATCATCTGCAAAACATAAATAAGTAATGCGGCAAGGTTGGAATGTCTGATGAAATTTAAAATTAGAAAAAAGCTTCCCTTTCGGTAATAATCAAAGAAGGACCTCCACAACACAAACAGATAAGGAGATAAAAGATCATAAGGCATGTAAAATAACCATTAAGCCACCATTATTAACCTTGACAGAGTACATAGGAGTTGTAATGGCAAGCTCTAATCTATAGGCATAATTTTGGAGGATGTCTAAACAAAGAACAAATATCCTAAGAGAAAGTTTCATCTAACAGAGTCAAAAGCTTTCTTAGAATCAATCTATAAAGCCTATATAGGAGGGCCTGAAGCTCTGTGATAGTTTCTTAAGATTTATTGAGTAATAAGAATGCTATCACTGAGCCTTCTATGAGGAACAATGGCAGATTGAGTTGTAGAGATGAGAGACGGAAAAGTAGCCTTGATTCTAGCAACTAAGATCCTGGTAATACATAAGTTGTATTACAACAAGCAAATTGGCCTGAAATCTGACATAGGGAAAAGGATTGTGGCACCCTTAGGAATTAAAGCCGGTGGCAGTAGTTTCCTTAAGCATTGATGTACTACCAAAGAAGTGTGAATGAACTTTGGCGCAAATAAATACCTTTTTTTTTGGGGAGGGGGGGGCACAACTGACAATGCAAAAATGCAACTGTTCTTATTTTGATCCTCATGTATACTGTTACAATGTTTCAGTTGCATTTAAAGTTTTTTGCAAGTTTGCAGGTGTTAGACGAGGCAGACAGATTGCTGAATGAGGATTTTGAAAAAGCACTTAATCAAGTTTTGAGTGTTCTTCCTCGTGAGCGAAAGACATATTTGTATTCTGCTACCATGACCAAAAAAGTACGTTGTTAATTACTTCACATATTAAAAATGTTTTTATTAATGCTATTTTCCTGTTATCGTTTAGTTTCCATAGTGATTGTTAGGATTGAGATATTGTAGCACATACTATCACTTAATGATTCAGTTTCATGAATTTGCGACTGTTGTGCATTTGGGCACTATCCACCTATTAGTTAAGGATATTATGTGTAACTGCCTTGTTTCTTAATTCATCTTTTTTATTAATTACTGGAATTCTTTCAGAAAGTGTTTTTGTATACGGTAGTTTCAATCATTCATACTCTGAATCTTAGTAAGCAATCAGGGATCCCTGCTTCCAAAATGGAATTATTGAACTTCTAATGGATCAGGGAATTTGCCCGTCATTATTTAGGTATATTATATAACAAAATGAATTGTGTATACCTCTTGATGCCTCAAGATTGGCACTGAGGATTGCAATGAGGTAGGCTTCATTGCTCATCTTAATTTTGACATTCAACTCAGCAGAGTATGAAAGTACGGCTGCATGTTCTTAGCTACCAACTACCAAGCACTTTAATTGTCTGGGCAAGTCATAGAGGACCTTCCTGTTTTTTAGCAACTGCTTGTACTATTCATATATCAATTGCCTTTTTCCTTTCTTTGGGTATCTCATGTAATAGTTTTGACATGGGGTAATATCGACTCAAGACTACCTTTAGAAGAGGGGGAGATTTTGTTGTGAATAGGTGCTTCATGTGTTGAAACTTGAAATTATTGTGAGTTCATGAATGAGATTTGTGGAATGGTCTTCCTGTTGTATGAAATGTTGTGGGTGCCCAATTTAGTCATATGGGATGTTGTCATATCAATGTTCCCGAGCTTATTGTATTTTTGTCAGAACTAGGTCTATACAGTCTCTTGTTTCTTTTATGTACTTCTTTGGGATACTCCAGTTTGTATGTATTATTTTTTGGGGGTGGATTCTGATTTCTAGTGAGGGTATTCTTTTTATTTATTATAGGGGGTTGTAAGTTTATTGCTTTTGCAGGTGCTTTCTTTCTTCCTTTTTTTTGGATCCGTTCTTTTTTTATACTCCGCATGTATTGGAAACAATACACAGATCCCATCTTTTGGCATCTTTGTGAATATACTTTCAATACATATTTATTTTTTTCTGCTCATGCTGTATGATGTTAGCATGCAATAAGTTTAAGCATACATCCATTGTTTTTGCTATATTCCTAGATATGATTTATGTAAGATAAGGAGCTTTTTTCTTCTGCTCGTATGTTAGCATCCTTCTCACAATTTCTTTTATTCCTGGTGGGGATCCCAAAAAAGTAAAGAAATAGAAAAATGAAACAGAAAGCTCCCCTAAAATATCTTTAATTGCACTATCAAATTTGCAGGTGAAGAAGCTCCAAAAGGCTTGTCTGAGGGAGCCAGTATTGGTACGATAATGCATTCTTAAAACACTTTCCTTTCCGATGCTACTGTTTGTGATTTGACCGACTAAAGTTGTGTTATATAACTTCCTTCAGGTTGAAGCTTCATCTAAATATTCCACTGTTGGTACATTGAAGCAGCAGTATCGCTTTGTTCCTGCTAAGTACAAGGTTTGCCCTCTTCCATCAATACAGTAACTGTAGAAGGGTTGCTCAAAAGACCTGATCTACATGTCAATTAACATGTCTGTCGGCGGAGGCTTTAGCAAATTTTGTGGAGTAGGGGCGTGATCTACCTATAACGAATATTTTATTGGAGAAGACAAGTGTTGTGTGTGTCTATATATATATATATATATATATATTAGCTTAAGCAATAATAAATTTCTTTGAATATAGAAAAGTACATTATGTTTCTATAAGTGCAAAAAAATAAAAAAGAAAGGGCAAATTATACTTTAAACACCCACATATTTTGGACCAAAGTGCAAAAAATAACATCCCCTTAGTTTTTTAAATGATAAATGTAAATGACATTAACATTTTTTTTTGAGAACCATCAGAGGAATAAATTGCCATTTCTTAGAAAAAGAAAGAGTAAATGATAAAAAAAAATAGAAAGAGAATAATGAGATACTCAATTTATTTTGTTGTTTTTGCCTTAAGCTGTTAAAAAAATGAGTTGTTTGCGAACAATTTTGGGCTCGTTGTGAGTAGATTTTGAACAATTTATATTGATCGTTAAGTAAATGAGTCGAGCTCAAGTGGGTCCATGTCCGACTTGTTTAAGCTCTGCTCGTTGGATAATTAATTATTCTCATTGAGTTGGTCATCATGTAAACCTTCCTTTCTCTTACTACTCCCTTCGGCCAAGTTTATGCTCCCAAGTCCCAATTACTTTTAAAGTTTCTTGTCACAGATTTGAAGATACCTATACTTCTCTTTGGGGAAAAGGAATACCACCTACAGGCTATATCCTGTTTTAGGTAAACATCAGATGAATACAATTGAAAGGAAAAAAAAGAATCGAAAAAAGAAGAAAAGGATAAATAGTGAAATAATGACAAGTACTATTTCAAATCTGTAATTTAAAAGTAATATTATCATCTAAAATCTTCTTGTCAGTTACTTAATGGTAATGTAATAATCTTTTCATCTCTTTACTAATTTTTGTTTCTGTTAGTTATACTAGTGTTATCATTGTTCCTGCACATGCATCTTGTTTTGTGCATCAGTACTATTGTTTATTGTTTTTTAATTTTATCTTTGTTAGCACAAATCTTAACAAATGAATACTGGCTACAGGATTGCTATCTAGTACATATTCTTAATGAGATGCCTAAATGCACGTCTATGGTTTTCACTCGTACATGTGAAGCAACTCGATTTTTGGCTTTAGTTCTTCGGAATCTTGGTTTTAAATCCATTCCAATTAGTGGCCAAATGAGCCAGGTATTTATCTGCCTTTATGAACAAATTTGATTTTATCCTTATGCTTTTCCTTATATATATATATATTGGATGAGGGTGAGGGGATGCAATTGTGTTAATTCTTATAGATTTATTTTATCTAAAAAGTAAAATTTTGAATTACTGTGGAGTTCCTAACAGGTCCTGACGTATATTTTAAATATGTGCAATAGGCAAAAAGGCTTGGATCCTTGAACAAGTTCAAGGCTGGAGAATGTAATATTCTTATCTGCACCGATGTTGCCAGTAGAGGACTTGACATTCCTTCTGTGGATATGGTTATCAATTATGACATCCCAACAAACTCCAAGGTTAGGCTTTCGATTCGTACATGGCCTTCAAATGCAGGTTTTTATCTGGAATATAAGTATAGCCCTTGATTGATCTCCATCATGTATTCCTTGCTTACTTTTTTGACAAAATAAGAAATTTTATTAATAGAAAAGAAAGGATAAGATAAAAGGGGAACAAGAAGTCCACCCTCAATGGACTAAAGAAAATAAAATTTAAAAAAGAGCACCTAAAAAGTGATCCTCCAATAATCTCTACGCAAATTAGTCACAAAGATACTTCTAAATGGTTCCATATAAGAAGTCCAAAGAGATGCAAGAAAAATAATTATATCACTCAAAAACTTACCGTTAAGCAATTTTCTCTAAACTGTTTAGCATTACACTCGATCCAAATTCCCCATTAAAATAGAAGGAATAAAAGGCACAATTTCATAAATTTTTGGCATTCCTCTTGTTTTCAAATCCTAGACAACGAATTAGCAATATATCTTCCACTGAAGCAGGACACACTCACTCCTCTTTTAGCAGTTCAAATAGAGAACTCCACAAGCCTCAAACAACATGACAATGGAAAAATAAATGAGCATGAGTCTCGTCAGAGCCAGTCTTGGATTTTCTAAGGTTCAGGGCAAATTTTCTCAAGTATGCCCCTTTATACAAATTAAATAAATAAATTATCAACTAATTAATTTTATTAAAATTATAAGTATTTACAAAAGATAAGGAAGAACACTTTAAAATGTCATTCATGCAAAGAATCATCACATGTACCTACAAAATAAAAATATCAATGAAATCGGTAAAACTGATGAAATACCCACTGTAGTTGGCAAGTTTTACTGATTACACAATTGAACTTTTAATTTTTCAAACTATTCCGCTAAACTAATTATTATTTTGAAATTGGGTTATTCCGTTAAAAAAAATAAACGGGACGTTAATTTTTTATCTACAAAAATAATGAATTAATCATTGTAGTTGACACGTTTTACTGATTACACAATTGAACTTTTAATTTTTTAGATTACCCCATTAAACTAATTAACAAATGATTATTTTAAATATTTTTAAAAATAATTATTATTTTCAGTAAAAAATATTAGAAACTTTAATGTTTTCCATAAAATGAGTAAAGTTTCATAAAATATAGATTTAAAAAAATTAAAGTTTTATCAAACCTTACTGATTTAAATTTTTTTTCTTTTGAAAATAAAGTTTATTAATTCGAATCTATATTTTATAAAATTTTACTCATTTTTTTAAAATATGAAGAATTTTCAAATTTTTTCCTTGAAAATAATATTTATTTATAAAAATTATTAATTTCTTTTTTGAAAAAATTGAATCAATTTTTTTATTTATCTTTTAATGCTTTTTTTATTTTAATTTCTATTTTTAGTTTTTTTAAAAAATTCTAAAATTAAGAATGGGTCATTCTGTTAAAAAATTAAGTAGACATTAATTTAATTTAAAATCACTTTAATTTTTTTGAATCTATATTTTATGAAACTCTACTCAGTTTTTGAAGAAAAAAATATTTTTTACTTAAAATAATAATAAATTTTAAAATATTAAAAAAATTATTTTTAATTAGTTTGATGGGTTAATTTAAAAAATTAAAAGTAATCAGTAAAATGTGCTAACTACAGTGGGCTAATTCATTAGTTTTGTAGATAAAAAATTAACGTCCGTTTTTTTTAACGGAATGACACAATTTTAAAATAATAATTAGTTTAGTGGTGTAATTTAAAAAATTAAAAGTTCAATGATGTAATCAGTAAAACTACCAACTACAGTGGATGTTTTCTTAGTTTTACCCAATGAAATCTAAACCACAAAACATCATTTAAATTGTTATGTAAAATCATCAATTATACTATATTTAATGTTTTCTAACATATCATTTTCAATGCATAATATCGCTAATCTTTTTATTATTTTATTTTTTTTATACATATAAATACATATGCTTATAAAAAAATTTGATCTCCTCAATTGTGGGGCGGTAGCCCTGTTAGCCCTTGCCCAGGGCCGGCTCTGAGTCTCGTTACTCTGCCTGCACATAAAACGAATGTTTGGAGTGCAAATTTGATAGAGATCATTAGTATCCCTTGCTTGTTCTCTGCTGCCTTTAGCAAATGTTCTTACCTTGTTTACTGGGTCTTGTTCTACCCCCTTTTTACTGGTTAGTTTCTTATGTGAAATATCACATTTGCCCTTGTTACAGTTGTTGTGCTATTTGCTTGGCAAAGTTCATGTTTGAAACTTCTTCAAACTTCTAAACCATGGTGGCCTTCTACAGATAACATGTTTGGCCAGACCGTGGTGCCATTTTAGTAAATAAATGGTATTTATTGGTAATTTTGTTTTAGGGATACGAATGAAATGAGTTAAAAGGGTTCTTTAACTCTCAAACCACCTTCTCTAAGTTCCTTCTAAAACCATAATTTCTCTAAAACTTTAATCTCCATCGTTACTTGGTTAAAAGCTCAAACCTTGGTTTGAGCTTAACATATTACCCAACCTGCTTCTATCTTTTGGTGCAAAAACAATAATATCTTACTACCCTTTGCTTCTTAACCTCCCATTCTTTTGGCTTAATGAGGTGTATCTGTGTTTTGTTGTGCTTTGTGGATTTTTGGGAGTTTTTGTTTTAGGAACCCAATGTAGTGTTTGTATTATTTATTTATCATTTTAAAAATGGGGAAAGTAACTGTATTATTTATTTATCATTTTTAAAAAGTAATTGTATTATTTTCTTGCCACCAACATGTCTTCTAGTACTATTTCCCTTTTCTCGTTGTGTTATGCCCCCTCCCATAGTTACCTATAAAAGTTCATTGGAATCTCTTTGATCTAACTACTCCTGGTATTATGTTTCTATTGATTCTAGGCCTAATCACAAAAGGTCATGTATCTACATATTCCTGAACGTTTTCTCACTTTTTGAAGGTTAAATTAGGTCTTTTGACATAGAAAATAAATCATGAAGGCTAAAGCTGTATATTTTTTATAACCATCAATATAGGTGATTATAAGAAAACAACAAATGACATTACGTCTATGTCCCACTACTCTTTACATTGGATATGAGGTTTACAAAAACTGCAACCTCTTAAGTTTTCGATTGTGAAATTGGTTGTAGGATTATATTCATCGAGTTGGAAGAACTGCTCGGGCTGGACGTTCTGGGGTTGCTATCTCATTAGTGAATCAGTACGAGTTGGAGTGGTATTTACAGATCGAGAAGCTTATCGGTATGCAACATATCTGATAATCACTGTCCTCATGGATTTTACCAGACAATATAATAATAGTCTTTTCATGCTGACAATTTCAACTCCCAGGTAAGAAGTTACCGGAATTTGATGCTCGAGAGGAAGAGGTTTTCCAAGTACTGGAGAATGTCACGGAAGCCAAAAGAATAACCCTGACGGTATGATATCAGTTCTTTCTTTTCAATTTACTTGAAGTAGTAATGAAATTCGACACATTGGTGAGTTAATGTTCATTCTGAAGTATATTATCTGGTGTGTTAAACAAATATATTTGTCATCTGAACATTGCAAGAACTAGCAATGAAGTTAATTCCTCTGAAAGGGTTGTAGCTGTGCAGTGCTGGCCGATATTCCATGAAAGTCAAACTGATCATATAGGCACTAAACTGTTATTGTCGAAAAAAGGAAGAAGTATTTCACTTGAATATCATCACAAAAGTGGAATATATGTCACTGTCAGCAAATTGTGGGGATTAGGCATCAATTGTTTAAGAATAATATTACAGTTATTTAGTATTTCTGCAATTTAAATCCTGATTTAGATTGTCCTTGTTACAGTTTTACATAGCTCTATTGAGATCTCGGACAGACATTGAGGTGCAGTGATTCTAGCAAATTTACTTCCGAACTACTAAATTTATAATATTGAAAAAGAAAAGCCATGTCACTCCATACTTTTGATCTTCCGGTTCCCCTTGCCCAACTAAATAACTTCTGATTTGTGGAAGATTTTGTGAAAAGAAAGTCTATATTGGGTCACTTAAACCAACTCCACAGTACCACAGCGATAGGCCCATAGTTCCATATGATAACAGAGTTCTACTGTTATCTAATTTCTCATAATTTCTTTGTAGCCTCCAAAGTAAATTTGGGGTACCTAATTGATTACTTGTATCTGGAGTTCCTTTTTAGTCACAGAAGATGTGTATTGTATGCTGCTAGTCTGATTAGTTTCAATTTTATAACGTTGTAGACACGAATGAGTGAAAAACTGGGGCCAAAATAACTTATTGTTGGAACACTAAAATGAGGGTATGGGTTAACTTGAGATGTACTTCCTGTTAGGGATCTACTTGAGCTCCAATCTGGTCCAGTGAGAGTCCCAAATCCTGCAAACCAAGAGACAGGTTAGAAGGACCCTCAGGGTCGTCCCTGGGAGGCCCCCCCCACCGGTGTAGGAGCTAGTATGGTTCTTTTAGTGAGGGGAGTATATTTCTCTCTGTATCTAGTCTTTAGTAGAATGAATTTATAGAAAAGATTGGCGATACTGCTATGCCCTTGGTTAGTAGGGAAAGTCCAGAATGCCCTCGAGTGAAATTACTGTAATGCCATTTGGGCTTGTACATGAATCGTCTTCTGATTGGTGATATTTTGATATCCTCACACCTATTTAAAATAAGAAAAAGGAAAATGAATTATACAATTGTCATTTGCATCCTGTCTGGGTTTAGATGCCACTTTTGGTTTTATCAAGCATTAGAAACATTGAAATGGGTGTAGAAGACATTGAAATTGGTGTATAATATATTTAGATCAGTGTAATATTCAAAATAAGCCTTAAATTATTAATGAGGATAAATTCTTGGAACAATTAATAAACTAAGATAACTTAATTTTTGGACATCTAAAAAGGAAAGTGGGGCGTGTAAATACTCTAGAAGGAAGTGTTGGGTTCCAAAAGCAGATCATGTCTTGTTGTGCAGCAAAAAACTCTGTTTTAGTCCCTTTGCACTCCACTATATTATGCAAGCACCCTCTAAATGTGTAATTAAACATTTCAGAAGTCATAGCCTTTTCCATCTGCAGCTGTTGTTTGATGTGGTCTCCTTGTTGAATTGGGCTCAAATTTTGAGGATTCTAATACAATAAGAGGTCCTTCAGAAATGAGGGATATATATATATATATATATATATATATATATATATAATGTTATTCCTCATTTCCATTAAAATCAATATTATAAAATTATTATTACATGGATTCTAATTTTCTGCACTTTTTGTTTACTTGTGCAAAAATAGAATTAATGCAGGGTTTAGAATATTGTTTATCTTTCAAGTTGTCCCATGAAATGCTTCTAAACTCTTAACCTAATTCTGAATCTTCTGCAGAAAATTAAGGAAGAAGGAGGGAATAAGAGAAGAAAGGGTGGAGACGATGACGAGGAAGATATTCAGAAATATTTAGGCTCTAATAAGAATGGGAGGTCATCTAAGAAAGCAAAGCGAAGATAATGCAAGATATCATATTCTAGAATTTTGTTAAACTTTGAAAGTTTTGTTTTTGGTGCAGTATCCTTTTATATACAGGCTTTTACTGCAAGAAAATACTCATAACCGTTCTTATTGGATCTGGGATTATGATGTAGGAACGAGTTATTTCATTGAAAAATCATATATTATTACTAGTATTATTGATTCCTAGGGTTGATTTACTGAGCTGACATTCAATCATTTACTGTACTTTGGTTTTCTTTGTGCTCCCATTTTGTTGCTAGTTGCAACTGGTTTTCTTCTCGGTAGATGTCTTATATGGTAGTCAAATTATAATTTAGCAACTTTCTGGGATTTGAATTTCATAAAGTTGTTCTCGACTTCTCAACTTCATCCAATTTTTGGAATGTATGAGCATTGAACACCATTGAAACTTTTATTATGTGTGGTCGGTCATCTATTAACGTGCTAATTGCTAAGCTCCGGGAGCAAGTTGAAAGAGCCAAGTGTGCTATTTTATGATGAGCCAAGTGTGCTATTTTATGACTGGTGTCATATTTAGAAGATCATCAAATAGGGTATGCTATTTTTCTGAAAGTACTATTGGTATGTTCTTAATCTTTGGTACTGAAAATGATTTTATATATATATATATATATATATATGTTTCCAACATAAAGTACAAGGAACATACAGAAACAACTTCCTTCCATAACTGCTTCGGAAACAACTTAAATAAGGATCGAATCGACTAAAAATTTACAACATGAATACCTATTCTCTCCGTATATGCCGCCACTTCATTCTCTTGCAATCTTTATCAAATCTTGCAGGTATTTTGGAAAATGAAAATTCATGCACCCAACTGAAGCTTGTAAAACAATGGCCAACACAGCTCATTTACTTCTTTGTTCTCTTTGCATTAGTCTGGGTATTAACTTCTCTGTTTTCTTACCATTTCGGTTAAGGAGTTATTCCAGGAACATGAGGAATACGTGGTTTTGGTTTCTGTGTCTTTTCTACTAGTACAGCTTGAGTGGTTAGGACTATACCAGCAACAGAGACGGCGTTTTGAAGTGCGCACCTTAAAACCCGACAAGGATCAACCACTCCAACAGCAAGAAGGTCTTCATATTCTCCGTTCATTGCATTGTACCCTATTGGCCAATCAGAAGCCCGGATTTTTTCCACGACTATATCTCCATCAACTCCTGCGTTAGCTGCAATCGATCTTGCAGGTGCGAGAAGTGCCTGAAATTTGTCATTCACCACATTAAGTTGCAAAGTATATGTAACTAAATAATTTTGTATTAGGTTCACAATTTTCCAACAGAAGTGGACTTCAATTATTAGACAAAAGTAGGATACGGTCCAGATGGACCTCTTCATTTAGGTGGCTAATGAAGGATTCTCCAGTTGTGAGTTTATATAAATTGGTCAATTATTGGCTGAGCTCTAATAAAAAATAGTGGAATTGTGATGAAGGAAGAAATGACCCAAAAAACAACTTAATCAAGAAAAGAAAGAGTTCAATCTGTACCTAACACCAAATTGTGAGATTATGCTTGCTATATTTGTAGAATTGGTAAGAGAATACTTTCCAAGAAAGGAAGAGGAGAATAGCACATTACCATCCCTACAATGTCGGCACCTATTTTCTCGTCCGAATCTTCCAAAGTGTTCTTTATGATGGGAATTTGTTCCAAGAGATGTACATATGTAGTGCCACCACCAGGTACAATACCTTCATCCATGGCAGCAAAAGTGGCACTTTTTGCATCCTCAATTCTAAGCTTGCGGTCTTCAAGCTCCATCTCTGTATGTGCTCCTACCTGAAATCCATCCAAGTAACTTTGTAAATATTTTTAACATTTTTAAGTGAAAACAAATTTATGCCAGCTGACAGCATTGTCTACTTGGGAAAAAAACCCCTAGGGGTGGGACAAATGGCCTTGAGGCATAAACTCAAGGTCACTGGTTCCAATACCAATACATGGGGCCAAAATTATCATTAAGAATGTTGTCTACTTGGAGGAAAAAAGGAAAACCAAAAAAAAAATAGGACAAAAGAAAAAGAAAAAGAAAACTTCCTTGAAAAACTTGGGATGCTTTAGCTAAAATCTAAATGCAACATGCATTTATAAGATAGAAATTTATGAAGTAAATCAAAGTTTCAAACAGGTAAATCTTTATTCCAGAAAGAAACTGAAAAGTACAGATTATACAAGTGGCATGTGATAAAACTAACAAGACAAAAACAAGATAGGGTGGGAAGTTTTCTTAAAAGATATAAACACCAACTGAAAACAAATTACATAATGTAGGAAGATGAACCAACAACCAACAAGGTATTTTTATTCATTTTCAGAAAGTTGAAAAACTAGATTAATTTTATTCTGGAAAAAAGAGAAAAGAACTTCGAGCACATTTGAAGCTGAAAATATATTAACAATTCCACATAACTTAATTTTCTCAACAATTTGATTTGATAAAAACTAATATGCTTCTTTTTCTACTTCGAAGTTGAAAATCCATAAAAGAAAGGAAAAGTACATGCAAATTATTTTAAAAGTTGGGATTTATCATGCCAACTAAAACATAAACAAAATCACTATTAGAAGATTGCTCGTCCAAAAAAAAAAGTTGAAAAAGTTCACCCAGCAAGTTATATTCATTGTCTAATTTTCTACACACCTTAATGATAGCTACACCACCAGAGAGTTTTGCGATTCTTTCAGATAGTTTGCGTGACATATATCCACTATCTGATTCAGCAAGATCCTTCTTTATCTGCGAAATTCTGGCCTGAAGCTCAGCTTTAGTCGAGGGATCAGCAACAATAGTTGTAGTATTACTTGTTATGATTATTTTTCGTGCAATGCCAAGCTGATCAGAGGTCGCACCCTCAAGACTCAGGCCTAGATCTCCAGAGAGAAAATCAGCACCTGATTACAATATAATGATGTCAACTTGAAGTAGGTCAGTAAGGAGATACAAGTAATCATTGAACTAATTCAAAAGATGACACAATAAAAGAATCACAGGTCATCACTATATCATTATTATCCCCCAACAAAGGTATACATGTAAACATCATCTGGATGAATGAGATGACCCTGTTACAACATTTCTTTTCTAGAAATAGAACACAGAACCTGAATTCACCTGTCATAAGGGCAATATCTTGCAAAAGTGCTTTCTTTCCTTCTAAAAGTCCTGGACATTTAACAACAGCAACATTAAGTAAACCTCGCCTTTTATTCAAGACCATTGTTTCCAGCACTTGCCTCGAAATATCCTCAGCAATAATAAGCAGAGGGACAGTCAGTTGGGTAGTCTTTTCTAGCAAAGGAACAATCTCTTTGACAGTTGATATCTTTTGATCAGTTACCAACACTCTAGCATTTTCAAAATCCACAATAGATTTGTCCTGATTTGTGATGAAGTGAGGTGACATATAACCTTTGTCAATCTGTAGAGAAAGAATGCCTGAATAGAAGTTAAGAAAATACAAAAAGAAAAGAAAGAAAAAGATGATTCTGTTACGAGGCAATAAGATATAAAATAGGTAAAGCATATGAATCCAATAGGCAACTAACTTAGAAAAGTTTCATTGCAACACTAGAATTAGATTAACTTATATGAGAATTTTACATAGAAGTACACTAAAAAAAAAGTAATCAATGTATAGATTAGTAGCATTCTAAAAGTTCATAGGAAGAAAATGAACACATGCAAATCAATTGCAAGAAAACATCCTTTTGAAATACAAATTTGTATCAAAGATACATCAGCAGTTAATCCCTGTCTGCACGTTGTCAGTTGTCACTATAATTTTGTAGTTTTACTCAACAAAAGCTCAAATGCTTACACATCTGTCACAATTTCAATCCATGGTGAAGCCTTATAACTTTGGTCCATTTACACACTGAGTGATAGTTTTAAGATAAATCATGTTTTAATATAATCTGCTTTGAAGTCAAACTAAAATTTAATACTTCTTTATATGCAAGGAAAAAAACCATTAAATTTTATACCTTGTCTATAATATTAATCTAATAACTATATTATATCAAATATAATCCCCAAGTCACAATATATGAATTACCTTCATTCCTTCTTCAACCATCACAAAAGTTTCAGATGATGAAGAAGATTCGATGGAAATGATCCCATCAGGTCCAATCTTAGTTATCGCTTCAGCAATCAGGCTCCCCATAAATTCATCATTTCCAGCAGAAATTGAAGCTACAGCTGCAAAAAGAAAAAAATTACGATTTTTCTTAAGTTGCAATTTTAAGTAAAATGGAAATATTACCTTTTATATCGTCCCATCCTTTTACCGGGACACTTTTCTTCTTCAAAACTTTTACCAATCCTTTCACAGTCGTCTCCATTCCTTTCTTTAAAGAAACAGGGTTAGCCCCAAAAGCAACAGCCAACAACCCCAATTTAATTATTTCTCGAGCCAAAATGATTGCAGTCGTAGTGCCATCACCAGCTAAATCATTTGTCTTAGTTGCAACCTGCAAAAAGGTCAGATTCCATGTTTTGATTATTTAACCAAGAACAGCATGTTGTTGCTTGATGAAGAAAACTACTTCATCCGTTCCACAAAACAAGTCCCATTTGACTTTGATCCTAGCTAATTTGCAAAATCTTAAATTCAAATTGTGATGTGAATCTATTTTATTTTTCGAAATAAGACTTTGTACTTTATCACAAAAAAATAAATTCACATCCATTTTGAATTTAAAATTTTGCAAATTGACTACCAAAAAAATGAAATGGAACTCTTTTTGTGGGAAGTATGGAGTATCGTGGTAACTATGAACAACCTCTTGGATTAGCAGTGCTCCTGCATTTTCAATTGCATTCGGAAGCTCTATGGCTCGCGCAATTGTAACACCATCATTTATAACTTTAAGATTCCCAGACTCTGATAGAACAACATTGCGTCCTGCATAATTTAATATAAACCAACCAAGTCGTTTTACATAAGCACCAAATAGTAATGTCATGAATGTAATACTCTACAACTCAAAACACCATGACCAAATCTATCTTTAAATGCTGCAGTACTAGGTAAGAGACAGATCAAGCTTCTTTACTTAATTTGAGTAAGACCCTCAGGTTTATGCTTCTAGTATGCCATGTACAAAAGGTACATGAAATGCAATAGAGAATCCAAAACTGCACAACCTTAATTTTTAATTACGAATTCCTTTGGACTAACCCAATCGAAGCACAGTGTAGCTCTATTATCATTTTCCATGTTACAATATATTTCACGTGAGAACAAATTTTTTGAAGTTTATGTTCTAATATTGTAATGCTTGTACTTGAAATAAACTACAGTGGGAAACCTCAAAATAAAAGCTAGCAATTCTAAGACACTGCCAATCTTTATGTTTTTGAATGAAAACTTTCTGCAACACTTTCTTTGTTTATAATAAAATTACAACCAATTGACAAAAGGCCTGGTAAATTCAGGCTACCTCTGGCCCTCACTCTGCATCAGCTCAGAAAGTGTACATTTAACATGTAAGTTTCCTAGGGAAAGAAAGAACGCAATAAACAGACACAGCCTTCTAGCTAGCATATGTATAGAACAAACCCATAAACTCTTTAAAAGTATTAGAGCAAATAACGAAAAATTGTGCACAAGAAGAGACTTTAAGCTAAATACTGAATAATACTCCCTCCATTCCTCAAAAATAGTCCCATTAGACTTTGATCTAGTCAATTTGAGAAATTCTAAATACAAATTGTGGAGTGAATTTATTTTAATTTTTGAAACCACATTTTTGTACTTAGTAATACTTTTTAAGTACGTTGAAGTAATAACTATTGCATTAATCAAAATCAAACAAATTCACATCAATTTTGAAATTTAGGATTTCACAAATTGTC